>JAOTQQ010000079.1:1822711-1850116 GCA_026546715.1 Gallinago undulata | reverse complement strand
GTGGCCTCCTCTGGCCCCGCTCCAACAGGTCCATGTCCTTCTGCTGTTGGTGGCCCCAGAGCTGGAGGCAGCACTGGAGGGTTTCTCCCCAGAGCGGAGCAGACTGGGAAGGTTTCTGGGCTGCCAGCACACGTTGCTGGCTCCTGTTGAGCTTCTCACCCACCAACACCCCCTAAGTGTTTTCTCCTCAGGGCTGCTCAACAGGAACTCAGGACAGGAACAGGAGGTCCATGTCAGAGTATCACAGAGGTTTTGCACCCAAGGACTCTCACACACTTCTCTCACCCAAATTGTGAACACATTTCCAGAGCGATGATGCCCCTAAAACTGTTTCCACTTGAAGGCAGCGTGTGGTTCTGTCAGCAGCACCACTTCTGCTTCCACAAGGCTATTGATAATAAACCATCATAAACTCAGTCCCTCGAGAGAAATATAAACATAATTTTCAGCAGTGAAACTTTGTACCTCATCTTTAAGCTTAACTCACGCCTTGGTGGAAAAAAAGCTATTGTGAAAATAGCACAGGAACTGAAAAATAAGCGCAGGTGTTGCAGGTGTGGAGAGTAAGCGACACGAACCCCAGGCTGCTTTTTCCCCCCATGCATATTTATAGATCTATCCAACGTACAGAGCTGACAGCTTGAGAAAAAAACATCCTGATCATGCATCTACTTTCTGTCCCAAAGTCTGGTCCAGAACTTAATTTAATACTAAAGCCATTTTATTTATTTTTTAATTTATTCTCTCTTGCCGGCATTCTCTCTTATCCTCCTCTGACAGCAAGTATGGAGTTTTATTCTACTAAGAATACTCCTAACAGTACATCCCTCGGTAGAATTCAGTATTTATTACTGCTCGTGTTGCTCCTCTATTTACTATACCCCTTAGACCCTCCTTTGCTGTTGATACACTACCCCAATACTAACCCCAAGCACCAGGACAGGTTGGGGGTGACCTGCTGGAGAGCAGCTCTGAGGAGAAAGACCTAGGAGTTCTGGTGGACAACAGGATGACCAGGAGCCAGCAATGGGCCCTTGTGGCCAAGAAGGCCAATGGCATCCTGGGGGGCATCAGGAAGAGTGTGGCCAGCAGGTGGAGAGGGGTCATCTTGCCCCTCTGCTCTGCCTTGGGGAGATCCCAGCTATTTCTATGTATTTGGGGGGAAAGATTCTTCAAAGGAGATCCTGTTTCTGAGGATCACGGAGCAAAGCAATTTCTTCCCAGTTCTCCCTACAACGCACTTTGTTCACCACAATATTTTCTTTCAACATGTATAAAATAATTATAATATCAGCACTTCCATACACTAGTATTTCTTAAGTGATATAGATTAAGGCCATGTTCTTTCCTGAAGAGGAGATAAAATGAGTTCCCACTCTCCTCTCCTATTTCTTCTGGTTTCCTGTATAATCGCTGTGATATTTTCCAGGGGCATTACCCGTCGTCAGCAACACAAAATCAGAAATTCCTGACTCCGGAGGCATCCCCCTGGCCCAGAGGAACGCTCGGGAGAGGGAGCGTAAGCACCGGCTTGAGCAGCATCCGTGAAAGATTAGCAAGGAATTAATAATGAAAACCAAAAAAGAGCTATTTTTAACATGTCTAGACATCCAGCACCATCTGATTACTTAGGGCTGGCTCTCAGCAAATGAAAAAAAAAAATCAAGGTTTTTATGGTTTCTGAGTATCTTCACTTTAAACAAACACTCCTCTTGTAGGAGTCGGAGGTGCACAATGGATGAAGGAGGTCGCAGTGCCCAAGCCAGCCAGCAGCCTCCGAGCAGCACACTGTGACTTCGTTAAATCACAGATCAGCTCAGTCCCTTAATTCAAACTTCACCAAGACTGTCCTCTCCCCTCCAGTGCTCCAAGCGACAACCTGCATCCTGCACCCTCTTTATTTCCATCCATCCATTCCTGGCTTCATCTGGTGTGAGCAAACCCAAGTGGAATAGGAGGAAATCGCTATATAAAGAGCAATCAAGGCTGTGAAACATGCGGAGCCTTCTCTGTGCAGGTGGAAAAACAAATACATCTTTCAAACATTGTTCTGGGTGTAAGCTGGGTGTAAATACAAGCCATACTCGAGCGGGTGCAGGTGCTGCATTTAACTTGGCTCACACCCATTAAGAGCTGGGATGGTATATGCTTTTGTAGAAATTATTTTGCACTACAGAAAAGTGCCCAATTTTGTTGTAGTTAACGGGACCTGAGTGGCTCATGGGAATCCTCCATCGGCATTTTAAGAGGTAACAATTCCGTAGAAAATGGCATGTGAGAAATATGATACAGCTGAGCTCTCCAGAGGAACTCGAGATGGCTTCAACATCTTTCAGTGCTGCTTGAGGTGGAAAACAAGGATGAGAGAAAGCCATCTACAGTTACTGTAACCAGAAGCTCACAGGTCTCTGCAGCGACACAACCAGCTGGAGGGAGATGCCATCACGGTCCACCCATTTTGGACATCTGCACGTGGGGCTGGAGGGACAGGAGAGACAGCAGGAGGGTGGCCAGGAAATCCACACCCACCAGGGAAACAGCAAGCTCTCAGGGGCACAATGGGCATGGAAAAAAAGTGTATTTAACCAGCAAAATCAAGATATACCTCCCATATACCACCAGCACTCTCCTGGATTATTGAAATTCTTCTTCTGTATCAGGCAAAGGTGGAATTTGAATCAGATCTCTCCCATTCTGGACACATTCTCGAACCCTTCCACTTTTAGATAAGGAGGACAGAAATTTCAGTCAAACCTATTACCTGTTTTCTCTGCTTTAGAATCATAGAACATATTGGGTTGGAAGGGACCTTTAAAGGTCACCAAGTCCAACCCCCCTGCAGTAAGTGGGGACATCTTTAACTAGATCGGATTGCTCAGAGTTTATAACATTCCATGGCATCTGATCAGATTGCTCAGATTTTCTAACATTCCAGTGTGAATCTGGCCTGAACACACACCAAAACACTGCAAAACCTGCCAAAATTCAAAGTTTGACAGACCCGCGTTGATTGCTCCTCACTTTGTATTTGGCTGAAGCTCCTGGGTAAACACAACCTGAACTGGCTGGCAGCGTCAGCAGCTCGGGGTGGTATTTCCCAGATGGAGTGCCACCACTCCCACCAACGGCAGCTCTGGGACATCCGAGGAGCATGAGAGCCAAAGAAGCTCTAAAGATGTGGCTCAACCTCAGGTCCTACCAACGGGAACAGTCAGAAAGCAACACCTACCGCTGTAATTTAGGTGGAGTGCCCAGAAATACCCAAATTATCTTTTTTTTTAATGGCCAATGGGACCAAGAGGGGAGAAGGCGGCTGTGAAGTTTGGTATCTTAAGAAGCAAACAAAACCCGGGTTTTATAGAAATAAATCCTTGTAGATCGTTACTTCAGAACAAAATCTTCTTGAACTTTGTTACTTTCATTTGAATCGGGAATAAAAGCCACCTGAAATGAAGGCAATCTCTCGTAAGCCTATATAACAGAAGGCAAAGTCTTCTAACAGCATTATCTGACCATGAGGGTCAGGCATTCGTTCTGCTGATCTCAACTCCCAGATTTGTTCCAAGACACTTCTTTAGTCAGCACTTTCCCTACTCTAAGTCAGAGAGTACAGACCATGGAAACCTGAATTCCATAGAATCATGGAATGGTTTGGGTTGGCAGGGACCTTGAAGCCCATCTTGTTCTAACCCACTGCCCTGGGCAGGGACACCTCCCACCAGACCATTTCTCTGAATTAATCTGATTTCTCCTGGCAGTTGTTTGGCATCAGAAAGACAAGGGTAGGGCAAGCTGTAGCTGGACTGTGTGATCATTGCCCGGTAGGAACAGCAGTCTCTGCGCTTCCAGAGCGACGTTACCAGACCAACGAGGACCAAAGTCCTCATCCAAGTTTATTTTTATCGAGTGGCTCTCTCTTTCGCGGAAATCAGGTGTGGTTCTCAAAACTAAAAGCAAGTTTGCTCTCCAAACAGCCGTAGAGCTTTTCCGCGCAGCGCTGCCTGCCTCGTCAGCTCTCCCGGACCTCTGCTCCTTGGGCAGCAGGTGATTCAAGGTGAGTAATTAACGTCCCTGATAAAACAGTCGGTGAGCAGTGACCGTGCTCCCCTAGGGATGACTCGCTGCTGTGCCAGGAGCCCCAGACTTTGGCCTTTTGGGGTCCGTAAGACAGCGCTGCTTCACCGGTGATGTAACTCGCTCAGGTGCCAGGCCGTCGGTTTGAGCGCACACGTCACTTGTGACCCCGTCACCTTGGCAAAGGCCACCCTCAACCCAGCTCATGAGATAATCAGGATGAAGGTATCAAACGACTCGTTCCTCGGCGATAAAAGCCGGCCGAGGGTTGCAGCTGCGGGGCTGCCCCAGTGGCCATGAGGTGACGTGGGAACGCACGAGCTCAGCTACGGTCAACGCAGCAGAAACCTTTCAAACCCCACGTATTACAGGCTCTTTCGCCTTCCTGCCGTACTTACGGGTGGGCATTGGGCAAGTTTATCAGCTGCCACCAGCTGAACGTTCAGGTGTTTGCTCTGGGACTTTCCTCTGGATTTGATCAGTCGCTGCAAAACCTGCCAGAGGACAAGAGGAGAACGTCAGTTTTTAAGCATCGCGTGTCTCCATCAAGCTCAGCCTGACACCCCCTCGGAGGATTACCAAGTTCAGAAACTCTCCGTTATGTTTAATAAAATGGATAAAAAGCTGTCCTTGAATAAAAGGACGAACCTTTCTGATAACCTCCCCGAAAGCTGCACATGTTTCCCTCTGCATCCCGTTTGATCCCTCGAAATATTCCAAAGGCAGTGCCAATGGTGGCTTTGCTTTACTCTGCTTGAAGCAATAGCTTATTTTTGACAAACGTCATCTTCTACAGCACCCTAAAAATCCTCCCTGCCCAGAATTATGCCGGATTGCTGGATGGAGGCACAACAGCAGCAGCACGTTGCGTTGTGTAGCAATGATGCTGCAGTTCCGGCTGTTCTGAGGTGCACTTCGGGCACAAAAAGTATTTTACACACACAGTTCAGGTCACTTTTTAATTTTTTTGTCCTTCCGCTGTGTTCATTACTAGAATTTAAGGGGAGGAAAAGTTAGGAATCCTAAATTATTTCTCTGTAAACTTTCAAAGAAAATTACAGGATGATAGAACATCAGCATTTTTGAAGCTGGAAGGACCTCTAGAGGTCTCTGTGCCAGGCCTCCCAGTTAAGGCCAGTTGGATCAGATGGCTCCGGTCCTCATCCTGCTGAATTTTGAACATTTCCAAGGAGATCCCACCACCTCTGTCCATTAACAAAGGTCATTAACTAAAATGCTGGCCCAGTCACAGAGCCCTGAGTGACACCACTGGTAACCAGCTGCCAACTGGACTTTGTACCTCCTCCATCTCTCTCATAGTCCACACTTATCCAAATCGTCTCTCACCAGTTTGCCCATCAGGATACCACAAAAAGACCACATAAAGCCTTGCTAAAATAAAGGCTAACAGCAGCCACTGCTCCTCCTTTGTCCACTGGGGTCACAGTCTCACAACAAAACGTTGGTCAGGTGGGATTTGCCTTAGGTAAATCCTGCTGGTGGCTTCCAATCCCCTTTTTGTCCCACACGTGGCTGGGGAACAGCTTCCCAGAGGATTTGCTACAAAACTTTCCGAGGGACTTAGCTGAGGCCAACTGGCCCATAGTTCTCCAGATCCCTCTTCTTACCCTTCCTGAGAACTGATGTGACATCAGCCTTTTTTTCCCAGTTATCAGGAACCTTCCCAGCTCACTGTGAGCTTTAAAAGGTAACAGAGAGCAGCTCTGCAGTGGCATCAGACTGCTCCTTCAGAGGAACCCCATCTAGGCCCTTGGTCTTGTGTATGTCTGGTTGTCAGGTGGACTCCAGATCAACCTTCTGCTACTCTGGGTCCCTGCCACACACTCCACTGGGGCCACACTTTTCTTAGCTTTCCTTCTGCTTGCCACGTTCTTACAGAAGCCTTTTTTGTTACCCTTAAGACCTCTTGCTAGTTCTAGCTCCAGCTCAACTGTGGCTTTCTTAACTTGCCCCCAAGGATTCCTCCTGGGATGTCCATCTCCGCATCCATCATCTGCGTGTCTCCTTTCTGCATTTGAGCTTGGCTGCTTCCTGTTCATCCACACTGCTCTGCTGCCCAAATCCATGTAGGAACACATCCTCCTTGTGCTTGGAGGAAGCTGTCCATGAAGATCACAGAGCTCTCATGAGCTTCTTTGTTATCCAAGACAGTTTTTTGTGGGATCCAGCAGAACAGGTCCCTGAACAAGCCAGTTCTAGAGACCAGGTCTGCAATTCTGTTATTTGTTCTGCTCGCCTCTCTCAGGATCTTAAATTCCACCATCTCGTGGTTGCTCCAGCCAAGGCTGCCCTGCACCTTCACGACTTTGTCCAGTTCTTCCTTTTACCCCCTGTAGCAGCAGGTCCAGCAGAACCTCCCCCATCACTTGCTTGTCAAGAACCGGTGTGTGGCTCTCTGTAGACACCTCTGATGTGCCATGGTGGTCACTCCAGCAAGTGTTGGGCACCATCCCACCATCGCTGTGCTGACTCCATGAGATGCAGAGTCTCCATCGTGACTCCAGCCCCTTTTCTGCACTAACAGCCAGGTGGTGGTGGGATCCATGCTGCTCTCCTGATGAATAGTCACACTCACGCTCCATGGCAAGAGCTGGCCAGTAACCTGGCCACACTGGCCCAGACCCAGCTGTGGATGGTGTATCAGCACGGCCCAGGCAGAAGGCACAGAGAGACAACCATCATTGACGGCCTGGGACGTGGGCAAAGGGCTGGGGGTCCTCTCTGAAGGGCAGCCCAAGGTCAGGGCTTGCAGAGAGACAACCCTCAACTACGGCTACTTCTTTTCTACAGAAAGAATTTGCTCCTCAGGAGTTTTTTTGTCTCCTGAACTGGTGGATGGCTCGTCTAAGGCTCCGCCGAAGGCCAGGGTAAGGTGTAGGGCAGAAAAACAGAAATTCCATCAGGCATTCCCTTGATCTAAAAATTTCACTTTTTTTTTCCTCTTCACCTCACTCTAAACTTCTCCAGGAGCAGACACTGCACTGCTCGCTCCCACCTGCCCACCAGGTCCCTCTCAAATGCACGTGTTTTAAGGGTGAGATACATCACCTTTGGAGAAGACACTTTAACATGGACGATAATTGGAGCTAAAGATGTCTTGATAAGTTGTGCAGGGTGATTGATAGTGTCCGCGTCCAGGACAACCAGCTGTAAGGACCTCGCCAGCTCAAAGATTCTTTCAATTTCACTCTGTACTTCAGCTAGTAAAGGAAGATAAAACAGGTGAAGCCACTCAACCCCAGCATTAATTAGACAAAAATATCATCGCTCGTTTATTTTCATGGAGTGTATGCATTCAGTGCATGAACTCCATATGTGAATTAGTGTAACTTCCATAAAATAACCCATTATTCAAGGTAATTTTTAAAATAAATATCACCTTGGAGATAATTCTATTCTCTGAAAATACATACGTACTATGTTAATTGATAATATCAGCATATTTAAACACTGGATTATACTCCTGTTTCTATTAACACAAAATAGACTTAAGCATATTTTCCAAATCTGCAAAATAATTTAGGAGTGTTTTTTTATTTCAGGCAATAAGTGATGTATTGATATTCCTGAGAACCTTTAGTTCTCAGATTGTAATTCTGATTTAACCTAAACAAAAGTCTGTAGGAAAAGCAGAATTGTGGCCTTCTAATTCTATAACCACAAAAACTTGTTTATGATAAATAATTGGCAGGGTGTTATTTAAGATGACAGTAATGGCAACGTTCACACCACAGCACTTTTGTCTGTAGAAAAAGGAGAAATTTATTTCCATGTAAACTGTATTTCTGATATTCATTGTTCTGATCCTTCTTAATCACGCGCAGGCACGTGATGAATTTTAAACAGATAAACCCAGTGCAAATTGAAGCCTCTAAGTTACACCAAAGTACAAAAGAGCTGGATGTCAGCAACTCACATGCCTTTAATTAATAAGCTGTTCCACGGAGCACAGGCACCAAAAAATTTAGCACTCACCCTGCAGCACTGAATCTTGGGGTTCCTACTCCTGTACTAGAACGTCAGCTACAAGTGAAGCCTCCTGAGACCTCTACCTCTAGTTCAGCCACTGGGGATGTCAGAGAACTGGGTTTAAGAGGCTTTTCTTCCTGAGAAGACTGAAAACCAACTCCTTCTACCTCCTGGGATGGTGTCTAGAGACCAGGCTACTGGCATGTATCTACTGCACACAAATTTCTTGGGAAAGAATTGAAAATTCACCAGGGCAGGGTAACCCTGCAGCCGTGTCACTGAGAGGAAAGAGTAGGAAAGTCCAGACCCCAGCTTGCAGAAAAATTAAGCTTTAGCAGTTCAGTGTAAAATACATAAACCAGTGCCAGGGTCAGGAATAAAAACATGTTTCCTTCTCGGCTGGGCAAGGTGAAACCGCTCCAGCGCCTTGGGATGTGGAATTCAAAGCGTGGAGCTGAGGAGAAGGAGCTCTGAGGCCACCTCACCATGGGAGGAACCCATATTCTGCCTGCAGGACCCCAACTCATTTTTTTTTTTCAAATAATAACTAAAATACTGCTTGCTCTAACGAAGTAATTGCTTAATGAAAGGCTAACACAGCACATCGTGTGCTGCTGCCGCTCCTCAGACAGGTAACACTTAATCTCCCATTGTGATATTCAGCATCACACATGAAAATGCTGCAGACACGTTTAAAACTCCAGAAGTGATGATGTCTTCACGGCTGAAATCCCGTCGCTTCCCTCCAGCACACAGAGATGCTCAGAACGTGCTGCTGTCTTACCTAAACTGGATCTTGTATTCGACCGCTCGATTATCGCCCTCTTGCTGGGGTTATTGAGGACCGACCTCTTGGCCAGAGAGATGTCAGCTGTCACCCTCGTTATTGATATCCTGCGAGTAAGAAAAGCCGGGACAGAACAAAACCACAGCAGTCAGATTTCCAGCGCGCTGGGCATCATTTACAGCCACGCTCCCTTCCAAAGTGCAAACGCAATAAACCCACCGCTCAGACGTTTTACAGCCGAGTTATGTCGTCGTTAAAGAGCCACTAAAGAAAAACGCTGCATAATTGCAAAGTATTTTCTATTCCCTGCAGTACTGTAGGCTCTGGAATATCCTTTTTGCTGTTCTACTTCACCAAGTCGACTCTTCTCCTCCCCAACTCGCTCATCTCCTACACAGGTTTACACAGCACCATAAATACTACCAGTTATGTGAGTCTTAGGGGCACAGGGAACAACGGAGTCGTAACAGTGAGAGCACTTTTCCTCCCAGATAATCAAACCATGGGTTAAAGCTGACGTTGCTGAGAGATAAGGAGACGTCGGACCGAGCAGATGGTGTCACTGGCATCCGAGTGCCCCGGTGCCACCGAAAGGAGCTGCTGGCTTTGGGACACCGAGCCTCCAACAGGCATTCTCCTTTGCCAGCCCCGGGGCTGTGACCAGGGGCTACATGACGTGGCTGATGGTTGAACAGGAGAAAAACAAGTTGAGCACAGATTCTGTGCTGCTGGAGCCTCCTCTTTAACTCAAGGAAGGTTTTTTGAACTCGATCTGTCAGTGAGCCGACGAAAGGTTATAAACCAAAGACCACACGATCCCTCCACATAAAATCCACTCAGGACTGTGAGGAGCCAAAGAGCCATAAGCAGTGAAAAGAAAGCAAGCTGGAAATGACTAGCACGTATTCCACAGAGCCAACGATTTATGCAGCTCGAAGGGAAATTACCAGATGGAAGGTTAAAAAGAAGTGCAAGTATTTTTCTGCATAATACATAAATAAGCTTATTGCCAGAAAATGCAATAGAGACCAAAAGTATACATGAGTTTTAAAAAGAAATATGAAAAATGAATTGATTAGTGGGTCTAAGGTGGGTCTAGACCCCACGATAAGACATGGTGGTCCAGATCACACCTAGGTGCCTGGACCTGCTGGAATTAGAGGAAGGAGCAGAAAAACTCCCCTACTTGGCCAGGTACAAGAACCATTTCAGTTTTCCCGAGTAAAAAGGAATCCTAAGGATTCAAATGCCAGCCAAGCTTCAGCAGCATCCTCTCTGCCCAACACAGCCCTCCAGCCATTCCTCTGGCCTTTCCTTCACCCCGCTGCCCAGAGGGGGATGTTCCAGTTAGAAGAGGAGGAGCTGACAGAAGCAGTGCATTAAGAGGGAGGGAAGGAATCCTGAAAGTTCACGTCTCATTGAATTATCTTCTGAAAAGCTCCTCCTTTGGAAAGTCATTTTCCTTCTTGGTAACGTGGGACTCTCACAAAATTGCAGAAGAGATGGAGAGAAATAAAAAGGAGGGGAGGGCAAAGACTGCAAAGCAGAAAGAATTGGCAGGAGGATCAAGAAGAGGTGAGATGCCCCAAAAGGAATTTAATTCATTTTTTCTAAAGCTACTCAGAGCTAAAGTCGATTGTATCAGCTTGCTTGTGGTATTTACCTTTTGCAGCACTGAAATTTCATACTTCGACCTGATCTCGTTGCCAATAATGGCAATAGAATTTCCAAAAAAATCCCTCACTCCAGGCAGAATCTCTCTCCTTAAGGGCAAGGACGGAGTGCAGGGGACCATGGGGGAGTGCAGTCCCACGGGACTACGCAGCCTCAACGGGCGCATCCAAGTGAGCTTTACATCTTTTCTCCCTCTCTTTAGGCACTGCTGATCTTCATGGATCAGGCCCTTGGCTGAGCACGTTCTCCTGTCGGGTGTAAAAACACACCTCACAAAGGCTATATTCACAGCAATCACGTCCTGGGAACTGGAGATGACTTACCGCTTCCCGTTGCCGTGGTTTCCCACCCAAAACCAATGACTCCCAGTTACCACCAGCGCGTTCAAAGCTGACAGACACACGCCGGCAGCTGGAAGGGAACACAGGCTGTGGTTCTGTACCTACCCCTCACGCCAACGGGCACCGGAGGCTGCTCCCTCCCACGGCTCCGGAGCGGGGAGAGGAGGCACCGGAGGATGCGAGGGCAGCCTGGAAAAACCATCATTTAAGTGCCACGTATGGTGGCGCTTCATCTCTTGGGTTTGAAATCAACCACCTCGTTTGTAGGACCTGCTAAAGTCCCTTGAGCCGGGCGATTAAAAATAAGGGAGGAGATGGGATATTTTGCGCAGAAGTTGATGATTAAACACTTTGTCTCAGCTGCTGATGGGTTAGTTCAGCCCTGTGGGCTCCTCACTGCACCCAAAAGGTACCTTCACCATAAATCCTCCTCCAAACAACAGATGCTATTGTCTTCGCTCCCTTAGAGCTTACTGACCTACTGACTTTCACTCTCCTGACTTACTCTCACAAACAGTATAAGCTCCTCTTCACGGGTAGAATGTCCTGGACAAAGCAGGATGAAGGAAGGGCAGAGCATCCCACAGATGCAGTAGACACCTACGACCACCGAGGAGCTCCCATGGAAAGGAAGAGACACCACAGACCAAGCAAAGAAATCCAAATTATCCTTCTCTCAGCTCCCCAAGAAATATCCTCTGTGTCCCAGCTGAACGAGATGAACAATTTCTGAAGTTCTCACATAATTTTTTCTATATTTTAGTTCTCAGCATTTCCTTCCTTAAACCGCCTTTTTAAGTATTTGACTGAGAATATTTAAGAGTTGATTTTTGGTCTGAAGTACTGTTACTGCACCCTGTTGAAATCTGCTGTTTCTGATCCTTATTCCAGAGTGTGATTAGTTTTATTTAGAGAACATCCTGCTGTACAGAAGCCTGGAACTTCACAAAAGGTGCTGGAGTGAACCTAGCCCAAAATGAGCAAAATAAAATCAAGAGGCACTTGTTATTTGGTGTCAGGGGCTGGCTGAGCTGCTCCAGCATCACACACTTGTATCCAATATTAATAAATTGTCATACACCCAAAGAATTGTGAATAAAACTACACTTCTACGTGCTATCAGTCAGGCTGGGAGGCTACAGAGGCAGAATTATTCTGTTAAACCCAAGAAATCCTACTACAGACACAGCAGATATGGAGATCATGCACTTCTAGTAATAAATAAGCTGTGTTCCACCCCGCAGCTGGTGGCATTTCAGTGTTGACACAGCAAATCAGTTTTGAACATGCATAAAATCTTCTGGCATTAAAAAAAAAATTAAAAAATCAGTAAAATGTTAGTAACACAAAGTGGGGGGGGGGGAAGCATGAAAAGGACAGTATTTCTCACCTCCCATCAAACCTGTGCTTCAGGAAGTCAAAGAGAGCTTTCTGCATCATGTCTGTCACCTTCGGGGAGGTGAGGGAGATTGAACGGGGAGGATTGACAGGCAGAAAAAGAAGTCAAAAGAAGGAAAAGAGGTAAGTAAGGATCCTGCCAACAACCAATCCCTTTTACAGGTAGCAATCATTGGATTCTCACGCTCGTGGCAGCAGGTTTTTTAATAAGCAAGTTTCCTGACTCACTCTCCAAAAGGCAGGGTGCAGGACGTGAGAGCTGTCACTCTCTGCTCTCGCCTCGACTGGCCCCGGAGCCCAACTCACCACCTCCCGTGGCCATGCCCTTCAGAAGCACACAGCAATAGTCAGCCTGAACAGATCATTTGGGTCTTTTCCTTCAGTAACGTTATTAGAACTGGCTTAAAACTTCAGCTACAAGCTTTCTTGTGCTGGATGACTGTTCTTCCCGAAGAGAAAAACGGTTCTCCAAGAGGCACACATGCAGGAAAAAAAAGGGATGCTTCCATTCCTGTACGGGGTAAAGCATCCGAGAGACACTCAGCCCCAAGAGCTGTCATCTCCTTGTCCTTCTGGGGACAACTCGGGCTGACACCTATTATCTGCCAGTCTAGACAGGAACTTCAGCACAGCCCCCGGTCCTCTGATTTCTCCTCTTAGGGTATTTTTCAAAAGGGCTCCTTCCGAATTTAGTCAGAAAAAAAATAGCCAAAACAATTCTCCCATGTAGGTTGCAAAGATCAACGCATTTCTGTTATGCAGACCAGTATTTATAATTGAAATTAATATTCTGTATTACCATTTATACACCTTTATGTGTTCAAGATGTCATGTTTAGTGTTATTTTCTTAAACAAAGGCAGGAGAGTGCAGCTGTGGAGGTCTGTATTCAGAAACAGCCTCTCCCCTCTCCAAACTTGAGAGTCCCTGGGCAAGTGAATCTGGGGTGCAGCGCCATGGCAGTCCATGGATGAAATTTACTCCTGTCAAGAACCATCACTGTAAAATTAAAAGAGAGTAGCACATGACGTACCTGCTTTCCTAAACTACACTTTTAATCATCATTCTTACCGAAAAAAACCCAATGCCAAGAACACTGCATTGTGCCAATAACGGATCCCTGTTGGGATCTTCCAAAAAGAACCGCGTTTAATAATGTGCTATAAAGTACCAACAACATTAACTAAGCTAAATGAAGTGTACCTTTGATTTTATGTTCATGTTCATTTAGTCCCTAATTCGGCAAAACACTTCACAGATGGTTAGGTTCAGTGAAATGCCCTGCTAAAAGCCTGCGCTCCTCCCGCACGTGTTAAACGCTCACTTGAATCCGCAGCAGCCTTGAGAAACTGTGTGTTATCATACCTATTCCAGGCTGAGCACAGGAGAATTGTTTCGAAGGGTTTCTCTACACGTATATTTTAATATACTAATAATCTCAAAAAAAAAAAAAAAAGTCAAGAAAATATGCTGAAATAATAATTAGTGCCTATATTTGGTTTCAGGTGCTGGAGAACTGAAGGATTGTGAGAGTCCAGATATTTCATCTGCCAACACAGAGTTTCAGGGGAAGATGCAAAATTTTTATACGTGAAAAAAAAGGAGAAAACTAGGGAAGCTTCTTCAATTTTTTTGCTAAATAAGTCCAAAGCATGTGCTAGTTTGACAAAATTTTACATGCGTACAGAGACCTAACTCGTTACTTTGACAACTCCAACTTTTTCTTGAAGTGCTCAAAATTCTCTTTTTCTTATTTGATTTAATCAAGAATAACTGCACTGAAAGTCATGGCTGTGTGCTGCGTTTAAAGCAGTAAAACTGCAAAAAGAGGAGCAGTGAATTTACGTTCCCTGCCCTTCAGCTGAGACATCACGGACACTGTTGCAAGGCAGAGAAAAATTCACCTCACCCCTAACTGTGCTCTAAGTACTTATACAGCAATTTGGGGCAATTATTTAAGGTAAGATCACTTCTAGTCATCATAAACCAGTTGCACTGAATGTGCTAAGGAAGAAGGAAGATTATGGATCAGGAGCTGCTAATTGCAGATACCTGGAACACGTACCTCATAGCCTTTCAGTGATGGCCCCACCAGGACGACAGGTCTCATGGACGGTACTACGTCATACGGGGGAACGTGTTCTGTCTGGAAGAAGAAAACAACCCCATCAGATCATCAACCAAACAAGATCCGTATGAAAACCCTGGGAATTATGTATCAGAATTAAATGACGTAAAAGTGAAAGTACTACTTACCACTTTTTGTTTCTGTTTTGCTAAAAGACCAAATGAGAATTTGGTTAAAAAACACAGGCTGTGTAAAACAACCACAACACAGGCAAAACAAAAAGCCCTATGTCAATACACTCTCCATTTCTCTCAGTTCCCCTCCCTTTTGGTCAGCCCCGTTCAAATTAGACATTTATTCCCCTTTGGGGCAGCTGCCACTTTTCCCCAGATTTTTCCCCAGCCCCTCAGCAACCACCGCATGCCTAGAAATAGACGTCTTTCTCCACCTCCGCAGGCAAGCGTTCTGTAAAACCTCTTCGTAAGTCAAAGAGGGAGGAAACCCGCATTTTTCATATACGGGTTTTAAAATAGAAATATTAGAAATAGCAAGAGTTTCCTTCAATAAAATTCTGTCTTACCCGTGGAAGTGGGAGTGGCTCGAAACGTGCCAGAAACCATTTCTCCAAGGCTTGAAGAAGAATTTCCACTTGATTTCCTACAGAAGCAGAAAAAAGAGCCCCATTAACACCATGTGCCCGGAGATGTGAACTCATGAGGTTTTAGGTGGCCGCAATGAGAAATCACAGTGTAAAGGAGAGTCTTCACCCACATCGATGCTGCAAGAAAGGTTCCTCCGAAGCGTGAGGTCCCAGACAGGGACAAGGGAAACCAAAGCCTTTGTAATTAACCCCAAGAACATCACAGCCCTGGCGCAGTGTGGCTGGAGCTGCCCAGCCAAAAAGAACCTGGGGGTGTTGGTCAACAGTTGGCTGAGCACGAGCCAGCAGTGTGCCCAGGTGGCCAAGAAGGCCAAGAGCATCCTGGCCTGTGTCAGGAACAGCGTGGAGAGTAGGACTCAGGAGGTGATGGTCCCCCTGTACTGGGCACTGGTGAGGCCCCACCTAGAGTGCATTGGGCCCCTTACCACAAAAAAAGACCTTGAGGGGCTGCAGTGGGTCCAGAGAAGGGCAACGGAGCTGGTGAGGGGTCTGGAGCACAAGTCTTGTGAGGAGCAGCTGAGGGAGATGGGGGTGTTCAGCCTGGAGAAAAGGAGGCTGAGGGGAGACCTTCCAACTCCCTGAAAGGAGGGTGTAGCCAGGGGGGGTCGGTCTCTTCTCCCAAGGAACAGGCCATGGGACAAGAGGAAATGGCCTCAAGTTGCACCAGGGGAAGTTTAGGATGGAGATTGGGAAAAATTTCTTCATAGAAAGCATTGTGAAGCCTTGGAAGAGGCTGCTCAGGGCAGTGCTGGAATCACCATCCTTGGAGGTTTCTAAACCCTCTTTAATAGAGGACTTTTCAGTACCGGACTTAGACAAAACTAGAATTCTTCATCCCATGGAGCTTTAGCATGACAGCCAGTCACAGGTTTTAAACAAATCTTAAGGTACAGATACCATAAAACTATCTAAATTAAGGTGCTCAAAAATAAACTATTTTACTATTATACATTACTTTTGATTTTATCATTCAAATCCAGGAGCATCAGTGCAGACTACTTACGATCTTAATAGATATCCTATACAATATTTCCCCTGTCCCTTCCGTACTCGATGTTATTCCATAGGTGAGATTAGACAAAAATCTTTGCAAGAACTGGTGATTCGGCGGAGTCATAGCCACTGACACGAGCAGGGAATTTTTCTAATAAGCTGTATCTGAGACAGTATCCTACGTTCGCTGTCCGTGTCCCTCTCTCCAAATTAGATAATCTTCTTTCTGTACATCGCGATGCACCGCCTTCCTCTGAAGCCATTTCAAAAATTATAAAAGCAATTTGGGAAAAGCACACTTAATACTGTTCAATCATTCTAAAAACATTTCCCCAGATGGTTTATACTTGAAATGATTCCTGACCTTGCTGAAGTGTATTAGTATGCCAATTCCCTGACAGTACTGCACGGGCTAAATTATGCTCCTCTTACTGCTATCTATTCGGTCCAGATTCAATTGGCTCCTGTCTCTACTCTGCAGCACTAAAGGGTTTGTTCTCGTTATCTGTGGGAACATTTAAATTTCATTTTCAATTAGCAGGAATAATGCGTTAATAGTAAAGTCATTATTAATTTTTACTATTTAACAGACATTTTTAGGATTGTGCATTCAGCCAGCAGAAGAGCGACCTCAGTGTCTGAACTGAGACTACAAGAAATCAGGTTTATTTCCCAGACCAGTGACCAAGTTTATACTTTTCCAGGGACTTGCAGTCTCCAGCTGTAGCAGCATGAGGACACAGAACAGCCCGTCCGGAAGATGAAGAATAAAGAAAGTCTAATGATAAAGCTCATCTCATAAAGTTTGAAAAGTCTGGTTTTGCAGAAAATGGAGAGAGAGAAAGAAAAAAATGGGAGAAAAAACCCACAACGTTAAGAACATAAACAGTTGGGAAAAAAAATCTGTCAGCCTTTGAGCACTAAGTTGACTTAAACACCTGGGGATGTAAAACTCTTCAGCCCTTCAGAAATTTCTGTCACTACCACTCATCCTGTATTACTGATCTTTACTAAAGTCAATACACATTTTTTTCTTGTTTCTCATCGCCAACGTCTAAAGCGTCTGTTCTCTGCAAATACATATTTCCATTTGAAATCCCAAACCAAACACTCCTCCCAATGCACTGCAATAAAAAAAGAATCAAGTGACCTTTGGAAATACGGTCTGGTGTCAGAAATTATTTTCAATTATTTTAAAAGGTTACAGCATCCTTACCCTCCATGGAAACGTCCTCTCTTCTGCTCCTGTTGGATGCGGATGTTCTCCAGTCTAAGTGGGCTTGGAATAAAACCGATCTCGCAGCCCTCCTTAACCAGCCTTCCTATCCACCAGTCATTATTATATTTCTGGAACACAGAAAGGTTATTGGCTTCAGTTCCGTGTCCACAACTCCCTTATTTTGTTATCCATAAGCATTAACTCCACCAAACCCAGCATTTTTGCTTCCTTGTAAGTTACTGGTCTACACCAAAGGTCACCACCATGGTTTTTCCTTCCTCCCTTCCAGGTACTTCTTACAGATGTTATTAACATGTTACCCCTTTGCCAAAGCCTTGTGTGGTGGAAAAGGTCAACGAACACCATTCTAGAAACCAAAATAACGACAGACCAACTTACCCAAGACAGGACAGAGATCTTACCAGCTCCAGCAATGAACTGACCCCATTTCTGGTTAACGCTATGGCAGAACTCTAACCAAATCTGTGAAACCTCTCCACAAAGGAAGTTTTCATAGTGCTGCTGCCTAGAAGCAGCTCAACTATTTGGAGCACACGCCTTTAAATTTAGGACAGCTGAAGAAAACTTCACCTTCAGGAAGAAACCTTAGTATGTAACTGAATGTACAAAATTTCATTTTATCATTAGCATACATTTTTCCGCACTACTGAAAGCCTGGCCTAACTTTAATGATGGAGAGATGAAAAGAGGTATCATAGTGGAAATCATCGTGGAAAAGGATGTGTCGTAGGTGGCTGCCAGCAGAGCAGAGCTTTTGAAGAAAAATACATGAAAAACTTATACTTCGCTATGCTTCATTAGGTACTTCAGTCTTCAAGTGAAACATTACTTTTCACAGCAGACCTTCAAGACATTAAAACCAGCACGAGTAGAACCAATTCTGTTTGTGTGCCCTGAGGAAAAAGTTATCACAGAAATCTCCTCTTAGAAATGATGAGTTCTCTTGGTTCCACATTCTCAAGCACTGGAGTTCTTGCAGAAACACAGAAACACCATGTCCTATTTGGGAAGCGACAAGAGCGCCTGACGGAAGCGTCTGAAACATACAGAGCCTCAACATCTTCCAAAAATAAACCACCCTATTTATTAACCCACACATACACGCAAAGAGGAACATATACAGCTAGGGGAAATGCAATCCTTATACCATCACCTTGAAAACCCCTCCTCTTTACAGAGCTTCTATTTATGCAAGAGGTTCCATCACTTTGTCATTTCAACTTTTTAAGTGTCAATTCTTCATGCTGTTATGGCCCCGATTTGGACAATGTCAGTAAGCAAAGCTTAATCTGAAATATGTTTCTTCTGCTTAAGTCAACAGAACTACTTACATTCTCTAAAATGAACAAATGCTTCAGGATTGAGCATTCTGCTGTTGTAAATCAGTGAAATCAATCAATGGACTTAAACCACAGTAAAACCTGAATCCCATGAGCATCACCCACACTATTTTGGTTCTAAACGTAGGGCTTGAACGGGGGAATCTTCCTTCCATTAGCAAGTCATGCACCTCTGAGTGATGCCTCTGGAGATGAGAGTCAGCCCTGCTGGGAATATGGAAACAATAGGGATGCTAACGGTGCAGCAGGGAGCGCAGGGCCACGTGCATTAGGTCGTTACCTCCCATATGTTACTCCTCAGATTCAGCGTGTGGGAGGACCACAGTTCGTTCCGATTGGTTGCCATGGCCATGATTTCTCCTGCACTGTCAGTGATTGTTGCCACTTCATCTTTTAAGCCAGCACATAATGTATAGTCTTGTAGGAGACAGATGAGACACGCAAGACACGTTCCCAAGATAGCAACTCATCAGCTACCGCTGGTGTTCCATCCCCTCAGCAGAATGACCTCGCTTCTTACCTAGTTTAGTATTATTCTAAAATCTGGAACCAGGCTTGTTCTAGCCATGCCAGATCATTAAAAAACAAATTCCGTAGAGCCTTTTGTCCATGCAGCTCCAGATTCCAGCACAGAGAACCACTCCTGAAATCCTGAGCTACAGCTACATCAGGCAAACCAAAGGAACTAGCCTAAACCCTTAGCAGAGCTGATGGACACCAGCAGGCCAGATGGCTTACAGTTTGGTGGCAATGCCATCCTGGCCATTTAGATCTTGAAAGGAGACTCACAGAATGCCAAGACATCGACTTGGGTCACTTCTTGGGAAAAAATGCGCAGGGCAGCACGATAATAGTAATTTAAACTTGATCACTGGCCTGACAATAAAGGCATCTGAGATGAAATCCTTGTTTTAATGGTGATGGACAGGGTTACTGGGATGGTTACACAGGCCAATGTATGCTAGAAAGAGAGTGTGTCGGGAAGGGTGCGGATGGGAAAAGGTCAGGGAAGGCAGGTGAGAAAGCAATCTGAGTGCTGGAATGGATGGAGCTGTCTGCATTCCTCTCTGAGTGCCAGCAGAGGACCTCTTCCTGATGGGAAGCAGGTTTAGAAAGTGGTGTGCATGGAGGGAGTTCAGGTGTGGGGCTAGAAAGAACATTCCTGGGGGAGGAAGAGGAAGGGCAGTCAGTTCTGCACGCAGAGATAGCCAGATCCAGACTCAGATCCAAACCCCACAGCAGGGGTTTAAGCATTGTTCCACACAGATATTAAAAAAAAAGATACACACACACAAAAAAAAAAAATCCAAGCAAATCAAACTTCCAGCTGTTTAAGAAATTGAGAAAACAGAACAAATTCAGAAAATGAAATAAGGGAATTCACTGCCTCTCCCGTGGCCTTCTCAGGGAGAAAGAATTTAAATCAGCCCCCACCCTGTCCTACCACCAACCTCTGCCTCCAGAGGTGCAGAAGCAGGTGTTTTCCTCCTAAAAGTGCCCAGTGGAAGGGGGATGGGTGCTCTGAAGCGATGACGGACACTTGTTCAAAGAGAGAGACTGATGAGCACTGAACACCCTTAAAATAAACCCAGAATGCAGGGATCAAAACCTGTTTTTGCAAGCTGCAAGCCTATGTACAGATCTGCAAAACAACAGGGGGTTATGCAAATTTGGAGGGCTCACTTCAGATAAAGAACTTCAGGAAATATGCTCAACGTGCAGTAAAATGTATTTTTCTCTACCAAAGCCATGCTCAGGGCCCAGATATTCCTTTGTCCTTATTTTTCTATTGGTCCTCTTCAATATTTTCTTTTTTTATTGTATTATTCCAAGTCTTATTTCCCCCAGTTACAAGTTTATCTGGTGCTTTATGAAGACCTGGTGCAACCTGGTGCTACTCTACTTCTTGGTCAATGGAATCCCTTTCTAATATGGAATCTCTGATCCATCACAAACTTCATCTGATGAAAAGAGTCTGAACCTACCATTTTGAACGGGATTTAAAATACAGCAAGATTTTGTTTCCTACTCTGAGACATGAAAATCCAACAACCAGTGGGTAATATTAAGCATTAAAAAAATGCAAGATAACCACCCCAGGGCACTGGAACTCTCAAAAGAGGCTGAAGCAGCACACCCCATCATTGCTAATCAGAGGGATGTGTTGTGCTCTCTTGCCTCCACTTGGCTCTTGGCTCTCTTTTCAATCCCAGCCAATCAAATTCCAGTCCTTGGCACGTAAAAAGATTCTCTTTTACTGCTTCTGGGTTTTACCTCTTTGATGTGTAGGAAGTCCTTGGCGTCAAAAGAGATGGCAGTGCTTGGGACAGGAACATCTTCATCCAGCGCTCCGCAGTAACTCACATTAGTCTTAACAGCAAATGCTACTGGTTTGGACTAAAACAGAAACACACACATCACAAACAGTGGAAGCTTTTCTGAATCAAGAATTCTATTAAATTAGCAAAAACCCAGCAGAGGTCATCTGCCAAACTTTACGCAAGCCAGCAGAGTTCAGCTCACTAGAGAACACCCCCATTTATAGGAGATGATTTACATTCTATTCCCCCCAACATCTTGTCCGCAGATAACTTGACTCAATTGCCAACCCCTTCCAAAAGAGCATCATTATAAACCACCAGGGTGAATTTTAGCACTAGGCAAAAGATAAATGCCACGTAACTTCGTTATTATTAAAGTGGGAAAGAACAGACCTTCGCCCTTTCGAGCTGTATAGCTGCCTGCTGCTCTCGCTCCTGGCGGATTGCTTCCCGGTCTTCTTCCAGAGAGACATCCGAGTCTGAGGGTCTGCTTGTGTACGAATCTGCTGAGCCCTGAAATTCAATTCACGTCACTAAGAAAACGTATGTAAGAAACGGAAACCCCCTCCCCAGTCAGATTCATAAAATACTTTTAAAATATTCATTTCTCATTTTCTTTGAGTGAGTTTTCCCCATTGAAAAAACAAATCTGCAGAATTTAGCGGAGAAATAACCTGGCTTTACTGATCCAGTGCACGAAGGCAAAGACAAAAATCCCAAGAAAAACCTCTCCTTCTCCACTTCCAAATAATCTCCTCACTTACTGACACCATGAAATACAGCTCAGTTGTGGGCACTGTCCAGAAATCTTTACAATATTTAAATCCTGTTTGACAACCTCAGATTCAAGACTGTCAAGGGCTGGGTGACATCAAATGCAATTAAGGTATTACAAAGGTATTACGAAGGCTGGTTAGAATCACCCCTCCCTGTAAATACAGCACCACTGAGTAAGTACTTCCCTCCCCGCTGCGGCTGCTGCTCTCCTAAAGCTTTGTTCTGTGCTTCACCTGGGAAAAAGTGGCAAAAGCCACATTATTAAAAGCTGCTCAACAGGGCAACACAAAAGCTATAGGACGGTAGGAAAGGACAACAGCAGATAGAAGCAGCAGCAGAACACAACAGCCTGTAAGGCAGGACCTAAGGTACTGCCACAGTTAAGATTTTTTTGGTCTGGGACATTATTACGGATGCCTGGAAGCATCCCAAGTGTGCAGTGGCTCTTCTCTTCTGTCTCCATCATCCTAAACAGCTCATCTTTATGTTTGCACGGAGCCAACTGACAGACAGGGCTCTAATCTTGCAGAACAGTTAACGTAAGGTAGAGGGAACGTGTGCTCATGATGAGTCGGAGATATCCATCCCCCTCTCTCCAAAACCTCACACACTCAACTCGTTGTTAAGTCCCTTCCAACTGAAATAGTCTATCCTATCCTATCCTATCCTATCCTATCCTATCCTATCCATTTCCCCAGAAGCTGAGCAAGCCCAGGGCTTGAACCTAGACCTCCAGGAGCATCCCCAAGGGAAATGTGTACGACTGGGCATTTATATAAAAAAGCGAAGTAAATTTTCACTGTAGGAGGAAATTCCTTCAAAAATCTCAAAAATCCTACAGTCTAGGTCTAACTGTCCACTCAAGGTAAACGTTGAACTGGGAGTAGATGGCCCTTCTTGAGCCATTTCCCGAGCAAATAGGATTTTTACTAATAAATGAATACATCTGTCAGGTGAATGATGGCATTTTGCTGACAACGGCCACTAGAAAAATCAGGGTATAAAGGTTAGCCTAAAGAGCTGCATGGAGTCTGCACTGGTGTCTAACTTTTTAACCTACATATTTTGCATGTCTTAGGAAAAATAACTACGCAAAATCTGTCATAAAAAAAAAAAAAAAGAAAAGTTTGAAAGGATCAGGATAAGGCAGAGCTGCAGAAGGATCCGGCGCAAGAAGGAGGAATATATGGCAATGTCTGACCACTGCTAAGAGACACTTTTTCTGGGTTTAAATAAGGGAAAGGAATAATGTACTGGACTGTATATGTTATGCTGTAGTGTATTGTATAACCAGTGTAACAAATAATTTCTAAGTCTTCACATTTCTAGCAACAAATTGAAGACACATATATCTACAAAACTCCACAGAGCTCCAAAATCTGCAACTCTATACGTGTTCCAAAGGAGCCATTGTACAGCATTATGTCTTTCAAACCATTTTCCTTAAATTGCTGTCTTACCCTGCAGCACAGAGACACAAATTCTACCTAATCTACCATAAAAGTCAATATTCTGACTCTCCATGTGAAGATATTCTTAAACATTGATGTGAAAATCCCTACCCATTAGAAGACTTCTGGCAGCGAACCACCCAGGAGCATATGCTCTCCTCTTGTCACATACTCACAGCTTGGCCATAAGCACGGTGCCGTCACCAGGGAGGGCACATTTCCTCTGTGTCAGGGACAGGATTCACCTAACACGAGCCAGCACACAGCCATGAGCAGAAAACTTCCATCCCAGACCAGGAGGTCAACCCAAGCCCCGAGGAGAGGGCAGAGCAGCTCCCAGCAGAGACCCACACAGCTGGGTCCTGAGCTGGGACGAGTCTCACATCGACGGGATGAAAAACCAGCATGGATTTTCCCAGCTGGGAAGCTGGAGGTGCTGCTCTTCCTTCTGCTTCCCTTGGGATGAAGCATGGAGCAAGGAACTGGCCAGGCACCACACGGGGCTAGGTGGGCACCGAAGACGCCTCTTGAGCTGCCCAGTGCCTCCCAGTTGCTCCTCTCTCCCCATTTTAGGGGCAGACCAAACACATCACCAACAGAGGCATGGAAATGCTGGAACATTTCCCTGGGGGGGTTCAAGGCCAGGTTGGATGGGGCTTTGAGCAACCTGCTCTGGTGGGAGGTGTCCCTGCTCAGGCCAGAGAGATGGAATGATATGATCTTTAAGGTCCCTTCCAACCCAACCCATTCTATTCTGTTACATTCTCTTCTTCTATCATTTCTTCCCTGATCAAAATCAAGAGCTTGTAGCATGACCACTCATCCCACCTGGTGAAAGGGGTAGCAGGAGACCCCCTGCCTGTCCTACTGCTCCAAATGACATCTCTGGTCAGCATCTGAAGGAGAAGCCTAGCAGCAGGAGACTGAATTTATATGGTCAAATATTCTAGTCCTAAAATTAGAGCCCATCCTTCAAAACCAGACTCTGCATTGTTCAAAGCAATTAGAGAAAAAAAAAAAAAGAGAAAAAAATAAACCAGGCCAGGAGCTGCAAAGAGAGACCAGCTTTGTGGTAGAAGAACAGCTTATCATTTATTGTCCACTAAACACTCGGAAGATACAAAACGCTTTAGGGCTGCTCATTATCCCATTTTTCACTTAGAGACAACAGCCCTTCAATAGCAGCAGACAGGAAGAAGGGAAAGTAATCACACTCTCCAAGTCATAAATCAGAAGGTATAATAATAAATACAAATAACATACTGCAGCAGGAGTGGGCTTCTTTCCAAGGTTCTAGTCCTACCTGGCATCACACCCCGCACCGGGAACGTGCCACATCCCGGCATGCCCGAAGCCTGAGACAAAGCCACCAGGGCTGTCATCGAGAGCAGCGGACACGGTTCCTTGACCACCTCATTGCCCCCTGGGCTCGTAAAGGTGTAGGAGAACACAGCCCAGCCCACGGCGCCGACAGGACAGACAGCAGCGTCGCGCAGAGAGGGGGATGGCAGGAATCAGCCCTCTGGGGAAACGGCCAACAAAAAGTGCACGGGCGTACATTATATATTTATTCCAGTCCTCTGGATGTGATATAGTATAGCTCCGTGAGGGAATTGAATAGAAGCGGGTACCTAGGCTGGATGCACAGCTTCCCATACTGGCTTTTAGTGGTATATGGTTGAGCACTGACCTATTTAATGCTGTCAGAACAAAGCAGTCTTAAACCAAAGTAGCTGATACCACCAGGCTACCCCAGGCTGCTCGTCAACGCTAATCACTGCCTGGACGCCAAACGATGCGGGCTGGTACGGTCCCCACCGCATGGTCCCTTCTCCCAAGAGTTGTGCCTTCTCTTCTCCAGACCAAACAGACCCAAGTCTCTCAGCCTTTCCTCATAAGAGAGATGCTCCAGGCCCCTCATCATCTTTGTAGCCCTCTGGGTACAGTCCCAGCGGGTAGGGACACTGACCCACGCAGGACATCGCACTGACGTACCCGTCACCTCTCATGGGTCTGGGACCACCACCCTCCATCTCTGCACTTGCCGTTCACCGGCCAATATCCATCTCTGGTGACACCAGACTCCTGGCAGCGGTGACTTCTACTCACAAAAGGGGACTCAGAATCTGATTCAGGCTTCCAGGAACTACTGTAACACAAGCAGCTCGTGAATTAAAAATAAGCTGGACTTCTGAGGATAACAAAGTTTTCGATTATTTATGAAAAACGTGCACAGACAAAACCATCGCTTCCGGTATTTCATTAATCACTTCCGTTAAAAATTTTTGATTGAAGATGAGAAGTTTGACAGCAACTTCGCTCAATATTGACAGGATGTTGTGCAACGAGCCAACACCAACACTCCTGCCCGCCCAGCACCCAGGGCCATGGATTTTTGGGCTGATCACCGGTGTTGGTGGAAGTGACGGTGGTGGGATGACACCACACACTGCGATTGCGTCTGCCGGGGAAGTGTAACACACTTGTGAGCACACAACGAAAACCAGACTTTGTGAGCAGTCTTAGGGAAGTGAGAAGGAGAATAAAGAGGGAAGAAGGCATCCCCCATCTTCCTCTGCACCAAAATGTTAACAAAAAGACCCTTCTTTATTTCCCAACAGCAATCATCTGGGGCACATCGTGTATGTCCACGGTTTCCCATCATATTCAAGGGCCAATTAGCAGGGTAACTGTCACCCATCCTCAGGCTCACGTCCCCCTGGGAGGCAGAGGGAGCCTACGCAGCGAGTTCAAGTGCACACCAGATTTGACAATTTGAAGGCAACAGGCTCTGCTGGATAATTATATTATTGAAGGCAATGAAAGACTCGTTTCATATTTCACAGCCTTTTTACTTTGGGCTTCTGTGAATTCATTTTTCTTGCCATTTATTATTTATTTTCTCCCTCATTCATTTTCCTCCCTCATCAATTAGTATAATTCAGTTTTGATAAAAACACTGAGGTTGAAGCAATCCCCAAAAACGCTGCGGGGGGGGGAAAGGGTAAAGTGGAAAGGAGAGGGGGGCTGTTCACTCAGCGACTACAAAATAATGGCAAATAAAGGGTAAAGTCCCTCCTGCTCGCTGCCTGACTTGAGGCTGGTGAAAACACACGTGGGGAGGTGAAAGCACACACACACAATGGGAAGAGTCATGCAATATTCCTCCTAAACATGGTGTTTCTATGCCCCAGCCTGCTTAGGGAGGAAAAAAATCACACTCATCCTCCACCTGGACACCGCAAACACCAGCCAGGTCCAGCCTTGAGGAAGGAAAGAAAAGAAAATGTCACCCTTTGGCTGTTACGGCTTCAGAAGGGGGGGAGGAAAACATAAAGACTTCAGTGAGGTCTCAAATAATTTTTTTTTTCCCCCCAACTGCCATAAATACACAGATCTGAATCGCTCTCTACCCAGCCATAACTCGTAATGCTCTGTCATACAGCGTGCGCAATTAAAGCGCCCATCCATTAGGAGCTCCAATAAGCCAGATGACAGGCAGGCTCTTCTGAAAAGATTTAGGGGGCTGCCGACTCCCTGGCAACCCAGAAAGCATTTCTGAAAACACGCTCCGCTCGGAGAAAAAAAACCTTCTGCCTTGTCCATTAAGCGGGACAGCAGCATTGTCTAATTGGGGGCATCCTTCTCCCACAGAAGGACTAGCTACGGGCGTTCCGAGCCCCTCTCTCCGTCCAGGACCAGGCAGAGATGGAGCCCACGTGGCAATCACCGTGCTTAATAAAAGCCTTCGTGCCACTGATGGGGAAAGCCCCGGTGTCCGCGTTCGGACGCACACGCTGTTTTCAGCGGAGAATGGGAAAAACGTCTTTGCCACAAGAGAGAGTTCGCTTTGAAAACCCACAGCACTTTAAAATGATGAAGTACCAGGAGCAGCAGCACACCTCCAGGCAGCCAGTTATCTGCAATGGTCTGCTGGAGTTTGAGTAATATCAGAGCTGGGGCCAGCAGGAGATAATTCAGGGGGAAAAAAAGATCACTCGTGTCTCCTCCTGTCCTCACCCCCACCCGTCTCTCCTCTTAGTTCCTCCCCACAGCAGGATCCCACTTGGTACCTTCAAGCTTCCCCACAGGTTTCTGGATGCTCGAGCAGTATCACCTCCTGCAAGACCAGCAGGGTGAGGGGGGGATTCTGCCCCTCTGCTCCGCTCTGGGGAGAAACCCTCCAGTGCTGCCTCCAGCTCTGGAGCCACCAACAGCAGAAGGACATGGACCTGTTGGAGTGGGGCCAGAGGAGGCCACGGAGATGCTGGGAGGGCTGGAGCCCCTCTGC
>JAOTQQ010000079.1:1806732-1822149 GCA_026546715.1 Gallinago undulata | reverse complement strand
AAGCTGTGGCTGCCCCATCCCTGGAGGGGTTCAAGGGCAGGTTGGAGGGGGCTTGGAGCAACCTGGTGTGGTGAGAGATGTCCCTGTTCCATGACTCTAAGACACAGCACAACAAGACCCCAAAGATCCTGTCCCGGCGCTGGGCACAGAGGTTACACAGCTGCCCAAAGAGCTGAAGCACAGGTCCCTCCAATGCTTTTATACCCATCAGGACCTCAACTCTGAATTTTCCAGCAGACACGGCAGTGTGTTGAGTGCACATCCAGCACCAGGGAGGTTTAAGAGAGCAATGTTGTACAAAACAAGATTGCTCATCATTGTTTAGCTGTTTTCGACTGGAAACCAGACAAACATGGCCTTGTCAAGCACAACGCCACTCTCTCCTACACGCTGTTTCTCGCGCTCAGCCCGCGCTGCCGCATCCCTGTCTCTGCCAGGTTGGGGACCACCTCCAAGATCCCCACCGGGGGCTGAGGCACAGAAGCCCCGCTGCACAGCAAGCCTGCGACTTCTGTGTGAATTACTAACAGAAAAATTTACATTTACAGATGGATATCCAGATTAGGAAAACCTGTCTTACGTCGCAATTTGTTCCACGTCGAGCCCGATGCTTTAAGCAGAAGCAGCATCACGTGGGTTGGGAGGAACCGCAGACTCCTACGTACCCTGGAGGAAGGGCACGATACGGTGGGGTCTGGTTTTCTGCCATGGTTTTGTTACTGTTCCTTTTTTAAACTCACCGTGTTACCCACAAATCAAAGCATCGGAAGTAGACTCTGCCCAAAGCATGTTCCAAGCCTCCCCAGGCAGGATGACTCGGGTCACCTGAGCATCCAAAGAGGGAGAGTCCACTCCAAACCAGCACCCTGTCTGCTCTACACGCACTCGGTACGTCTCTTGGTACTAAGTTATTTCACGAGCACCGTAACCAACAGGATTTCGTACAGAAACGGGCATGAAGCCGTTTTCCAGTCACACGGATGGAATCCCAAGATGTCACCCTCCCAAAGCAGAACAGAAAACTGAGATCTCAGAACCCACCTGTGCAGCCACAGCTCCATTCAGAGTGACCAGGAGCTGCCTGCCCCTTCTGATCCAGCCCCCCCCTCTCCCCCCCATGCCCTCAAAGCCCCTCTGTGCCAACCACAGCTGGTCCAAAACAGCAATGTCTTCCATACGACAAAAAATGCCACCTATTTTTCAGGATCTGTAGTTAGAATTCTTTATTCAAGTGTGACACGGGTCCTTAAAACTACTTGTATACCATACTGCTGAATTGGCAGGTATGTGCATGGAAGAACTGAGAAAAGACTCTTTTTTACTCCCAGAACAGGTAAAAGTTCAATATATCCCCATCAGAGAGGTGCTTCTTTCTATTCGCATATACTGCAAGGCTTGAGCAACTCAAGATTAGCTTACTGTTATTAGGACTATTATTAGATTGTTTTTCTTCATTGCTTTGTCACTTCTTTTCCAGCGCAGTCATTGCTCTATTCATTCATCCCACTTAAAAAGAATAATAAGGCTAAATGGGACTTTGAGCAAGCTGGTGTGGTGGGAGGTATCCCTGCCCAGGATGAGGGGTTGGAACTAGATGGTCTTCAAGGTCCCTTCCAACCCAAACCATTCTGTGCTTCTATGATAATAAAGCCCCATGTGATCATTTACGCTCCCATCGTCAACGACGAGCAACGACAGCTCAAACTTCTGTGTGATTCGGGACATCAACACCGCTCAGAAACCAAAGGTATCTCCTGCAGCCTGTGTAACTCCTGACCATAGTCTGTCCCGAGCTGGGGCTGAGGTATCCTCCCACTCTGACAGTGGAAATAGCCAAAAACCCAAAGTAGCTCCTTGGAGAAGGAAGGCTGACTTAATTAGCAGGGAGGTGACATTAGCCCATCCTCTACCTGCCTTCCACACCAGACAGGTTCATCAAGAACTGGAGCCTCAACCTTTAAAAAGCCCAAGTTCTTCAGTCCTCTGCAGCTTTCAGCGAGAATTGAGGTCGGTGCACATCACACACGTGGCCACGTTTCTCCTCAACAGCTTCCCAGAAACTCCACAAAGTCCTTGGCAAAGCGGGAGGAGAGCAAAGAGGCCGGGTGCTGGCTGCAGGGCCATCTGCTGCTGTACACCACATGTGCTCAAGCAATGGTAGCTTGTGGTTCGTTTTTAAAAACCTTTTAAAAACCTTAAAACTATTCATTTTAGATGCAGTTCACTGCAAGACCCAGCATCAACCCCTTCTCTTGCTGGTCCACATCCATCATGTGGTCCCTCTGCACAAGAAGAGCCTCTATACAAACTAGTCCCAGCATCTACACTGTTCCCACTGCCTGAAAATGCAGGTTTAACTCACAGGGGTTACTACTGTAAGGATGGCATAAAGTCAGGTGGTACTGGGGATAAATACTAACATATTTTACATTAAAACAGGAATCAAAACTTGCAAACTTAAAAAAACCCCCACATTTTAAATAAGAGTGGCCACTACTGCTGCCCACAGTTGGTGCTCACCTGGTCTCAGCACTCAGGGCAGGCAGCTAAATTTAATTACTGGGCAGGTGATGTAATTAAGAAGCAAATAGAAACCAGTGGGTATCTATTCATTTGGCATGGAATCACTACTGTGCTGCAGTCAAAGCCGGGGCCAGAAAAATCTGCGTGTGCTAGAAGAACCACCCCAGTGAGATGCTGCAGAGAGGTCCAACCTACCCTAAGTGCTGGAGTGAGACCAGGAATACCCAAAGGGGTTATTCCCACCTGGAAAGGCTGTGCAGAATGAGGCGCAGAGATTACACTGGAAGCACATCCCTCGTTCTGCTTGTAATATCCTCTAGAATTACTGATATCCCCCTAGAATTACAAAAGCTGTTACAGCTCTGTAACGTTAAACAGCAAGGTCCGATAGAGCATTTTAGGGGGAGTTTTTCACAAATATATCTACGAGATGACGCGAATGTGCCATTGAAAGTCCAAACAGGACAAGGTTGGGTTCCCAACCAAATCGTTTTCCTGCTGAATAACTGACCCCCCCCCAAGGCAGCTGCAGAACCGTTGTGTGTTGAGTTGTGATTTTCAGAATTAAACGCTCAGCAATTATTTCCTTCTATATGTTTTGGTAAATTTATTTAAGACAACTCATTAGGTGTCTCAGCAATTTGGAAATTAGAATATATATATATAGAATATATATATATATTAGAAAATAGGGCAACTGCTCTAACATTTCTTTTCACGATCTCTCTTTTTATTTTTTTCCCAGAATTTAAAACCTTGCAGTCACATCTCTTTCCTCAAGCTGCCTTCAGCTCAGCACAGATTGTGTTTTTACATCTCAGAAATTCGGTTTTTAAAAAAAGAAGAACTAGCAATATATACATTTACTGCCAAAATACTACATCTTTTTTTTCCTGCAGTGTTCAAATGAACATGGATGATGTACCGGGTTTTGCCTGAGGTGCGTTACAGGCAAACTTTCACTGGGTGCTACACGTGGAAAAGGTCAGCAGTTTAAAGGTCTATGTAGACTAAAAAAGAAGCCTGAAATAGTGGTCACTGAATATGTTAGTCATTCTAAACTCTGCATGTTTTGACAGATGGAATTTCTTACGTTATAAATAACTGTAAACTCAAATGTTGGTTTGCCTTTGCTGGAACCTCAAGTGCTCGTTGGTCAGGACCAAGCGTAGGTGTTTTACTGGCAAAAAAGGGCAGCATTAAATACTTAGAATCATGGAATTGTCCAGGCTGGAAGGGACCTTTAAGATCATCAAATCCAACCATCAACCCAACTCTGATTTAAAAAAAAAACAAACAAAAACCAAACAAAGCCACCCCACAACCCATCACTAAACCCTGTCTCTAAGCACTATGTCAACCCGTCTTTTGAATCCCTCCAGGGATGGTGCCTCCACCACTTCCCTGGGCAGCCCATTCCATGTGAAAAGTAAAAAAGTGGACAAAATGTTTCACTAGTTTATCCATGAATCTTGACCATAAAAATGGATTTATACATTAGTAATAACATTAATTTATGTTGTTAAATGCATCATGGCATGCTCCAGCTCTCTCACCTCTGCTGGCAACAGCTGCATGAAACAGCAGAGGCTACCAAAAGCTTCCAGGTCCATCCCCTTGACCAGAGCAGTTCTTGGCTGCTCTATCAATGAAGCACATCCCTACACCCATCCTCTCACTCAGCAAAGCTCATCAGGTTCCTCTACTGCCGTGGAACCAAAAGAAAGAAACGGAGATTGTCTCTGGGGCATCTCTAACCTGAAATATTTCAGGTGGCAGCCTCCCATGGTGAATATTCACCACCCATGGCATTCTCAGTAGAACCCGGCAACAACAGACATCGATATTTTCTCCCCCTCCCAAAAAGAGTTTAAATTTAGATCTTCCCAACACCAAGTCACACCCAAAGCCCTTTTCCTGCTGTCTCCAAGCACGCTGAAGGGTGAAGATCACAGCCACGCATGTAGCTACAGGGTCAGATTGTTTTTCTTCAAAAATAAGCCCAAACCACAAAATTTGAACAATACACAAACCTTTCAAACTCCATTATTTTTGTTCAACCATAAAAGAGCAAAGACCTGTCTGGGAATGCTCTGCTCTGTGTTTCATTCCAATTGCTACAAGTGTGATTGAATCACCAGCTGAACACCTCTAATCTGAATTTCGCTTCAATCTCTGCAGCTGGTTCCTCTTTTTCATGAAAGCTATTCGGAAGACCCAGGAGAGAAAAAAAAAAGGTGGTTTTTTTCAGTGATAAAAGGCACCAAACTAAAGCTGCAACAGTATAGAGACACCGCTTTATTTCTTCTAATTACTTCGGCTCTTGAAAGCATTGAGTGATCTTCCCAAGGCTCTGGGGAAGATACTACTAGTAGGTTTTTTGACACCTGATAATAATATACCAGCTAATAAAATTGCACCTGCTCTCCGAAACGAGCTCTTCTGGAAAGATGCTGTGCTGCGTCTGTACCCATAACACGGTAGGAAGTCAAGAACGTTCCATAAGTCTTCAGAAAAAGGAAAAAAAAAAGGAAAAAAGAAAAAAAGAGAGAAATATTGCCCCCAAACTAAACCTAATCACGCTGCCAACTCCCCAGGCATCTGTGTTTACCATATGTGGTTTCTGCCACGGCGTTTCCTCAGACACACAACACCCAGGCTTCAGCCAGCAAGTCCTGAAATAACATGATTTATTTCTAAGTCGCTCCCCGAGCCCACCGGTCCCTCCCCCTGCCTCCTCTGCATTGCCCTCTGAAGTCTCTCTTGCTCCAAGTGCTGTGTCCCAGAGTGGAGAGACATGCAGGACAAATATTGGGGAATATTATAGGTGTTTCCCTATGCTGGCTGGGATGGAGCGCTTTTGCTGACAGGGGTGGACCACACCTGCATCAGGTTCCTTTTTACAGGAACATTTAGCTTGCCTATCTGGAAGGGGATTATCCTAAAATCATAGAATGTGTTGGGTTGGAAGGGACCTTTAAAGGTCATCTAGTCCAACAACCAAATTAGCTCCCATTTCTCCTCTCATTTCACTCTGCTCAAGTTTATTCCCATTTCTCTTTTGTCTTCATCTGGCGTAGCTTCAGTTTCTCTCCCTGGCCTGGGAATAGACTTCTTCCACCTTTGAATAGAGGCCACCGTGAGGGTTTTTGGCATGTCTATAAATCAGCATTTACTCTTCAACAGTGAGCTGAATAATGAGCATGCTGTCATCGTCATGGCTTTAGGACCACTCAAGGATATGTTTTTGCCATCAGGCACAGGAAGCATCATCCCCTAAATCCCACCTTGGGACTTCACAGGGGCAATGAAGCACCTGGCGAGAAGACCAACATCATTTGCCTGATTTTTGGGGTAGTTTATGACCAGGCATTGTTATTACCTAGCTTACATTTGCCAAACAGATAGGTTAAAAATACAACCTAAATACAGTTAACGGTTATGTGAGTTATTTAAACATAGTACTTCCCATCAATCTGCTTGGGTACTAACCCAGCTTGAAGCTTTCCAAAATACCAACACGCAGAAGGAAGAGAAGCTGAGAGAAGCCACAAGTGTTGTCTGACATTTGTGATCCAGTTTCCACCTCCTGCGGGTGATTCCTGAGCAGATCCACCCCCTCTGCCTCCCTCCCTGCCCTTCAGCAACCTCTTACCGCTCACCGAATTTCACCAATTTTGTCCTTCCATCCTTGAATCTCTTCCTTCTCCCCCGCCTCCACCTGACCTGCCTTTCACTGGATGAAGTTCACTCTGAGCAGAGAACCAGAATAAGCCCATACAACACCCAAAAATCCTCCTCCGTGTGAGGGTTATACACGGGCAAACCTTCACCACCCTTTTGCCAAGGATGTTTCATTCAGTTAACGGCACAAATCAAACCTACGGCACACAGTAGGTTTTTACCTAAAGGCCTTTTTTTTTTATGGACAAGGAAAGAAGCATGCATTAGAATTTAAGTTTCCGATCGCTTAATAAGTGAGCCAGAACTACCCAGCACTCTTCAAACTACTCCCTTGTCACCTCTTCTGTGCGCATCCTCATGCTGACTTGGCATTAAAAAGCATAAAATGAAGGATCTCAGTAATTCTTTTCTCCCATTCATTGGCTAAAATGGTTTTTCTCAACTTTCCAAAAACCAGTACCTCTCCCTGGGTTACAAACACGCAGAGTGGAGACTTCAGGCCCTGAAGCAGGAACATTCAATACAATAATCTTCAAAGTATTACAGACGCGAGGAAAGAAGTGGAATTTTCTTCGAGACCTCACTGTCCAGCAGATCCCAGCCACATGTCTGTTTTCAGCACGTGCTTTTCCAAATTCAAGCAGTTAAATTAAAGAACATATATGTTTTTAAGGATTTTTATGATTACAGTGTGCCGATTTTCTTCTAGCGCGGTGTCACCACTTCCCACACCACCAGGTTTGATACAACCAAAATAACCCGGAATATTTCTTTATGTTTTTTAAAGAGAAGTGGTTTAGAACACGCTGAACTGTCTCACAATTTGACCCAACTTTGTGAGACAGAAAAAAACCCTGCAGGTCTGTAGAGCACCAGGTCTTCCAGCTCCGTACCAGGCCCCCAGCTCACAGAAATCAAATTCCAGACAGCACACACTTTGTAATCCTGCATGGAATAAACCCGGTGGGCAGCCAAACTCCACTGAGGATGGCAGTTCTCTACTGTGACAAGTCCTATCGGGGTGGCAATGACTTCTTCTGAAGTCATCCCCTCTGCCTTTGCCCACCTCTGGCAGGCTTTGCTGAGGGTCTCACCAGGGCACAAAAAAACCCAAACCGGACTTCTGTCTTCAATGGAACTCTAGGAAAAGTACATTGTTTAATTATTCCAGCTGTGGAGGGAACAGGAAAGGACGGTGACGTGCTGTCATGGTGCTGCTGAAATGAATTCCGTGCTGCTTAATTTAATCCAAGCAACTGATAGGGTTTGGGCTAAGGTTTAGTGTGGTGTGTTCTATTGTGGTTTTCATTAGCTTTTTCTTTCCACAAGCTTCCAAACTCAGAGGCTTAGAAACAGCTTTAAACACTAATAAATAAGGCTTACAAACAGAACTTTTTTTTTTTCTGTTTACATTTTCCACTCTTTTTTTTCTTCCCCAGAGAACTGACTTTCAGCTGCTGTGATCTCTTAATATTTTTCTTGCAGCAAGGACCAAATTCTGAAGTCACACGACTACTGAACTCACAATAAGCTATTATATACTGCTAGAAATATCTTAGTAAGAAAAAGCCCTAATTTTCTAAGTACTATGCACTCTGTAAACATCAACTCCTTTTCCTAAAACCTTGCAATCTAAAAAGCTACATGTGCTGAGAGCAAAACACAAGTAAAAGGGCATCTTGCTGTCACCTACCGAGGTAATATTTGAGTGACACTTCGTGGAACTTAATTGCTGTAATCAATCCAGGAGCCTGGTGACCTTCTAGGACCTCAGGGTTATTACAGTCCGTGCTTTGCTGCCCACGGGCTGGGATTTCACAGTGATAGGGCTGGAAATTCAGTTTCCCCAATTACACCAACTCTGACCTATTCCCACAGCTCCGAGAGCGTTGCTGAGTAGCGACGGAGCACAGGTACCCCAAATAAAATAGGTGGGGTTTTTATCCCTGCTACATAAATAGGGAAAAAATGACCCCACTGATAGTATTTGCTGAGTGTTATCGTCTCTGTTCTGCTTTAGGTATTAGTTCACAAGTTGAAAACATAACAGTGTTTTGAGAGCTCCTTGCTATTATCATCACATATTCTCAGGTGGGTTGTGAGAAGGACCAACAAAACACAGGACAAACAAACAAACAGCTTATTTTGGGGAGATTAAAAGAAGGAACAAACAAATGTCAAAGATTTTTTTAAAAAACCTTGGGATGCCACTGGCGTTGACAGTCTCCCCATATATTCCCTGTGGGGATTAATGGGAAGGTACCAAGTTATGCCAGGTGGAAATGTAACTCCAGGCAGAGGGAACAGCCAAAACCTTAGTCTACTTCTAAACTCCAGACGCTCTAAATATTTTTTTCAGTACATAGCATGGTCTGAACATATTTTCTCCAGTTCTTCTGACTACCATGAGCTTGTGAAAAACTATTTCAATTTTACAGAGTACAATGGTATTTGAGTTATTTAAACGAGTTAAAAATTAGGAACTCAGAGATAAAATCCTTTTTCTGTTTTTTTTTTTTTTTTTAATAACTGCCTCTAGTGTTATTTCAAAATGGATTCTTAATTAAATGGCTTAGGAGAAACAATAGTTTAATATTCCTTCTTACCAGCATCTAATAAACATTCCAAACAAGAAAAACTCCTTTAGGAATCACCGTCATACCACAGCCTCATAGATTTGACAAGAGCAGTAACAGAGAGAGACCATGAGGATGATGTCCACTTGTTCCTTCCTTGGAAGAAGAGACTGATCCCCCCTGGCTACACCCTCCTTTCAGGGAATGGAAAAAATAAAAGGAGAAAAAGGGCTGAGTAGTGGGGAAGAGTGATCCCACTTCCTTCCCCCCATTCCATCACCCCAAAGCAGCGACCGGCAGGGTGGTTGGCCACCAATCTCGGCCACCTCCCTGCGATCTGAGGCGAGGAAGGATAACAGCATCTGCTGAATGAGATAAAACGGGAGAAAAGCAGGATCTGCCTTGTCCCTGCCTCCTCCTTGTGGCTCCCCTCGGGCAGAACCTCTCGCAGCCAGGCCCTGTCTCGGCGGCACCGCTGCAATTCAGAGCAAAGGCAGAGACAGACTCGTTTTAAGGAGAAAGGAGCAAAATAAAATGAAAGCAAACTAAAAAAAAAAAAAAATAAATAATACAACAAACACCCCAAAACGCCTCTAGGATCTCCAGGGACTGCAGCACGTTCCCGGCCAGGCAGGGAAACCACTTGGGTGATTTCCTTCCTGAACTGGTTTGATGGGGGAAAAGCTGGTTAATCCTTTTGTGTGTGTACCAGTAACACACAATACACCCGAAGGCAGGGATTACTTAATGGCTGGAAGAGATGAGCAGGGATCGGGGCTTCGGGGCTGCGCTCCCCTGAAATGCATTAGTCTGGCTTCACCGAAACCAAGGCTCTCATTTTGATTTTATCCCTCCGTTCAGCTCTGGCTCCCAATTTCAGAGTTAAGGGCCATGTGTAATTTCTATTTAGGCCAGATAGGTTTGCAAATGTTCAGCAAAATCAGCCTGAAAAGCCGGCTGTAACGGCTCCGGCCGTAGCTCTTCACTGATCAGTTTCCAGCAAAACACTGCAGTGGTTTTATTTATTTCCATCATCATCCTTGTTGCTCTGAGGATACAGACCAGGATTTCTTTACCTGTAGGAGATCAGACCACCCAGAAGAAAGGGAGCCTAGCTTTATAATCTGTTGTCGTTGTTGAGGAATGCAAAATACTCAATTCTGAGGCCAAACAAACCTCACACCTCTTTTATAAAATAAATGCTTGCTTATGAAGGAAGACACAAAATATCTGCGCAAAGTATATATTCCTTTGAATGTATTTTCCCGCTTGGTGATTATCACTTGCAGAGAACCAGAGTAAGAAACCTACGAACAGAAGCTTCCTCCTGCAGACAACAAAAAGTCTAGGGAAGGATGATGGTTGTGTGTGTTTTATCCAAGCATCTTAGAAATAGATTTTAGTACTGAGCATATTACACATTAAAATGACCGTCGCGCTCATCCCTTAGATATCATGATGAGAACTTTAAACCTGGTCAACACCAGGGACGTACTTGGCCGGACGCAGCCAAAGACCCAAGACATTATGGTCTTAAAACGTACAAAACTCTTTCTTTTTCCCCCATCTTCCAAATGTACACAGTCCAGTCACCAGGAGGCATCACACCCTGTTCATGAAGCACAGGATTTACACGTGAAATACACTGAAATGTACGGAACTTTGAAGTTCTCAACTGAATGCTTCTCCTACGCTGGCGCAGTTTTATCTATAGAGCACCTACACCACCAACCACAACCTCCCATTCTCAAAAAAAACAGTATTGGAAAATGAGAGGCTCAGAAAGAACAAGAAGAAATACCAAAAAAAAAAGGGCAGAGACAGACAACAGACCAGTAACAGGGAAATCTCTTTCCTGGGGGCCGGGAGCTCCGTCAGCCAAAACCCCGTGTACCAATTCCTGCCCAAGAGAAGCTGGGATGAGCTGGGAGGGTGCTAGGGGGACACATCTCTCTTAAAAATAAGATGGAAAGTGGCAAACCTGATTCCAAGCCAACAAAAAAGGGAACGTTCAGATATGATATATTCAGAAGCTAAAAATTTAACAAGGTTCTTAAATATTCTAATAGATAAAACATCTTCAGCGCAATTACAACCGCATCAGCACTAGAAATGACATTCAATGGCAAGTTTCAAAGCCTAAGTCACCTTCTTAATGCCATTCAGCAAAACAACTTCTATGGATCCACCACCATGCGATGAATTTTAAATGTACCAGAGGAAATATGCCAGCCTGGGACTCTTTTCCTCTTACGCTCCCACTCCCACTGTATGTTCACGTAGTGTAGCCCTAATCTATTAATGGGAAAGATTACTTAAGGTATTCCTGAAAGGAATCCACCCCGGGGTGTAACACAATAGCTGCTCAACAGTGGGCTAAAACACTTCCTACCGCTCTGCTCCTTAGGATAATAAGTAAAAAAATAGCAGACAACTGCAATCAGCATGGAAAAACATCGAGAGGCAACGTGTCATTCATTTGTCTGCTTTTCCATCCGTCAATATCCTGGCCGTTTTCTAACAAGAGATCGATAAAAAGTGCAAAGTTCCAATATTCCTGTTTTACTGGGGGGCAAAAAGGTCTCGGGAACATTTTAACTAGAATAATAAGCGCTACACTGGGGATAAAGGTACTTCTCATACCTTGTCAGAAGAAACTTGGAAAACAAATACACTTAGAAATAATTTTGAGTAATTCTTTTCCAAACAGACACTTCAGGAAGTACACTTTATTAAAACTGCGTATCAGTACTTTTGCTTCAAGAAGAAGGGCCCCTGTAAGGTAAGAGGGCTTTTTTTTTTTTTTTTTCAAGAAAAAAATATAAAAATCTAAGGTGAACAAAGTTGGTCAAGACATCTGAAGGGTAAAGAGGTTACCATGCACCCGCTCATTTACCTTCCTTTGGGCACCGACCGATGGCAGCTAGTGCTTGCCCCTCGCTCTTTTGTGACTAGGACAAACACTCTTTCAGTAGCCTGGAAGGTAGCCCTGGCTGGCCAAAAGGCCTGAGAGGCACGTTAGGAACACATCCTGTCCCATCTCCGGTTCTTGGCAGTCTTTGCCTGGAAATCAGCAGCATAAAGAAGTGGAACTTGCATGTCCTCCAGATTAGGCTCATTCTGGTGGTCAGACATGGAAACAGTGATGGAAAAGGGCTTTTTCCCAGGGATTGAAACTTTTGTCAGCATGTGTGAAGCTCAGTTCTCCAAGGCTGAACCGGAATTCCATAGCAGAGGGTCTGACCCCCCATACAGTGGTCCCAGTGCCAGATCCAACAGGGCAGCTGATGCCTCGGCCAGGTCCATGGGCAGCAGCAGCTTGTAGATGCAGAGTTTCTGCTCATCAGCAGGAAGAACATACACCAGGAGGTAGGTTTGAGTCACACGTGACGGTAGCTTGGTGTGCTCCTGCACTGGACAAACCTTTGATGAATCGAGCTTGAGTCAACAACCAGGACCGGCTTGGTAGAGGCAGGATGAGCACCACCACAGCCTGCTGAATCACAGCTACTTCTTTTCCTCACTTGTCATCACCTGGAGCCATATTTCTGGGGTATCTGTCATTCCTGGAGTGTGGTGGGTTCACTCTTGAGTTTTCTTCACACCGTTTAGGACAGAGCCCTTGGTGCCAGGAGCTGCAGCTGACCAAGGCAGGGCGAGCTGCCGCTGAGTTTTTCTCCTCGGTGAGGTTTTCTCTGCATTGGTCACAACTGAAACTTCTCTGCCCAAGAATGATGCTGGGGCTTGTTCTGCCAGAACCTAATGAGATCACCACTGATTGTTTCAGAAAATAAAATTTTACTGTGCTATCTCACGGCCCATATATCTTAGCAGAGATTAATTGATGATTTGTCAGAACACATCATTTTCTGAGGCAAAAGAGAGATACATTCTTCTGCGGATACACTAATTACAAAAGGAACATGTCCTTAAAAGTACTGGAAAGGAGAAGTTTGTAAAGAAGCAGAATGGGGGGGTATTTATTAGAGACATAATTTTATTCATAGGGTTCTTTTAGTAAGAGATTAAAGGATGAAAAGTTCTGAAGAAGTTTGGTTTGAGCTAACAGGCCAGAGGTTTTCGGGTTGTACCCAGCTCTGGGAACGGGAAGGGGGATCAGGGAGGAGGCCTCGGACACCTCACCCTATAGCTCCTCCCATGGGGGCGAGAGGTGCAAAGGGCTTGTTTATGGCCATAACGGAGACAGCTATGAAAAAAACCTAATCCTCCAGCCTCAGACACACCAAGAGCACTTAGTACAGCATCGAGAGCAACGCATTTTCAAAGAAAACATGATGTTTATGATAATGCAATCACTAAACTGTGATGCCACTGCACCGAGGACAAACAGCCCAGAAAGCACCGAGAGTCGATTTGCAGGGAAATGTCCCAGCACAGAAAAAAACAACCAAGAGAGGACTCAGAGAGAAAATATATTTGGTATAAGCAGAATTTTCTCAAAATAGAAAGGCTTGTGAAGTTTTATATGAAGTGTTAGTAGCTCGTTCAAACACACACTTCACCACTTCAGTACTCGGCGAGATGATAGGGAGTATTTTTTCCCCATGATTTCTTCCATGTTGCTGTAATAAATCAAATCACTGCCAGGCTGCATTCCCCACGCCGGCAAAACAGCACAACCAAATAGCTCCATCTCTGTAAATTATATAGCCTTTGTGCTACCTGTCTTTTTAGGAAGAAAAAACAAACAAACCAAACAGACGAGCAGCTCCTTGCCTCCCTCCCCCAGGGTTTTCTCGCTTTTTTATGCCCTTGTGAAAACTAAAATCCTCACAGCCCTGAGGAGCAGAGCAGACCCCGTAGCCCACTATTGCTCCTTCTGAGCCCTTTCCTCAAAACACTGAGAACTCTTTCTGACAAGGCTGGCTTTAGAGGGATACAGAAAATGCAGATTTACATCCTGTGCTGTGCACGCACAGAATCAGGCCCCGCTGGTTCCCTCCACCTCTCCGTGTTGGGTGGAAAAGCTTGCCTGACTCTGGATGTACAGGTGGTCCCCCAAACCCGAAATCAAGTTTTCCTGATCAGCGCTGTGGGGCAGACAAAGACAGATAGGTGGCTGCGAGGCAGAGGCCACAGAACGTGCAGTTGGAGAGATCTCCCCTCACTTCTTGCCTCCTTTCTGCTCCGAAAGTCCTTCAGTTTTCCCCGGGCAGCAGAATAGCTGAGGTTGGAAGGGATCTCCTGGGCCCAACCCCCCATATATACATATGTATGTATATACACATATGTATGTGTATATATAGACACAAACCCATCATCTGTTCCAAGCGAGTAGGTTAGGAACCGAGCCAAGTTAAGGAAAGCCAGAACCTCAGAGGAAGGGAAGGGTAATGAGAGATGTAGGAGCGAGGAAGAGGAGGCCCTGAAGTCATTCCGTACATGCTAAACTACCCTGCCACCCGCCCAGCTGTCCACATCACCTCTCAGTTTGCAAAAACTGGTGTCTCATGTCATTTTCTAGAGGAGATATCCCTTCTGATGGCCAGTCACACAGAGAAAGACGGGCACAAACCAGTCCCATCTTTCTTTTCTTCAACAGTGGAAAGCTCCCTCTAAGCCACGCTCCTGAAGAGTTCCATACACAGACGACGTTACACCAGGGGTGACTGGCAGGCAGCTAAATTCATGTGGCAAGCACAGGTCCATGACCTGAAAGATGTCACGAGTGAAGAGAACGAAGATGCCCACCAGCCATGGACTTCTGAAAGAGGGAAACCCCCTGGGCAAAGCCAAGCCCCTTCCTATTAACAGGCTGTAAATCTCCTCGCCATGCTCCACGCAGAGCACATACTGCACCTGAACATTAATTACATGTTGAAGACATGGGAAGAGGGAAGGGACATGGCAAAAGGAGACACTCAAGAACTGAAAACAGTTCACTCTTGGCATGAAAACCAACAGCAAAGCACCATGGAAAAACAAAGACCAGGACCTGACAGAAGTTCGCAAGTGAATCTTGACACCCCCTGCGATCCCTACAGAACTCAGCATTCAGCCAGCTAAAGGACACTTTGGAATTAATTACTGGCTTCCAAATGACCACGAGCAGTCGTCAGGCTTGTCCTGTTTGAGAATTAATCTGCTTTTGTGCAAGTTGCTGATTTGCAAAACCAGGCTCTGCTCTCTCTGTAAACGCGTACTCAATGGAGAAACATCTAACAGCTCAGTATCTCACCAGCAGGACGTGTTTCAGGGAGATAGGGAAGCAAGCCAGGACACCAACAAATCCTGGGTTAAGCTTCTCCCCTTGTTACTTATTATTCCTATGATGTATTCCTTCCACACCAAGAGCCACGTTCCAGCCCCAGATGCCCTTGAACCCCATTTATGCTTCCCAGTGGCACCAGCACTTTCTTAAGCATCGGGAGAATTTTCAAGCCATCTGTGATCCAGGATCAGCATGTTTGTGAGAAGCCCTTGTCATTCAAGAGGTCACCAGAACGAATCCAAAAGCAGGAGCAAAGCTACGGTTAATTACACATCTTAGCCCTTCATATGAACAAACAGTATCACCAAACACGCACAATCCCAATCAGGTGAGCTCTTACTTGCAGCTGAAATTCCTTGGGGAGGGACTCTGGATGAGGGAGGGGAGCCACAGGAGGAGGGG
>JAOTQQ010000079.1:1780793-1803422 GCA_026546715.1 Gallinago undulata | reverse complement strand
GCAGGTTGGAGGGGGCTTGGAGCCACCTGGTGTGGTGGGAGGTGTCCCTGCCCAGGGCAGGGGGTGGCACTGGGTGGGCTTTGAGATCCCTTCTAACCCAAACCATTCTGTGATTGTATGAACAGAGATGTACAGGGCCAGCAAAGGCCACCTTTCCTCCTTCTTCAGAGATCAGAGAGGTAACACACAGGAATCCAACACTTAAACACGAACATCCCTACCAGAAAGACAGGCGGAAGAAGAAGGCATACATTAAATGCCATCTCAAATGCCTTGAGTACAGGGAGAAGACTCTGACCTGAGTGGGAAACGCTGGTGTTATTAAGCAGAAAGGCAGGCAGAGGGAGTGCTACAGGCTGTCACCAGCTCCCCGCTGAGCGGTGACACTACACAGCACCCTCACCACCACCATGGCCACGCAAGAGGGGCTTCTTCCCCCTGCTAATCCCTACCCGTCGCTCTCTCTGCTCTTTCTCCTGATGCCAAACAAAGTGCCCAGCCAAAGGCAGCTACTTCCAACAGCCCCCCATAACCCATTGGAGCCCGTGAGATAAAGCCTCTCCCGTGTTGACAAGCGTCAAACTTACACCTCGTGAGAGGTGAGGAAAAGCCATGTCACATGCTCAGGTGTTTTGGGTTGAAATCAGTGCTTTGGAGGTCTAAGTATCAACAAAACAATCTGAAAGGCAGCGGTCTGATAGCTCCGCAGGTGCAAAGAAGGTGACACCTACAGCTGGTGTCGTTCCCCATCATTTGCTGGACTCTGCATTGGAGGGTACTTGCTGCAACCCCCCGGAGAGGATTTTTCAGTGAAATGCTGTTTTAATGGAAAATGACATTTCACGCAAAATGCAATTTCTTATGGGGCAGTTTCATTGAAGTTTGTCTCTGAAAAAGCTGGGAGTAAGTATTTACTGACACCAGAAACTCTGGAGTGACGTATCAAGCAGAATTCAGATCTTTCCCCACCATAAACAGACACACACCTACTAGTTCACAACTGTGAAGGTAGAACAGTATTATTTGCTTGCCCAATGGACCTCACTGCCTTAAGCCCCCTGTGCTGATGGGTTTTTATGTCCTATTCTCTTGTTATAAAGAATGTGAGACACTTCCCTAAAAGGCAAAAAGCTTTCATTCCCAAAGGGGTGACCCTGTTTAGGACTAACCAAAGCACTAAAAAACAGCCCCCAAAATCCCAGGGAAGGGCAACAAACAAGGCAAAAATGTTCATTGGGAGGACGTTCCTCTCCATGGTCATTTGTCTTCCATCACCTGAAAGCCTGTAGCTTCTGTGTTTGTTCCAAGGGCACTCATACCCGTAAAAGTTGTTTGCTTCCATAGCTCTGCACCTCTTTTCTTCCATACAGCAACCACTTCTTGTCTACAATCACTGGTAGGGTTCTTTTTCAGCTTCAGCAGTGCAATTTTCCTCCTCCGAAAAGCCTCACACTGGCTGGTGCATCATCTACTTCACATTAATCATCACAGCTGGTAATAGACTGTAATACCCATGCACACAACTCAACCTATTTCTTTAGATATATATTAACAAAAATATGTGGTTTTGCGTATATTTTATATATATGCACACATACAAACACACTATAGTAACAGCTCAATTATAAAAATCGTCTATGTATCTGTTCCCTGTTAAAAAATGTCATGTTTGTTCCTGGCTTTAACAGGAAAATTTCAGCAGCACACCTCTCCCAGGGTGTTCTCTGATCACTTAATCTGGGTATTTTCTACCAGAAGAGAGTAGCTATAAATTCAGGACACACCTCAGCTTCCCTCTCTTGAAATGTTGGGGTTTTACAGCACCTTTCTAGACGTGAGCCTGTGTACTCTGTGTAAGTGCCATACGCCCGTGGATCCCCTTTTTCCTCCAACACACCTTAAAATTGGATGTGTACACATGGGACTTCTCCTGGGTGCAGTTTGATTACTGAAAAACAAAGTCCCCTTGGATATTTGAAGTCCCGGTGTCCTTCAGCTGATTTCTCACTGCAACACCACTAGGGTGGCTGGAAGCAGTCGGGGAGGCACTCTGCAAGGAGCATCTCTTTCAGTCCAAAGAAGATCAACAAAGGTTAACCCTTCATCACCATGGCTGCTCCTCTCTCTGCTTCCATCCACGAGGAACAGATTCCCTGTGATAAACCCAACCCAAACCCCGAGCAAAGAGGGTCAGTGAACGTTCGTTTGGGCCCTACCAGTAGACCTAGGCACACCTTTAGTTCCTACCCCATCTGGGCACAAATCCTGCCTGGGAGAGCACCTGAAGCCCCAGAGTGGCCGCTTTCTGACCCAGAGGCTGAGACAGACCTTCTGAGTCAACGCCACTATGTCCACCAGGTTGTAAGGGCTGATCTGCTGCTTCGGATGTGCACCAGGATCTCCCTTCGGAGAAAACACGGAGTGAACGCTGCCCATATGGAAAATAACAAGAACTGGGGTAAAAAAATGCCATGATTTGTTAGCTCTTCCTTCTTGCCACGAATATGAGGCTGCATGGGTTTTATGAGGGCAAATGCCTGCTTTAGGAAGATGTTACTGTACTAGAATGACTCATCCTGATGTGGTTTATTTTATGCTGGAAGCATTGCGAGCAGCGCAAGTCCTCAATCACATCCCCCTGCGCTTCGGGGAATGAAAGAGCACGTAGAGTATACAAGCTCCTTCAGCACAACATCTGGGCTAAGCCTGCCAGGTCCTAAAACCCAGAACAACACAGAGGCCTTTTCCTTTCATCTTTCCAAGCTCGCAGTTATCTTCTCTTTAACCGCAGGGAACCAGTACTCTACCCTCCGTTTGTTTTTCACTATATTCATTCTATTACGTCGGCTCTCTTTGGCGTGAAAGTAATACTCACATGACCCATCACGCTACCTGTTTGCCAGAATATTGTCTCAGCAGGCACCCGCAATTCATGAGTCAGAATTCAAAATAATACTCAAGTACGATGTTTTAAGCAAGCCTTTCGGCAGCATAAAGCAAATAAACACCGGGGGAATTTTATCTGCTTTGTGTCTGAGCCTTTGGGGTTTACAGCCTCTGGTTTTTCCCTATGACTACAAGATCTAGACTGCTTTTAGGGTTTGGTGGGTTTGGTTTGGGGTTTTTTTTAATTAATGAAAGCTGAGATTCCTACATATTCCCACGATTCCAGAAGCTAAGTCTATCAAAAACATTCTCAAGTACTGAAAGACTCTAAAATGACAAAAGCTGTCAACAGCATTATCATGAACTAGTTAAGAGTATTAAGGAACCTGGAAACGTCTTCTTCACCCCGGTCCTTCAGAGTGGACGATTACAGACCCAGACCCAGCCCCTCTCGTCTGTCACTAACATGATTCTTACAGCACAAACCCTCAACACAGATGTTTGTGTAACAGGTCTCTGGTCTCCTGCTCACATTAAAATTCCTTAAACTGATTTTCCCAGATAACGTTCTCGGAAGAAATCAGTGGGGCTTCACTGAAATACAGGGAGTTTAGGATCTCAGAAGCACCCCCGAGTCCCACTAGACACCTAACTTTAAAATGTGGCTTTTACAGATAAAACATTTCTTCTACAGCAAGCACTATCCAGCAAGTTACCCTTCTTAGCCATGCTACCATACTTCTAAGTTGTCATCTTAAGAGTGTATTTATGCTAATGCTGAAAGACATTACAGCAGCACAAGACAGACTCGGGATGGAGAACAGTTCCCATGAATTCACGCTTTGCCTTACAAACGCCTGGTTTACAGAAACATCCAGTTGGATCCTCAAACACATCCCTAAAGGAACCAACGCACTCATATGCACTTGGCATGGCAGCCCGTAAGCAGCAGCCAGGGAAAACACAAAACACAAATTAACACATGCATAGCAAAAAGGCAGGAATATCCAAATTGACCCAAAGCAGCACAGTTTTGAAAGATTTCGTAGTTTTAAAGGATTCAAATCCAAGGGGTTTCCTCTCAGCAGGGCGTACCGCATTACTGAATTGCAATTCTGCACAGCTGTGGTTCCTCTCCCTCCGAAATGAAGGGATGCTAAAACAAGTTGCCGGTACGTGAGGCAACACGTAGAGGCTTCCCAGCCCCAGACCGATCCGACCTCATCGTCAGGCAGGGAAAAAAGCCTCATCTGAAGCAACGCAGGCTCCTGTCCATCCTCCTGGGGATACCACATCATACCATACATACGTCTGCATTGACGTACACTCTATTTTATGTTATAACCGGGGTGTTTGACGAGCTGGCCACAACGCCTTATGTAACAGATCCCTGTTTAATATGGAACGGCGCGCTCATCGCCGCGGCAATCCCGGCGGTTTCCCTCGCCCCACGGGGCTCCCGCTGGACCAAAACGCGGCTCCCACGGCCGCCGCCGACGCTTCTTATCCCGGGCGTCGAGCCCCGGCCGGCCCCGGTAACCGGAGAGGGGGAGCATCCGCGCTACAAGAGAACCATTTTGTGAGGGATGCCACCGGCTTCCCAGCGAGGCTTGGGAAGGGGGGGGAATCGCTTCCCAAACAACAACGCCAGCCTGTCACGGCTTCTTTCAGCCGGTAACGGTACCGTCACCCCGGTGATGCCCCGGCCACCACCGGCACCTGCGTGGCTGCTTTCTCCATCCCCGCCACGGGCGCCCACGCCAGCCGGGTGGCCAGCAGCCCTGCCATACAGATGGCAGCCGGGCAACTTCTGCCGCTGTTTTGGCAAACGCTCAACGGGTATTGTGTAATTAGCAGCTCCGCCGAGGCACCTAACGGCAGCGGGAGCGGGCAAGCTCTGCCGGGACCCCCAAATACCGCCGTTCCCTCCCCCCCCCCCCCAAAAAAAAATTATGCAACGGAGAAGCGTTTCGGGCGGCACACGCCGCCTCCGGTGACAAAGCTTGGAAGAGGAGGGGATGGGTTTGCTCCCCCCCGCCCCCGCGGGACCCCCCGCCGCGGCACTCACCGCCTCCGAGTCTTCAAATCCATGCAGGTACAAATTGTCGTACATGGAGGTCCGCTGACGCCGGGCGCCTCTCTCCGTGCGGAACCGGCGCTGCGAGGCGCCGCGGGGGAGGGGAAAAGGGGCGGGGGAGGGGGGGGGTGGGGACGGGGGACCCGAGCGGCGGCGGAGGCTTGTGCGGCGACGGGGCCGAGCCTGCCCTCTCAGCGCTGCGGACGCCCCAGCCGCCCGGCGCCGCCTCCCGCGCCCACCGCCGCCGCAGGTGCCGCTGCCGGCGCCGCGCCGCCCCGCAGCTCTCCCCCCCCCCAAGCCTTCCCGCTCGCCGCGGCCCGCTTCCCGAGCCGACGCGTCCCATTGGCTGCGACGCGCCACCGCCGCGCCGCCATTGGCCGCGCCGCGCCGCCACCGCGCCGCCATTGGCTGCGACGCGCCGCTAGGCTGCCCCCTATCGCCGCCGAGGCACACTGCCTGAGGGCGGCCGGCCGCGAGCATGGCAAACTACCGGCAGGCGCTGGCTACCGACGGCGGGACCAGCTCCTGCCGGGATGCCCCAGGAGGAGGCGAGGGGAGGCAAATAGCCGGGGCATTTGTTTTTTTCTTGTCCTCAGCCTCACTTCTTCAAGAGCACGGAGAGCAGCGGGTCGTTTCTGAAGAGAAACACACAAACATCACCCCCCCCACACTGAAGTCTGCAAAGAAATAAACTAATTCCTAAACACTGAGAGTTAAAAGAATGTGAGTCTACGGCTTATGTACAACTAAATTAAGAAACAAATTTCTGAAATGGTTCCTACTGGAGCCCTAATGCTGAAGTTTCTGGTTCCACCTCTCAGATAACTGCTTGTCCCGGGCTGTGCCCCATGGGATGCTCAGGGCACAGGTTGAAGGAACCTCCTCCAGAGAAGGTAATTAACCCTCAGAGTTCATCACACAGCGAGCAAACTGCAAAGCCAGCCCTTCACTTGCATGTCTTTTGACTGCCCACCTCACACTCCTCATATTGACTTCCAACCCCAGAGAAGCTGTGGCTGCCCCATCCCTGGAGGGGTTCAAGGGCAGGTTGGAGGGGGCTTGGAGCCACCTGGTGTGGTGGGAGGTGTCCCTGCCCAGGGCAATGATCTTTAAGGTCCCTTCCAACTCTAACCATTCTATGGTTCTATGATATGCTTAAGCACCGAATGCTTAAGCATCCTTCTCAGAACATCACAACTTGTGGTGAGCAAGTGTAACACTAGAAAATAGCCCTATGTGACAAATATAGTAAATAAATAATAATAAAAAATAATCCATTCACAATTTAATTCCCATCCTTATTAAAACAATTATTTTAAGCCTTGTCTTCAGTGCAATCAGATCCAACATCTCCATAAACACTTCCTATCTGTCTTCTCCATCTGCTTCCTCCCCTATTCCTCCCAAAGGCTGGAGCAAAGTCACCACTCATCACTTGGGAAGTGTCCAGCAGATGTCTGAAGCAAAGCCAAAGGCGCTGTTCTCCCTGGATTCACCATCTCTTACAAAGTTATGGTAAGCCTTATTCCCAATTTACTATTTTCCCTGTGCTCCCAGTGCGTTCTTCACTTCTGTCTATATCACCCTCTGGTTTGCAGGAGCTTATATATCTACATATAGAGGAAGCACAGTATAGTCCCACTGGTGATCGAAGGAAGAATCTCACAGTTCAATCAAGAGAAGAATTTCATGGTTCCATCAAGGGAAGAAGCCCATGCTTCCATCACGGGAAAATTCTCATGGTTCCATCAAGGAGAGAATCTCATGGTTAAAGTTTAGCTTTCTTGAAGTGTCCTTTTTCAGGTACGAGTTCTCAGACTACGAGATCTTCCAAGGAATGGCAACTTCAGCTCTAGCCCCATTGCAACAAGCTCGTTGCTATGTTAACCCAACCAACAAAACACAAGTAGCAGTTAATTAATACTGAACCTCTCATGGCTTTTCTGTGGTCTGAGTGACTCCTCCTCCCCGGGGTCACCCATCCAGTTGCATCTGGGCTGGAGAACACTGCCAGCATGTTTTGGGACACTTCATGGTGCTTTGAGCAAGGCTGTTCAGACGGAGGAGGATTTCAGCTTCTAAAATTGCCTTTAAAATTCTCATTAAACTCCCCATACAGAAATTCAATTGCTACAGAGCAGGTCCCTCCCCCTCCCCGCTTTGATGTTACAAACTAAAAGAAACAAATACATTGTTGGTGGGAGACTATTAAAATTTAAAAGAAGAACGAATTTCTAAGTGCAACACCAGAATCATTTGCCAGCTCAAAATTTATTTTTTTTTTTAAAAAAAGGGCCATGAAATCACAAGAAGAAAAAAGTGTCTGAACTTCATATAAATTTGTAATGAAATAATTTAATTCAGAAGTCCCGGGAATCAGTATTTGATTCCCAGTACTTACATTTCACACTGTCCTTTTAAGACACAGAGGTTATTAAAAATATATATATTTAATGACTCAAATTGAAAGGATCCTAAAAGATGCTATAAAAATACACACAGCTCATTAAATAGGGATTGTACTTGAAAAACCCCCAAACATTAGGGACAGTCGCGCAACCTACTGACGCCCGTTTTTATAGTCTAAGTTGGTGAAAATTATTAAAGAGCCAAATAAATATAGAAAATCTTGTATTTATAAGTGTGGGGTTTTTTTCCCAAGGCACATGCCTAGCATGCAAAAATACTCTATAAAATGGACAAACTCTAAATCAAAGACTGGTTTGAATATTATGAGGTGATTTATCCAAGAAACACGCGACACAAAGCAATGGAGGTAGCACACCGAAGGGAGAGAGGAAAACATCCGGCTCTTCGGAAGTTGTCTGAAAATTAATCAAGGCTCTCAAAATATCCTGATGGAGCGGGAGGCTGGACGGAGCTGGGAAACAGGGAGCAAGGAAGCTTTGCTGAGGGGAGGATGTCCAGGCGAAGGAAAATAACTCAAAATTTATCTCGGTGACAAATATCTCACTATTCCACTGCTTTATGTCATGCGGGTACCTCCATACACAAGAATTAAAAATTAAATTATCTCCATACAAAAAAGTTTTTAAAAAATTGTAATCCCCTACAATGACAGCTGGGGGTCACGCATATGAAAGAAGTTGAAGGAGAAGCTGAAGAACTGACGGTTTCGAAAGATGAAAATCACCCCTGGCCTGTTTTGGAAAGAGACTAGAGATGAACTGCTATTATTCAGCAGGGAATTCCACTGCCTCGGGCCCCAGAGGAACACTCTGGTGCCTGTCACCTTCACTCTGCGCTGGGCTAATGCCCCAGTGACCCGCACCCCAAACCCAGAGCGCTCACGTGAAGCCACCAGAGACCACCCGTGAAAGCATGCAATGGGGAAATGAGCTCAACTCAGCCTTTTTAAGGCCTAACTCTTAAAAACAGGCATTTTCAAGCAGCCTGGTCTCTGCTTTTAATGGGATTTAATAGCGGTGCGTTGCAATGTCTCTAGGGATGAGGGATGTTCCTCGCTGAGGGTTGCCATCCTCTGGAGATGACGGCGGGACGGCTGTGAGGTAGGTTTCAGGCGGATTTACTGCAATACTGCGCGCAGGGAGCGTATGTTGTCCTTTGATCTCAGCCCACGACTCCACATGTTTCCAAGCACGCAGGAGGTTTTGAAGGAGATATAAACAAAAAACCACAGAAACAATCCAGTTTCTATAGGATCTGCCCAACGTGGCTGTCAAAAACCGGGCTGTCCCGCCGCTGAAGACATGCACAGGCAAATATATACTGCATATATATATATATATATATATGTGTGTGTGTGTAAATATATAGCACAACCACAACTGGCTGAAAGTCTCTGGTCTCAGGAAAACAGAGGAGGCTGTTTTTCTGTTCGCCCTTTTCATCTTGGGGTCAGAGAACGATCCTGCAAACATGTACCTTGAGACAGCCCTACCTATAGCTGCTGTTTCCACGCGGCTTCCTAAAATAATATTAGCATTTGGAAAGGGTCTCCTAAGACCTCTCATAACCAGGAAGTCATTGGGGGTATAACACAGACTGACATGTTTTTTTCTGGCCTCAAATAAATGCAATATATAGAAATTCTGTATAAACCAAGAGTAAATAACAGTGATTAACTATAACCTCCCTCAAGTACTACCTACAAAAACCTCTCCCTGAGCAGAAATGGGAGCTACACAGGAATTATTCCAAAGAAATAACTCCTTCTGAAGTTAGGGGCCATGGAAGAGACTGGGTTCAATGATAATTAAGCTGTTCCTGGAATTTTGAGCCAGCATGAACATTAAAGCCAAGGCTTTATTGCACCCTATCAAGAGGTGGGGTAAGAGAAGGGATCGGAAGTCAGAATATTTTGAGCATCCCACAGCCCTCTGAAATACCTGGCTTCCTCCAAATACTCTGATCCCACTAGAGATCATTCATATTCATCTTTTTTATTAAAGCCAACCCTTTCTGAAGTGCAAAGGAAGTCTCTTTGAGACACGCATCCATATTTTCCTGAATATCAATTATTTAGTCATTTCTCAGCTATCCAAACGTGGGAATACTGGTGGGTTTTTTTTCCCCAGGGCATGAATTTTGTACAGAACTATAGGAAATTTTATTTAAAGCCCAATCTAACGATTACACAATCAAACGACAGCACTTGGAGGGTTCTTTTAGGAGACGTAGCAATGAACTATTTGCATAAACACACCAAAGTGCTATTTGAATAAATGCGCAGTAACTGGATTGCCAAGTGGAGGAAACGCCTCAGCACCGCAGTGCGCAAAGCCAGAATCTAAATCAGCAACTTCTCTCTTTTTCCCACTCCAACGAATTTCGCTTTCACCTGGGATTTCGCTGTTCCTCCCTCCCCGCCAGCCGTGCAGCAGGACCGCAGGCCTCCATGCCTCTTTTCCTGCTGCTGGGGAGGAGAGAAAGATCGAGGGGAATATTAACCCTCAAGCAACAGAAGCCAAACTTGGTGAAGAAGGTTGAGAAGTTCTTTGTGGCTTCTTCCTGCTCTGACGGTCCTGGACTCCCAACATCAGTTAGGGGTAATGAGACAGTATCCCCGCAGTGGGTGAGGGAATATTAGAATTATCCTGTTCAAGAAGGGCAGAGAACTGCTGGAGAGGGGACAGCAGAGGACTATGAAGATGATGAGGATACTGGAGCACTTCTCTCTGAGGAAAGGCTGAGGGACTTGGGTCTGTTTAGTTTGGAGAAGAGAAGGCTGAGGGGGGATCTGATCAACCCCTATAAATACTTCAAGGGTGGGTGTCAGGAGGATAGGGCTGGTCTTTTTTCAGTGGTGCCCAGAGACAGGACAAGAGGGAATGGGCACAAACTTGAACATAATAAGTTCCATTTAAACATGAGGAGGAACTTCTTTGCTGTGAGGGTGGCAGAGCCCTGGCAGAGGCTGCCCAGAGAGGTGGTGGAGTCTCCTTCTCTGGAGACATTCTCATGTTCCTGTGCGACCTGTTCTGGCAGGGGGTTGGACTAGATGGTCTCCAGAGGTCCCTTCCAACCCCATAGCATTCTGTGATTCTGGGATATTAACAAAAAGCACTAGTGGTTACATTAATATCACACTTGGATATGAACCCTCTCCTTCCAGCAGCTTTAAGCACACAGAAGGCTCCAAAGCCCGCAGTCTTCATCATGGTATTTCATATGAAACATAAGCATTGGTTTCGATCCCTGAATTCTGTGACCTGTTGAAGAAAATTGCTTTTCTCCCATCTAATGCTGCTCTTGTTGAAATCAGCAAAACAGCCCAAGTATGTATTTCATTAATGTGAAGGAAAAGGCCCGTCAGCATTCTCCAGCAATCCACCTAAGGCAGAACTTGCTCCATTGGTTGGAAGGAGTCCAGTTCCTCACTCTTCTAAGTTATTTGGCATAGCCCAATTGCTTACCCCTGCTCCCTCCAAAGCAATTTCTTTCTCTCTCTCTCCCCTCCTCTGTTGAATAATACAGATTAGATAAGCATCTGGTTCGGTAACAACAGCTTCTTAGTGTGGAGGCATGAATAAGATAACCTCTTGAGCTCCCCACTAACTCTGTTTCCCAGCATCACATGAGCAATGAGAACTGGATGACACTGGTGGTATTTGGCCACCCTAGAAGCTATCGGATGAATAGGTATTAAGTATGTATTTCTATTTCAAAAGAAAGAAGTATTGTGCTGCTTGGGATATGTCGTGGCAGAGAGGATTCTATGCATTTAAAGGTTTTATTTGAGGAACCTACTGGATGGCATGCTTTAATTCTTTGGATTTCAAGTAATAAATTAGTCTGGTAGGGTCTAATTTGACAGTTCTTCTGGAGGAAGTGAGGTGTCACCTATTCTAAAACACATTTATCTGACACTGTTATATAAAGGCTGCTATAATTAAAGAGAGTGTGAAGACTTCATTGTCACTTTCTCTTGGTTTAAAGCACCTACAACGCGAGAGGTAACTGGGCTACATTTTGTAGGTATCCTCTATATTTAACTAGTTGTGAAATTCCTCCTTCCTGCTGGCTCTACGGAGATTTGCTCAGCAAGAAGCTGAGCTGTGGGGAACTCAGAACCATAGCTACGACCTTCCGGAGCGTTTTTTTTGACAAAGAAGAATAGATTTCCCTCACCTCCCGAGGCAGATACGAGTGCGCTCTGAGGTTTCAACAACTCGAGCCAACTCTAATTGTGGCTTCCACTGGTGCACAGTTGTCGAGCGAAGCAAATTCCAAAAATGACCTGCAAAACGTTGCAAGGCATATCTGGCAGCCGTACCGCCGCCTTAACACGGGTCTGGCGGTATCCACGCACGCCAAACACACAGATTTATCTTCCACCAGCAGAACTCCCACCAATCAGCAGCTCTCAGCATCTGCCTGCTGAGAGTGGGCTGCTACGGCCTGAAGGTCCAAAATCACACTACAGGGACCAACCCGAAGAGACAGAGCGGTTTTATGGCTGGAATTGTGACATATTTCTTTGTTGGAAGGAAGATAAAGGGGGGTTCTGTTTTTTAGAGAAGATACACACTTCTATCTTCCATGCGAACAGCCATCTGGGCCAAAGGGTTAAGCATTTACTTTATTTCTTATTTTAAGCTCCTTTTCTTTTCTTACGAATGTTAATCAATCTCCTAAACTGCCATAAGTGCTGATGCTGAGTGTTGCCGTACACCACTTTATACAGCAACTGATGAAATGATGGGAAACTATCAATAAAAGCCAGTTACAAAGCTTATGGGAAGCTGGTGCTATTTTACCCAAGCAGTGAAAGTCCCCACTGCTTTCTGAAAAGCCTCGTCGGTGCTGAAACACAGGGAGACACACACGGGAGAGCAACAATCATCCACCTGGGGCTGATAGAAGAGAAGTTGCAGGGGGCCTGTAACAGGGAAAGGAGCTCTGCAAACGTATGGATGGCAGGTACATCACACCCAACCACGGCCCTTTGTTTGGTGTCATGTTCTCCGCATATGGATCAGCTCCAGATCGTCAAATCACAGAATGCTCTGGGTTGGAAGGGACTGTAAAGACCATCAAGTTCCAACCCAGCCGCCCTGGGGACACCTCCACCAGACCAGGTGGCTCCAAGCCCCATCCAACCTGCCCTTGAACCCCTCCAGGGATGGGGCAGCCACAGCTTCTCTGGGCAACCTGGGCCAGGCTCTCACCACCCTCACACCATTCATAAAAAAGGTTACTTGAGAGATATTTTTTGATAAATTTGATAAAACAACTATCAATTAATAGCTCTTTAGAAAGAACAAAGCCTCGAGTGAGCAGTTGGAGCTGGACAGATGACCCTGTTCACTAAAGTCAAATTCCCGTTTCTGTAAAAAACATGATCTGTTGGGTTTTTTTCTTTAGATAAATTAGTAAAATTGCAGTTTCTATTTTGTATTTAGGGTAACTTAGACTAGGACAAAATGTGTCTTAAAAGGAGTCAAAGACTTTTGAAGTCCTAGTGCTAAGGAGTATTTGTTGTTCTTGTTAAGAGGTTAAAGGCAAAAATAAATAAATAAAATTAGGCAAATGTGACACAACCTTATCTATTTGCTTCTTCTCCTTGGGATTTTTCAGGGATGGCTTGATTAGCCTGTTGATTTTATTGCTTTTTCTTAGGCTTTCTAATCCAATTACCATATACTGCAACACAGCACTTTGAATTTCATGGCAAGGGACTAAAGGAAACTCTTCAGTTCATTTCAGTAGATTTCCATGACAGCCGTCCAAGTGGAGAAACCGATCCAGAAACAACAGATCAATGAATGAGGAACCACTTAATCCAACCTGATTTCTTTAAATATTTAGTCAGGATAGCTGGGAACCAAGTTGAAAAAAACCGAAGATTCAAGGATTTGGCTCTGTGTATTTAAGTAAGTTGAGTTCTTGCCTGTAAACTCTCTGAGAGATCTGTTCAGTGGATCCAGGTCCAGTGGTGCCTTGGGACAGGACAAGAGTTTGGGGATCCTCGGGCACCGCCATCCTCAAGCAAAGTCAGATGGGAATCTGGGACAAATTGAGTCATCTGTGCTCTGCTCAGGGTGATAAACACCTGCAATTCTCACTTAATTCATTCAGCATCTCAAAATACTCCACATGCCAGCAGCTCTGTACGAGTTCTTTTACACATCTGAGCAGTAAGAAACAACTAAAAATACCTTCTGCCTTTGCCTTACAAAAGAGAACAATCATAATTATAAAAATCTTTGCAGCAGCAGAGCCCATCTTCCCGTTACAGGTATGAAAAGCCCTATGTGTACAGGGGGGGGGTGATGCATGAGGAGTGACTAAAATAGGATAGAATACAATCTGTTTCTCAGCTTTTAGGCAAAGATGTTGGAACCCGCTGGTAAACCTTTAAAATTCCCAGTTTGAAATGACGCACCAATGCACATGCTGTGAGGATGTAATTCTGTGAAAGCTCAGGTGTAGTTCAGAAGCTTGATCAGATCAGGTAACTTCTGATGGTCTCAACACTTACACAAATACTCATATTTTTTCCCCTGACACTTTCATGCAGTTGTTAAGACATGCATTTTCCCTCATCTCTCAAACCCTACAGTCATGCATAAAAAAAGAACAGAATGATTAGTTTATTCCGGCCTTTGACAACATCCTTACAGAGACTACTTAAAAAAAACCAAACCCTAAATAGACTGCTGGGAGGAAAGTTCTGTCCTAGATCTTAAACTGCCTATGAGTCAGGAAACAAAATGAGTAGGAATAAGTGGAGAAGGATCAATACATAGGGTCTAATATTTGCTATGGTCCAAAAAATAAAGTCTCCATTCCAATAGCAGCATTTTCACATGAAATGAAGTCATTTGAGAGCAAGCATAGAAAAATTCAGCTTGAACAGCTAAGCTTGACAGAGTTACAAGCAGAAAACAGAATATTATAATTGGAAGTGCTGAGAATACTAAATAATGGCAGCTCTGCCATCCCTGCCTATAATCATCACGGGCAATAGAGAAGCAGATCAGAACCCCACGTTCTCAGAATGGAATTCGATATCCAGACGAGGCAGTACGGAATTAAAAGTTGATGAAAATAAAAATTTATAAAAGGACATGTTTATCCAAACTGTAGAAAAATTCCAGACTCTGCTAAAATAAACGACGGAACCAAAAGACGTGTAAAGCTTATCCTTTAAAAAAAGGATTGCACATTTATGTAACTCAAAATGTTCTGCTTAGCAAAATTTGAAGGGATATAGTCAAGCTTTGCTTTCAGCCTTCATCCCCTGGCAGGGACTGGCTTAGGGAGAGACCTCATACTGGTGACAGCTAATTCTATGTGTTTTCCACTCCATTTTATTCTCCAAAAATATCTGCCATTAGCTGCTGTGATGGGCAGAATACTAGATTAGACTCTATTCAAATAGGGTAGTTATCGCTTTCTACAAGGCTGACCCCTGTGCAGCCAAAGGTAACCCAACCTTTTTGGGTCTAGACCAGAAATTTATAAACATTATTTCCAGACATACCGGTGCAGTGAGGAAAAATTGGTTTTATTCCAATTCAAACTAGAAATAAAATTATGACTTGAACCCTCATCACTGCTATTAAACGTTATACTACAGTAAAACATGTCAAATGTCATAGTAATGAATACTGCTGCCACCTCTTGGTCCAGCAGAATAAAAATAGCCAAACAGGATTACTGAGAAGAGTTCTACAGATGGAGCATGCGTACGAGGGGCTTCCATTGATCTCCAACATGACTTGTACAGTCAGAAATGGGCAGTACATGGCTATACCCAACCCAGGAGAAGCAAGAGAGGACTTGTTCAGAGGTTCAGATCTATGTTCAGAAAGGACCGTGATTGAGTTTGACCTTCTGCAAGTTGGAGACCAAAGAATTTCACCAACTCACTACATCCCTTAACTGAAACCTACACACCTGTGGTAGGAAAAATAATTTATAGTAGGTGAACAGAAGTTCCTAGGAAGGCATTTGGTCTCAATTTGAAGACATCAAGGACAGGACAGTCCACAGCTTCCCTTTGTTCCAGAGGTTAATCACCCTCACCATCAAAATGCCACTGACAACTACCATTGGGGGGCTCAGTTCTGAGACGTTTATCTTCCAATTTTTGGGAACAGTTGCCTTCGTTCTTTTTAAAGTACTCGAGCAAATGTTACAGAAGATAGCTATTCCCTTAGTATAGCACTGGGAGTTCACTAGTAAAAACGCCGCTGAAAGTTGCTCTGTTTTTCTGATTGTTTGAATAAAGAGACAAGATCTGGAGCATTAAAATGGCACTTCTGTGCTTTAACAAAAGACATGTTTCTGAGAAACATAAAGCATGTTTTATGCTCACCTTTGTGAGATGACTTCTGGCCCTGTTTTTCTCACCATCCATCTGTTCAATGAATGCTTAAGATTACTCTCCTTCAGACTGTATTTTTGCAGCCGATTAGCATTATATTTTCTGCCCACATTCATAACCTGCCAAGATCCCTTTCAATTAGTCCTCTGTCCTGACAGGTAGTGTGACAGCGGCCAGCCAACCAGCAGGAGGATGTCAAGATTATAATGAGAATTTTTTTTACCGGAAAACTGAAACTGAAAAGCTCATCAGTTTTACAGGACTCCCAAGGTCTCTGATTTCACACAGGTGGAGCTCCCCAACCTGAGGGAAGCTATGGTTTGGTTCAACACCTGGACCTCCACAGAGTCCCCGTGCTTGGGGCAGAAAAGGAACATGGTGGATGGGCACAGCAAGCCCCAGCAAGGGACCATAGCAGCACCAAGTCTCAAGCCAAGTAGTAGTCCTCCTAAGGAAGCTCTGGCACTGTAGCTATTCTACAGGACAAAGAAGGGCTTCCCAGTTCCTGGTCCCAGCTATGTTTCCTACTCTCAGGTCAACTTCACACCCAAATGAGATCCATCCGGACATCACCAGCTTCCCTATTCCTTCCTCCCCAGTTCCACCACTTTCTGGGCACACAAACCACCAACTAGCTTCAATCTGGACATCTGGGGACCATGATGCAATACAGGCTACAGCGACCACTGAAAGTCTACACGTGGCCTGAAAGTATCAGATTCCTGTCTCAGGAGTAGCCCACTCAAAAGCTACCCTGTCTTGCATCCAGCAAAACAAACCCACTGGATCTTTCTCACCATCCATTTCAGAGTGACTGTATTTCTCAGAAAACTATTTGATTGGAAGAGTCAGAGTCTTTGGTTATGGCTCCTCTCCATTTACTCCAGCCACCTCTTGATTTGATCTTGTGTGTCACCTGCGAAGGCGGGCGGTCCAGGTGAAGGGACCTCCATGCTCACCTCAGTTCCCCCCAACTCCACACATCGCTTCACCCCCTTCTCCACCAATACAGCATCTCTCCCTCTAACGCCAGCTGAACTCCTTCTGCTTCCCACTCAGCCTGGGTCACACAGCTCAGCCAAGGGGTTCCAGCCTAGATCTGGCTGGGGTGGTGGAAGTAGGACACTGCAGAAGATAACGGAGGCAGGGAAGGATGCAGCTACCATCCCCAACCACAAAACACAAAGCAGAAATCACTAAATAATTGCAGAGTAACTGAAATTTGATGACACGGCACGGTATGCATTACAAGGAAATGAAGTGGGGAAAGTCCACCATGAAAAGTAAATATACAGCAATAATCCTGCCTAATGGAAAGATATAGGAGGGCCCACTGCCTTCTTCACTGCCTAATCAGAGGGGTGAATTGATTGAAACGAAGGCTGAAGCACTGCATGGCTTTGAGCACAAAAGCAACACGAGAACGTCAAATCAGCATTTTCCTGCTTCTTCAGCTGCCTTTGTGTGTGATGCTCCTTGCATTTCTGCATCAGCATTCCAACACAGCTGGATCTTCATAAATCCCAGCTCTGCTCCTCAAAATAACTTCATCCTGCTTCCCCCTGCCCCGAGAAGACACCCACCAGTCCTGCCTCCCTTTTCGAGGGTGTATCGTTTCTGCATCTCTTCACAGCGCAGGGCACTGCAATGACTTGTTGGAGGTAATAAGATGTCATTGCTTTGCAGATGTACAGGAAGCAGCAAAGATAAAAACGTGTTATAACCAAAATTCTATGCAGGCAAAGATTACAACAGCAATACAGCCAAACGCTGCGTCCGGAGCCGGGAACGGCCCTTGTAGCTGAGGAATGTAACTCAACTTCAGTACAGCAGCCCTACAGACTTAGTCATGGGGAAAAAAAAAAAAAAATCAAAATAAAAGACTTTTTATTAAATGTCTTCCATACTTTTCATAGTACCAGGAAGCAAGCATTAAAGATTTAATAGCTTCTTTTGTCAGTATACTCATTCCTTCCCACACACATGCGCGCCTGCTCTCCCCACTGAATTTGAAAGCCTTGAATTCTTCTTCGTGCTGCTAATTCCATTTTATTCATCTTTTGAAGAACCCACCTAAAACTTGGGGGTGGGAAAGTAGGTGGTAAGGGCATAGGTGACAAAGGAATAGCAGTGAGCTGAATTACGCTCTGAAGTGTGAATGTCTAGCTCAATAGGTGAAGCTTGATGAGTCTGATACGTTCATGAGAACGTTTTCTTAAAATACCAAATGTCTTTAATTCTATGCCAATTGTAAAACAGACATTTGAATGCATTTATCTTAAATGAGCAGTGACGTGGGGGTAATGAGAACATTCCTTCTACGTGCAGACAATTTTTTCCCTCTCCCCTCAGAGCACTAACAGACGTAAGCTCCCAGAACTTTTTTCCACCTTGCTAAGGTCCATAATGCAGACTAAATTGTCGATATTGAGAAACAGAGAAGCTATTTCCAGAAAAAGCTTTTGTTGTAGCAAGACCCACAGGCACAGTTTGCCAACACAAACAATTCGCAAAGAGCCCAGAAGTATTGTCAGGTGCCAGTATCACCTTCACAGCTCATTGACAGCCCAGGAAACCCGTGCACAAGCCACTTAAATACATTTAATGACTGGAATAAGCACATTTTGGCTATTTGTGGCACAGGTACACTTCCCGCACGCTGTGCTGTTTTCTTGTTTCTAATGAGCTGTCTTCGGTCTCTGCTTGAAGTCCAGCACCCAAAACAAGCATTGGCTAATGGCAGATGCAGAGTTACCAGCTGCAGAGACCTGGACTCTGATTTTCAGCATTTCCAATAGGCTGCTGAATCTTCATGTGAGCAAGACCAGCCTAGGCTGGATGTGGTCCAGTAACCCAAAAAAATTGAAAAGCCGCAGTCTTTGCGAGAACACTAAATTGCTAACTCGGTTCTGCTATCACAAAGCGATACAAACGACTTAAAATAACCTTCCAGAATGAGGAAATGGCACCACACTAAGTGTATCGTGGGAAAAACAGCTTTGTGCTTGCCCTGCATCATTCGTCAAGCAAATCCAAGGGAGGAAAGCGTTTCAAGAATCTCTTCAGAAGAAGACCACCATGTGGTTTCAGTGAAGTTAGGAAGCACAGACGAAGCAGCTTCCACATCAGGGTTTTGGGCAGAGTGAGAACCTGAACTTGAGTTTCAGTTCCCCATCAGCAATTAGAGACGTGATGCAGAAGTGATTTTTCAAAGGCTCCATCGATTGTGTCTTTACAACTACATCTCAACCTCACTGAGCATTTTCTGGGCATCCACTGCCTCAACGGAACCGTGCATTAACCCACCCTCTGTACCGCTCGGGAACGTACTGGCAAGTAAAATAATTGGAGGACACGAAAAAAAGAATGCATTCCCGTTACGCTTCACTGATCACAAACAAACAGATAAATGAAAATACACAACTATGCACCCACTGAATTCATCTCCTGGACTCATCAGTGAAATCATACCCTTCCTATACTCCTCCTGCTGGAACCATTAAGTTCTTCACCATCTATTTTAAAGCCCTGGGTAATTCTGCTCCATTCTGGCTCCTTTCCTCCCAGAGCTCGTGCTCCCTGCTGACCCCGGCTCCCTGCCACCTGCTCCTGGCCCTTCCCCACACCCCCTTCTCCAGCTCATGAAGCCTCCCCAGCACTAAAATTTCCACGTTTTTAAAAAGCCACATCTGTCACAGCTGTTTTCTTGCCAGGGGAGACTCTAGTTGCTTTCCAGCATGAAAACTTTATTTATTTATGGGTTCAGTGGTACCAGCCTCCCCACCACGGGAACTTGGGACTCACTGTGGGGCAAGGGAAGGGTTTTCTCCATCAGCTTCTGCAGCAACGTCCTGCTATCATCAGCAACTTCAGGTCTCTGTAAGCTAAGCTCATGCTCTTCATCAAAACGCCAGCAAGGCATTATCAGGATGCCCTGATACCTCCCTCTGCAGCTATGCTGGGGGGTGACTCATAGCAGAAAGCTCATATTTTTACACCAATGATGAGTAAAATATTTACAGGATGAGAAAGTCTTTCAGTTTCACCAGGAGCGCTACGGCATCAAATGCTTTCCTTAACATTTCAACTCCTGGAGAAAGAATAAATAAATAAACCCACCAAAAAATATTTCTCAGCTATAATTCAAAAGCTTCTGGCCAACAGAATTGGGGAAAACTGCCGTCAAAAAATCGCAGCTGCAAACCACTTTAAACCAAAGGTACACAATACAGACAGGCTTAAAGTGAACCCAAACCAGCTGCTCTGATAACAACTGAAGTCAGCTTCATTTTGGGGAGTCAATACTTGATTCCTAACTTCTTGGAGTCATCAGACCCTCACAGGTCGCATGTGCACGAGATCCTTTTAGCCCAATCGATCATCCAGCTCAAGTTTCCCTGGGTCCAGAGCTATAAACTGGAGCTACAGGAAAGACTGTGCAGAACTAAATAGCTGCGACTTTGAGATCCACCTAAAAATAGGCTGCCTTGCTAACCTGGGAATTCTGCCTGTAGCAGCCACTTGTCCTCCCTTACTAATTGCCGTTAGTCAGAAAAGTCAAAAAATATATAGCACGTGTTATGCCAAGCAGAAGGTTAGCCTTTCTGCGAGGGAGATGCTCCCAGCAAGCTCACTCTTCGCCTTCTCCGAGGAGGATTCGCTGCGTTGCAACACGACCGCAATTAAAAAGGGAAGCGCCTCCATTTTAAGGATTTCTTTATCAAAATCCATAGTATGCATCAGTTAATAGGGGACAAAAACCTGTTTTTCTTATGCTAAGTGGCCTTATACTGCTATTTTGAATGTGGGTTACCATGGTAATCAGCAGACTCTGGAATGAATTTGTTTCGTCATAATTGCTGCATAATTTTGTGCAAACAGCTAAATACTCTCTTACTATTTCTACCGGATCGAGTCAGTAGCTGGAGCTTTCATGCAGCTCATGATTTAATGAACAAGCCATCACAAAATATGACGAATTAAAGCAATTATAATTATTTTAGAACAACCGAGCCTGAACACTGCAAGCACGTAGGAGTGTTTATTAGTGTTTTAATGACTCAAAACAATTCCATCTTTAGAGCATCTTCGAGATTTTCTCTGTGTGCTCTACGACGTCTGGAGAGCAAGCAGAGAGATTTCCACATCAGCACGCTGTGTTTGGGGCTCCAAGAAGACAAAAGCAAGAGGATGAGACAGCTCTGAGATGCCTCCCAGCCTGCCCAGTTCTCCCAGCCTATGACACAGGGAGAAGATAACCCCCAGGAGATGCTGGAAATGCTACAAGCTGCCCTAAAGACACCCAAATCCACGCAGTCGGAAAGCACTTATCAACAGGGCTCGTGAATTCCCAACCAAATATCCTTTTATTGAAGGGACTAGTTGGTGCCCACAGCAATAAATTATTAAATTTGCGCCACCACACTTACTCTGAGCCTTCAAGGCCATGATACAACCTATGAGAGTAAGGGCATAGATTTTTGTATTTAATTAGAAATCTATAACGTCATCACGCAGAAGACCTCACGAGACCTTTTCCTCTGCTGGTTTCCATGTGCACTGTCCATGGTCCCACACGTTTGGATTTAGAAAATAATAACAAAAAAAAACCCAAAACCACCACCAACAAAAAAACCACTCCAAAAACCCCAAGAGAACCCACAAAGAAAACACCTGATGAAGGAGTAGATAGCTAAAAATATACAATTTCATGGGGAGCGGAGGGTGAAAGCTGTGATTCAGACACAGCAAAGTGTTCTTACCAAGGTTTCCAGAGTGAAAATAAGGCAGCGACCACTCCCCACCGCATGGGGGGAATAACCCCCTTCTCCCTATGAGAGTACCTCTCAAGTACTGTTTCCATCAGATTTATCACAATTTTGCATTGCCAAAAGAGACGAAACAAAGTCGTTTGCATCCACAAATCTGGCTGCCTTTACCAATTATTTCATTTTACAATTTAATCTGGAAGAAAAACCAAGAGATTACAGCTTTTTTAAAAAAAATAAATCTGTTTTTAATTTACATAACCTCAAATCTCAGCAGTGCCACCACACATTACAGCTCCCTACCACGTTGCCCGGTGGCTATTTATATATCTAAGCACATCAGCACATCACATTGCCATGAGCTAAACAAACCAGGCAAAACAAGTGCTGCATTCCAGCTCCTTGCTTTTAGGAGGTTTAACGGGAAATTAGGTGTATGTTTGTGGTCTGATAGCATGTAATTTTCTCCTTCTGAAAGCGTGTGTTGTAATTCCCATCCTTTACTCTCAGGACAAATATTTTTATGAAACTGTGTGAGCACTGCACCAACGCGCTTCGTAGCGGTGAAAAGACATTAATAAGCGCTTTTGAGTAAAACCCATCAAAATAAGACAATGGTTGGTACCGGTGTAAATAAAAAACCAAAAGCCAAATGCTTGGGCACGCACAGGGAAGAGCACAAATCAAAAGATTCTTCCTCAGTCTGCTTTTTCAGTGGCTTAAACGTTGCAGGATTTTTGCAAGTGAAGCTTTAGGAGGCGGAGAGCTCTGGGCAGCTGTTGATAGAGATGTCAGTTGTCTAAAACAGAGTGGTAGCACTATTACCTGGGTAAGTGGGTAGAGCGCTGGGCAGCTCGTTAGGAGTGTGACTCTTGGCCAGGAATGAGATGACAGACAACGCGGGGCCAGGCTGCAAGGAGCCCTCGGCATGAAGACAAGGGGTTTATATTTCATAGACTAGAATCATAGAATGGCTAGAGTTGGAAGGGACTGTAAAGACCATCAAGTTCCAACCCCCCTGCCCTGGGCAGGGACACCTCCCACCACACCAGGTGGCTCCAAGCCCCCTCCAACCTGCCCTT
>JAOTQQ010000079.1:1760085-1780693 GCA_026546715.1 Gallinago undulata | reverse complement strand
CTCAGCTCCATCTCCCCTCTTGCAGGGTCAAACCCTTCCCCCTCCTCCTAGGGCTCCCCTCCCTCATCAAGAGTCCCTCCCCATCTCTTCTGTAGGCTCCCTTCAGGTGCTGCAAGGCCCATTTGCTTGGGACTGAGAGGGATCTACGTAGGAATGTGTGTCAGCAGAGTCCTAAACGTGGAATTGGAGAAGAAATTTTTATTGCGTTCCCAAAGAGTGCTAATTAATCACAGGAAATGTTTTTTTAACACACGTCCCTTGCAGAGGACAGATTCCACAGACAGCACAGTGCCGATGTTTGCCTTTGCACATTTTCAAGTGTATTTATCCAACCAGAGGGGTTCTCTGTTTGTTTGTTTTCAAGCTATGGGTTTGCCCGCGAGAAATCTTCTCATAAGTACAAGAAGACAACAGAAAGTGTAGATGACAGAAGGGTGGAAAAAAAACAACAACAAGAAAACCAAACCTATCTCTGTCTGGGAGATACACAACAATCATCAGAATCATGCTCCTTACCCACTTAAATTTAACTAAGATCAGCTTTCTTCAGTACCTAGAAAACTGACCTCAGCTTATGCCATGGTCTGTTGGGAAGAGTGCATACCTAGGAAGAAAATGCTCTTTACAGGAAAAGGATTTAATATGGAGAGTAAAAAAGAGTAGAAGAGTCCAATCGGGGTGGCTTAAGAGGAGAGAAACTTTACATTTGTGTACCAACATGGGGTTTTTATTCCATTTCTATGCAAAAGCCAAACCCATAAACAGGAGGAAGTGGGCTCAGGATGAAGACAGGGGTGAGGGGGAAGAGGTCCTACCTCCTGCCCAGCCCAGGCAAACATCAAATGCTTCCATGACATTCCAAGGTGTTTCTCCCATGGAAATACACACATGGCTGTAAGGGAGCAGTTTGGGAGGCTGGCAGGGTTGGGTTTTTTTTGGTTTGTTTTGGGGTTTTTCCAGTCCAGTTCACACAGCCACAAAGTGCTCTGAATCCTGCCCAGAAATGAAGATTGACATCTCCCTTCTGTGGCTTAATGGTACGGGAAATATTTCACTGAAGAAGTTCACAAATGCTTTGTAACTGCTGAATGTTGGCTTCGCCTCGTGTGCCCTGCAAGCTCCCCCTCTGCAAGTGTCAATTCAAAGCAAGAGCAGGAACCTGCATCTTTCTTACCTGGGCTACAAAAATCAACAATTTCTGGAAGCGGCACTCCTTGCAGCTCCAACTAACTCTGCTCCCCCGGGATAAGCTAAGCATCCTACCAGACATCCAGGACTGCAAATGACTGCCCTCAAAATCAGCAGGAGAAACTCTGTGGAAATTAAACTCTGTGGAAATTAATTATATTGGGCTTGTGACGTTTTTGCCTGAGTCGAACTCTTTGCTGAAGAACTTGCGAAGTATGAAGTATAAAGACCACATTTAAACGACTAAAAGGACATAAAGACCTCAGGACTCCGAACCTGCTGCTCAAGGATTGAGGTATTAGAGCAAGCTTTAAAGTAACATCCCCATCCTGTGGCTTTTACCAGAACTGCAGGTTTTTAGCCCAGCCGGGAGCGCAGCTCCTGCCGTCAAATAACTGCGAAGGCACCCGGCACGTTTTCCTGCGCACAACTCTGTCAGAAAAGCGGGTTTATATTAATTTAGCTGAGATCACAAAGAATTTGGAATTTTTCTATAAGCAATGAAGCACTTTTTAGTCAATCAAGAGGATTTTTATCTTCACCTCAATAGTGCCACAAGAGTGTCAGAGCATGGGAACCCCGGCCACCGGAGGTACAGAGATACTTCATGCCCATGGAATTCAGTGTTGTCTATCCTTACGAAGTACCTCGAGGGATGGCGTTAGGGTGGAAGGACTACAAAAAATGCAAGATGGCATCACTACAAACTGACTGCCAGCCGAGCCCATCCACAGCGCAGGGACCCAAGGTGATACACCCAGCCAATCTCAGAATACAAATCAGCAGCAACAACAAACACCAATAAAAACAGTATTTCTGAAGCCTAAATGGGAATTTGATATTTTAGACAGCAGCCCAGCTGTTTGTGCTCAGCTCCTACGCTAGATCCCAGTAAGGAGTGACTGAGGGTGAGAACAGGACTATGGCAATAGTCGGTTGCGTGATCTACAAACCAGCAGCATCTCCTCAGCCTTCGCCCTAAGATTCTGCCCAAATGGTCCTTGCCCTCATTACAGGCAAGACACAGGATTCACTTCTGTCAAAACCTTACATTTTGGAAGATTATTATTACTGCCAGCTCCCTGCCAGAAAAACAAGGTCATTTGTGTTCATTCCCCTTCGTGCACAGAAGACTTAATGGCCTGCTGATGCCCCAGGAGGTGACTGCTGCAGGCAGTTGCCCCCCTCGAGTGACAACAGGGCACAGACGGGTTCCACTCACACTGGCCATGGCAAGGATAAGCCCAAGGAGGATGAACAGAGAAGCAAGGACCCTGGCACGGCCATGCAATAGGAGTTGCACACCTTGTGATGGAGCACATGGCACTGGCCATTGCAGCCTGAGCCTGTGCCTACCACATGGGCAAGTTGGTGGAGCTACACAGTAGCCACCCTAAGAAAGACGATAGCCATGAGCAGAAGGGGTGACATGGTCTATTAAAAACAATCAGAGCCTCGTAGAGGGAAGCAGGACTTGCAGTCTTCCCAGACCAGCTACTGGATGAGCTGGTTGCCTCTGGATTTTGGGTCAAAAAACACCAACGATTACACTGCCACCATAAAGAAATCCCAATGGCAAATCCAGCACTGAGACACGTGTCCCAGGGCAAAGCTGAGGAGCTTTGGTCCCAGAAGATGCAGAACTACAGCCAGATGATGCCAGAGCCACCAGTCCCAATTCCAGAGGTGGGTCAGCCCCCAGATGTCGGTGGTCCCCGATGCTGCCCATGGCGCAGAAGCACCTGTGGCAATTTGGGGACACAGACCCCAGAGGGAGCAGTAATATCTGTGTCCTGCTCCCGTTGGTGTTTGACCACCCGGCCATCTCCCTACACAGCTTCCCCCTCCAGATGGTGACAAATTCCCAAAGATGTTTTTAAATTTAAGGTTTTTTTCCCCCCTTTGCACAGCATTTTCCTTCCCTAGGAATAATGCAAGTTTGTTCAACCCCAGGAAGCTGCTTTTTAGGTACAAAAGATAACACTTTTCCTCCTACAAAACAGTAACGTGTAGGTGAACACAGCAGAACTAATTAATGGGCATAGTCCCAAGCACGGATACCAGAGAGTCAGTAACCATCTGTACAGTGCTTTTTGGTTTGTGATTGTATTTAAATATATTGTAGCAAGTAAGTATTCTAAGAATAGAACCAAATGAGGAAAAAAAAAAAAATAGGGCTTGAAACTGCTGCATACAGTAATTTTATCCATCTCTAAAAGCCATATTTAGCTGAACTCTGAAAACCCCAAGGAATTAAGGCTGTGAGTTAATACAATTCACTCTAAAGGCTCGTTAGCAGTTAGATTATACTGCCAGGGCCTGAACCATGAGCGGCCGTGCCCTTCCTGCCTTTGCTGTGCAAACCCGGCACAGAAAACAAATTTTGACCCCAAGACATTAGGAGAATTGGCTAAATTGCTCTCGGAATTGTTAAAGGTCGACCAGGAGTTTTTCTTCTAGGAACTTCTGAGGACTAGGGGTCAGGTAGCATTGTACAAATACATAAAAAGGGATCGTTTCCAAATGATATTAAGGGAATCCTGAGGTGGATCCTTATCACTGAAAAATTGAAGTGAATTAGGAAAACAACAGAAATAAGTATAATTTCACTGGAAATAAAAAAAGACTTTGAATAGTTTTCATCAGACAACAAGTAAAAACAGGTTGATAAGATTTTTTTTCACATATACTAATATTTGATTGAGACCCGCCCTTTTACTAAAAGGGCTGCTCTATTCAATAAAGTCTAATATTAAAGAGATTAGGAAATGGTTTCTTGATAAATCTCAGTAACATCACTGCCGAAAGTTACTGAAGCACTTATAAGATACTTCTTCCATGGGATAGCACAGGTCCAGAGCATGCTCACCTCTTCCCATGGCATTCTCTTCCCATCCCCTATTCCCACACATGCCTCAAGTCAGAGCAGACCTCCCCACAACTTCACTTTTTTAGCACCCTCTTCACTCACGGTGGCTGTACGTCTTCTCTTTGTAGTAAATGCAGGTTGTGACAAAAATATTATCATGTTCCACTACATGTAAACTTCCGTAAAATTGCTTCACGTGAGTATCAAGCCTAGCGGGAACGCAGTTTCTGGGTATGTATTACCCACCTTAGGGGAAGGATGTGAAAACTTAGAAGGAATCCAGAAATTAACTCAGAAATAATAAAAGCTGTGAATATGTGCCCCGAGAAGAGAGGCATGAAATACAGTTTACTCAGTTTATCAAGAAATGTTGTTTTTTTTTACACGGGGAAGAGAAGCCACCTCAGGGCTGATCAAAGATCTGCCTGTACTGGTACCAGTGCCCTTCTGGTACGGTGTAGGAAGAGGGCAAGCACATCGCCATGTGCTCTGAGCACCCTGGATTGGCTCCATCCCAGAGCCAGGAATTACAGCCAAGTACCTGACAGCCTGTGAAAAGATTTCTCTCCTGCTGGTTTGTCCATTCCTTTTTCCATTTGATCCGTTTTGATTTTTTTGTGTGTTCATAGCACCCTGTGGCGAGGAGTTCCCTGCCTGAAAGGCAGTGCTGAGCAACTCTGAAAGATAATTATTCTCACTACCTAGTAAAATGGTGTATTATCCACCCAGACGGAGCCCTTAAGAGTCAAGTTGCAAGACCTAGCACTGGTTTTATCACACAGATCGTCGACGGAAGGGTTTATCACCCTAGTGCTGCCTACAGACCAGACTATGTGACAACTACTTTTCCTGACCACATCACTTTTGAAATACAAACAGCCAGCTCACGTCACACATCATCCCCCCAGGCCAAACGTATTTCATTTTTCTGTTGGGAACCAAATTGGTTTTGGTGCCATTCCCACAAATGGTTTCTCTCCATTTATCAAAACGTAGACGTGCAGGAGCAGCAAACTTCATTTTTAGTGACAATGGCAGACAGGAGGAAAATAACGATCTCTCCGTGCGATTAGCTCATGCAATCCTGCTCGCTTTGCACATGGAAGACCCTCACTGGTTTCAGCAGGACCAGGACAGGGGCAAGAGAGATTTGGCCTCAAATACACAGCCACTGTTTGCTTAGACACATCAAAGGAGGATAAATAACTATGCCTTAAAAATAACATAAAACAAGGGGAAAAAACACAGAAAAATCCTCAAGAAAGCACACACGAGACCAACTATATATATCCTAGGCAGGCTCCTAACATATGACAATAAAATATGCCAAGTATCTCTCTTCAGTGTCTTGAAATTCCTTTTTTCCACATCCATGACAAAATCCAAATGGTCTTCCATGACTGCCCCCACCTCCCTCGCCACGAAAGCCTTTGCTCGCTCACATCCCTGCTCCCCCACTCCAGCCAAGCCTGGTGCCCCCCCTTCTCCCAGCCGTGCCTACGCCGGCCCACCCACACCTTTATTATAATGAAAATCACACTTCTCTTTGACTTGTTCTTTCCATAACGTTCTGTATCCTTGTAGCAAGCCGATTTTAGGTCCAAAAGCTGTTCCATCTTCTCATGTTCCAAACAACCATTCTTCACCTTCCAAATCCTCCTCAAAGCACGTTTCCTCTCAAAAAATTGCTTCTTGCCGGTTGGCGCTGTTACTGCTGCTGTCTCGTAGAGGGAGCTGCAGCTTTGCAACTGCTCCTGAGGTGGAGGAGAAGACCAGACCACCACCCTGCTGCTTCCCAGTTACTGGTCAGGGCTACATGCAGGGTTCTAGAGGAACCATCCCCGAGCTTCACTAACTTATGGCCAAATAAATATTATATTTATATACCCTGCCAAGCAAATATTATCGGGTGGAACAGCATCATACTTTGATTTCTTCATGAATTGTTTGCAACTTCTTTATTTCTGTGCTCAGATTCAAAGGTTTTGTGTTGCCCATGATCCAGGAGAGAAGGCTACAGCTCCAAAAGTCCACAGCCGTGGTTTGCAGGGAGGTGACTGCACACAAGAGCAGGCTGCACCTTCCTAAAAGCACATTTATTCACATAAGTCCTTACTACAACAGCCAAGGGATCTCTTCAGAGGTCTCCGAAGCATAAGATGTAACTCTCACGTGGGAGGGCTCTGGGAGAAGTAGTAAATTTAGGAGCCCGTTCTCAAAACAGGGTCTTCAAAGAACAGGTCTGTTGTAAGGAAAATAAAGAAACATCCGGAACTGCACGTTCAGCAAAAGTTTACAGATGATCTAAAAATAAAGGTGGGGCAAAAGGGAGACATTTGAGTCAATGTATGTACTGTAGAAATTTAGGGCATGATTCATTAGCCAAAAAAAATCTGAACCACCCTCTGTAGCTATTTTCAAGGAGGTACATGCATAATTTATGTGGAACAAGAGTGGGCTGAAATTTCCCCCACACTGCTTCTGCATAAATTACACCGGCTTGTAATTCATCACACTTCTGTTTTCCCTGCATGTAAGTGGAAACCTCTCATCTAATGATCACAGAAAGCAGAGTCTTTGGGAAAAAGGAAGGTGAAGTATTTACAGGTGAAGCAGCTGCAGGTCAGACACATACATGTGGTCCTGAGACCTGGAGAACTGGAAAAGGTACCATTTTCTGGTGAGGGGTTTGCTGTGTGGTGACTTTCCACAGTTATTTCTTTTTTGATGACCACAGTTGACAACAGACTACAGAAGTCTTCCTGAATCGCCAGCACTTAATCTCAGAGAGGACCCAAAGCGCAAGATTACGCAGAATTTTAAAATACCAGGAGATTTGCCATGGAGGGATGTAAGCTGCTCAACTACTTGTTAACGGTCTAAAGCAGAAAAATCCTTAAGTTCATTAAATGAATAAATAAAACACTTTTGCTTTGAAGAAGAATAAAACCCACACGCATCTGAGACATAGAATAAAAGCTCCGTTACCAGCAATTACCCAGTTGACTAAACAAGTGGAAAATGTAGGGCCTTTGCCTCGCACTGGGAGCAGCGTGGCCTCTGTGGAGCCCACCAGCCTTTCCTCTCAGCAGAGACGGGGAGAAGAGAAAATGAGCGGTGTTCCAGTTGATCAGCAAGAAGCTGGGCAACAGATGGGCACTCAGAAGAAGTACGAAGCTCGCACCAAGCTGGGGACATCAGCAATACATTTGTACCCGCACATCTGAGGAGAGGCCAGCGCATAAGAAAGGAAGGGAAGGAGAAGCAGATGAGGAACGAAGGAGGCACGCTGCCCAGCAGGGACACCCCGGGTGCATGCTGCTCTTCGTTCTGCTCTTCGGAAGACAAAAATCAGCCAACTTAATAGCTATTTCAGCATTTACCAGGAGAAGCAAGTTCATTATAAAAATCATAAGCAGGAGGGCTTGGATATTCAGCCAAACAGATGGGTGTGCTCTGCTCAGCAATGCTTACATCATTTTCTTTCTTTCTTTTTTTTTTTTTTTAAATGTACTTTTGGGCTCTGCAAATCATCTGTTTGACAGCAAATGCTGTCTGCCCCATGACTACTGAATATGGCTAAGAATAAAGCACCCTTTCCTAATCAGTCCCTCAGTCCCTTCTCCTTGAAGTTGGTGTTTGGAGACTCAACATTAAGGTTGGTAATTCATGCTTTCACTTAAAAAAAAAATAAAAAAAAGAAAGAAAGAAAAAAATTGCAAAAAGGGTAATACAAAGAACAACAGTTGTCTCTCATCTCCTTCTCCATCTTGCCCTTCTGCCATACAGCCTACTGCAAGTCACGCAGCTCACCCCTGGATCCTTCACGCCAGGACAGTATATGGCTGGGACAGGCCAGAACTCTAGAATTATTGGAATAATTATGCAATAATTATTCCATCTTTATTTTGTTTCATAATGTTTCTTTCCGTGGTAAATAACGACTCTTATTCTTGGTTTAAAGATAGTGGTAAACTCCCTTTAAGAGTTGAAGTCCACATGGAATAATTCATGCAAATCCTCAATGCTGGACACCCCAATGTCACTCCCAGAGAAAATTAGAATATGTTAATTTTACCTTGAACAAGAGATGCGTGACAAGGCAAAGAGCCTGAAGCAAAACAAAATTACCATTTTGATGCAAGAAAACAGGGGACTTCTGCTCAACAGCACGTGCGATGAACCAATCTGGAACCATGTCCCCCAAGAGGGACATACCCCAAAGGAACATTAGGCATTTTTGTCATCCCAAAAGAGCCTCCTGGGGAATCTGGAGGAGTGCCTGAGAAGGCAGGAGTGTGATAAAGGCAGGTATTGTTTGGAGAGAGTTGGTTTTGATAATGTTTTTTTGGACCAAGTAAACTTTGCTTTGTGAAGGTTTGTTCCCTGAGTAAACTTCTCATTATGACTGAAAAAACAGCACCACATGTGCTGAAGTCAAGACTGCGGGGAAAAAATCTCAATGCCATGTAAAAGCTTTACAAACTACACCCCAGGCCTGGAAAAATACCTTGGAAAACAGAGAGTGGCAAAGATTTGACAATAAGAGCACCCTTAAGAAGACCATCACATGGCAGAGAGGCAGCAGATGCCTCTGGCCTTCCTTCCTCATTGCCAGTCCTTTCCCCAAGTCTACAGGAAGAAAGAAAAAAAAAAGGGACAAAAAAAAAGAAAGAAAATTGGAAAAGAAAAAAGAGATGAAAAGAGAGGAACCTGCTATAGGAGCAGCTAGTGTGGCTAGGATATATCTACCTGCCCCCTAAAGGAAAATGGAAAACCTTCCTTCCAGAATACCTACAAACAGGGGTGAATAAAGTCATAGAAGAGCAGAGTGCTATGAGAGCCACCCATTCTGCAAGTCACTACTAACATTTGTAGGTCATATACTCTTTGTTCTGCAAATCAGCTACAGGAATATCTTCCCTCTTCTCTCTTAGTCTCTCCTTTTCTACTTCCTCTCACCTTTTTTCCTCTGTCCTTGGTTTATTATTGGGAATTTTGGGGAAGTTTGTGGTTTTTCACTGATTTGATAGCTGGTGCAGTGTATGCTGGGCAGCTCTCATTAGCCAGCGAGGGAATGCTGGCTGAGTCCACTGGCAGTTTGAAGAGAGAAATACAAGATGCAGCATACAGAATGTGAAATAAAAGAGAAGAACAACATTCCCAGGAAAAAAGCAAACAAAAAGAAAAATTCCCCAGTTAAATTTGAACCATAGAATGGTTTGGGTTGGAAGGGACCTTAAAGCCCATCCAGTGCCACCCCCTGCCCTGGGTAGGGACACCTCCCACCACATCAGGTTGCTCCAAGCCCCCTCCAACCTGGCCTTGAACCCCCCAATAGTTATTCAACACCTCAAATAGTTACTGAAGTAAAAATTTGTGATATCCCCTCTTCCTACGCTTTTAACTGGGTAAGAAGGCAGCTGCTGAAATTCAGTGTGGAGGACCGAAAGGCACATGGGGTGAGAAAGGAGACCGATCAAGCCAAGGCCAGTGACCATCAGGAGTTTTGGGAAGAGGATGGGAATGCCAACAGCAGAGTTGGAAGAGGATAGAGAAGAGAAACAGAGCTGAGGCAAATGACTCCTGCCTGTTAAGTCCCACACCATGAAAGAACCTGGCTTCCCAAAACCACGCCAGAAGTGTCACCTCCTCTCTCACCATCCAGATGAGTGCCCTTACAAGTCTCTCCTGCCCACAGTAATTCAGGTAGAAGTTTGTTTTCAGTTCACAAGACCTGAAGTAGTCCCACTCAACAAGTGGTGTGAGAGAAGCTCTTCACGGAAAGCACAAGAAATAAAACCAAAATGCCACATGAAGCACCGTCAGCAAATATCAGGAATGTCCCTAAAATGCCCATTAGGATACTTAAGGCTACACAGAAAACCCCAAAGATGCACTTTCTTCCTAAAATGCTTGTAGAAACTACTAAGTTTTGCAAGCATTACCCAAAGAAAATCTACTCATTTGCCTGAAAACACAGACCTCTACAATTTCAGTTGAAAGACGGTTCCCCCCACAAAATAATCACCACAGAAGGTTTGCTTCAGCGGGATGTGTTCCTTCCAGATCCGACGGGAATTGGATTCCAGAGCTGCTCACGTGCAGCTCGCTGCCTCGCCGCACTGTTTCTTTTCCCTCCTGGAGAATAAACCACTGGAAATGTCTCCACAGGTGAAATAAGCAAAATTAATGGAGTGTCACTGGGTAGAAGCTGCCACATTATGCCAATAAAAGGATTTATCTTGACTTTCAAAGAAATAAGTGTTTTCAAAGGATGTTTTCAAAATTCTGACTTGTAGTATTTTACTACATTACATTACAATTACTACATTATCTTAATCAATTTTGCAAGGGATATCAAAATGCATTAAGTATATTAACATAAAGAAATACTGAGACATAGGGATAGTTCCTGCTGTCCATATGTATGCATGAAAAAATGATATATTATATAAACTGTGAAAAAGAGTCAGTTGTTAAGCACTGAAACCATCGGTCTGAAGAATGACCATCATCAAAATACAAACGATAGCAGAAACAGAATACAATTAAAACCAAATGAAGATTACAGCTAGAATATTGTTTATTCTGCTAGAATATTGTTTATTCTGCACAAGAAAAGGCGTCATAACCCAGACCCAAGCAACATAAAGCCGTCAGAATCCAGTATTCAAAAGTAATGTCTTTACTTAAGGACATTAAATCACTTATTTAGAAAAAATAAAGTTTTCCCCCAAAACAGTGATGCTCATCGTAAAAAGCGTCAAGGAAACCGAGTGCACAGAGGGTTTAGTATTAAGAGGGAATGTGACCGGAGTGTATCTACTAAGATATATTTTTACCTTACTAGATTAACATGCTACGGCCCAGATCTCATGAAAAAACACGTGCAAGTTGCTTTGCAAAAAGCAGAAACCCCAGAGGTTGGTGTGGGACCACTCACGTACAAGAAGGAACCCGTGGGAATGCCGACACCGAGACTCCCAACAGCCACACAGGAACAACAACCTTTTACGAGCTGTGCCATTTGGGAAAAATCAGTGAGGGGCAAAACCACACTTTATTTGTACACATCACAGATGACTTTTGAGAAAACTTTCAGTTTTGATCAGAGAGACAGGGGAAGGCAGGCGAGTCCTATCTATTACCCGTCCCACTTCGCCCCAAAGCACCAGGGACAGCTGGAGACCTCATTACAAGCAGCCAAAAATTAATGCAACAGACAAGAGACACGGTGTTACTCAGACTCTCTGAACACGTTTTTGACATCTTTTCTCACCTGTCAAATTATCTGACATCAATTACCAAAATCACCTTCTGATTGGTTTTATTACACTGACTGTTAGCCAAAAAACTGTCTTTAACGGGACATCTTTTTAAGATCCCAAGTGGCTGAAGATTCCCATTTGAATTTTATTTCGCTGGAGCTCTGCTTTATTATTTTTTAAAGCAGAATTTTGATGAATATACCCATCAGGCTTCCCCACATAACCCTGAAACCAACAGAAAGGAGTCAAGAAGCTCTTTTCTCCAACTCCGCGGGTCACCCGAGACCTAAGGGCTTTTAGGAAAACGCTATTTTCTGTCTCTACCCTGTTCTTTTCAAAGCACCGGAACGTACTGTAGTGAGCACGGGTCTGGAGCCCCATGCAATCATCTCTGCCTCCTCCATATTCAGCGCAGACAATCGCACGGAGATTGCGTTCGACACAAGCCATCGGTGTCCATAGAAACGGCATGGCAGCAAGCGCAGGCAGAGCCCCTGCGTGCCTGGAGCTCCCGAAACCTGCCGGAGAGGCTCCGGATAGCATCACCCAACCGGAGTTTGGCACAGTCTGTTACCCTACAGCAAAAATAATTGGGGAGGGGAGGGGGTGTCAGGAGGGAGGAAACAGCAGTGAGATGGTGGCAGGCGATGGGAGGTGGGAACGGAGCTGCCCAGGGTGCTCGAGCCCAGGCTTCAACGTGGGGTTTTATCAAAGTCACACAGCTCTTCTGGCTCCCGTCTCCCCATGACAGAACAGGGGGCAGTAGGAGCACCTTGCATTTATACCCTCTGTCTGTAAAGAGGTGTTTGTTTTTGTTTTTTTTTTAACGGTGACCTATTAAATATTATGCATTTGGTATTATGTTAGTATTCCAAGTGTTACTGTAATCACATACACATTTTATGGTAATAGCACTGCATGAATAAAGAGAATTAGTTTTACAGGTCACACTAGAAAAGTACTTTTAAACAAACACCCACGCTATGTACAAAGAGACAGACAACTCCCAAATACAAGAAATTTTGGGTGAGGGATAGCTAAGTCCTATTTTTTTTATTCATACCTACGCTGCTTATGCTATTAATATCCGACTTCTCTTTTGTGACTTTAGGCTATTTTAAAAACGAAACCTTGTTACCATGGAGACAATAAGCCGGTCAGCACATCTGCTGAGGAATGGGACGTGAAATTTTTAAAGTGAGAATTCCAAAGGCTCAGACTTCCTCGAATCCGCGCCAGCGACTCCATCAAACACGCGTAAAGGGAGCCCGATAATTTAGTTAGCTGTCACCTACCAGGTTTCTGACAATCTCATTAGCCGTGCCCGCGCGGCCAGGAGCCACCAGCAGAGATTGGACCATCTCCCTCTTCCACGTGCTGCCCTGGCCACGCTCACCGAGCCGTGAGGACAACAGGTAATTACCAACACAGCCCAATGAACCTGCCTCAAAGGTTGATAGATGGCTCCAAACAAAACCAAAACGACCACCAAAAAAAAAAAAAAACAACCCTGGGGGATTTTTTTTTTTTTTTAAATGCAATCACAACCATTATTTGCTTGCAAACAGACACGCACAAAAAAACCCAACCTTTTTTCCGTTTCTAACAGAACACTAAGCGGGAAGACAATTTGAGGCTCAATTAGTACATTAAGAAACATTCAATTAAGGTTCCCAGAGACACAGAGATACACAGCTACGCTCACTCTCCAGATGAAGAAATAAAACTTGCAGAAGTCTGCTGGCTTCTTCCTGGTCAGATGAAGGGATGGCAGAATTAAGGAGAGAAGCCAACTTTCCTACTCTCTGTTTCATAACACACACAAAAAAATTCCCTTTAAGCTGCTTTCTACTCTTATTTCAACCTTGTGAAGCTTGTCCCCCACACACCACCTACTCCTCCTAACCCTGCAAGGAGAAACCCAACCAAGGCAGGATTTTGGGGTGCCTGGGATCACGGCAACACCATTAGATAGGACAAGGCAGCTTTTGGGAAGGCAGATGTGCAGAGTACATGTGACAGCCACGTGCCACCAGCTGTTACCAACAGGGAAGCCAAGGACAGGGGACATGCTCCAAGCCCATCAACCTCCCAAGCCGTATCAGAAGACAACTCCAGAAAAGCTATCAGCAATGTATTCCATAATTCTGACTTAATACACATAGGCAGCATCCTGTAAGAAGTTATGTCATCTAAAAGTTGTCAGCATGGGTGAGCCTGATGGTTAGAAGCTGCTCAGATATAGCACCCTCCATCACTAAAGCACTTGCAGTAGTTTTACTTCACAGCCTTCATCATTTTAGTATTTCTCCCAATCATAGTTGTCATTAAGAGCCTCACCAAGGGCCACAACAACCTTCTCTTCCAAACCTAGCTTCCCAGCTTCCAAACCTGGGACCATCGATTGTACAGTCTCTCACCAGCTGGAAAGAGACAACTCCATGAAAGCTCTCCAACCCATGGCTGGAAAATCTAGCCATGGTGGGTCAGATCATCCCAGTGCCAACCGCCCAGGACCTGGGTACAGCCCCCTGAAATTCAGGCCACGATGACGTCAGTGGAAAATACCAATTTCTCTCAAAGCTCATAGGACCTTTTGTAAACTTTCTCCATGGTGCCCTACACAAGAGAAAACTGCAAACCAGCCTCAAAGTCAAATGGCTGTTGGGGTAGTAAACCAAGGTGCTCCACGGACATTTATTTCAGCTCAAGCATGCCTTACTGTGCCTTATTGTAAATCTACATATTCAGGTTAAACCAAAGTAAGCTGGTCTTCATTGTGGCTTAACTTGAAATAAGCAACTGTTGTATTAATTAACTACATCAATTTAAGAACAAATGCGAGTTAAAACAATGTCACTCTGCCGTGCAGACAAGGCTTGTGTTCTTTGGAGAAAGGGCTGAATCTTTTATTCACCTGTCAAATGCTTTAACAGCTTCTGAACGCTGTATGGGGAAAAATAACGATCCAGTCCTCTGTCTAAGGAATAATCATATTCTATGACAGTAAGTTATATTTTATAAATTAATGACTCATCGTAGAATCGAGCTCATCTTGGGAAATGACTGAAATTCTAATCTGCTCCATCGTAGGTATGTATTTTATCAATCTAATCAGCATTTGATTCTGAGAAACGCCTGGTTCACCGCACACCTCAGTTGGAACGGACCCCACCACTCAGCATCACCCTCCTCTGCACAAGGAAACCTGTACTACCAAAGACCAGAATCTCGAGAGCATCAACCAAGGTCTCATTTCATTCTGAGGAAAACAATCTTGAGACCAAAAAAAAAAAAGCAGAATTGAAGGAAGAAATCAAATGCACGTTAAAAAGTTTGTTAAGAAGTGGTCACTGAAGCTGCCTACGTACATTGCTAAGGAGCAAAGACCAAATGTTGAGTCACCCTAATTCAGATCATTACTTTAGAGGAGAGTGAGCAAAGAACGTCAACTACAAAACTCAAACCTGTACTTCAGGCCATGCATTGCTCTTGAAAACATTAGTGTACGTAATTAAGCTAACTTCTGCCAGAGCTGACGAGCAACCTTGTGTCCTTCACATCTGTGAAGGTACACGTGAGGTGGGCATGGGGCAGCTCAATGTCCCATTTGTCAAGGGAAAGGTTCCCTGACTTTATAAACGACAACAAAAAATCCGACAACCTTAAAGCTTTCCAAATCTGATCTACAACTATTTTTGCTTGACTTAAACAGGAAGACACCTGAATGTAGGTGCCAACGTCCAGCTGGAGTCCAGCTGGAGTTCTGCGGGAAGGACACCCCAACCTCACTTCCACACACAGAGAAAACCTCAACTGAAAACAAGGCAACAAAGCTCTAGGAAGACTTTTACTTTTTCTCTGATCAGAATGTCATTAACTTTTAAAAAAGGTTGCTACAGCTTGAGAGCTGGTCTAATAAAAAAAAAAAAATGCTGCTTTTCTTCTCCTCTCACTATTACATGATATTTAAAAGGGGGAAGCATAAGCATTGCAGGAGATGCACCACTAGGTGTAAATATGTCTCAAAAGAAAATTGACTTTAACTTCAGCTATCTCTAAACATAAGCAGCAAAAAACTTCCAGAACTAAACTGTGTGTCTGAAAATGATTTTATGTCAAGCCAAACGTGCTTGGACTGAAAAGGCACACTCGGTGGCTTTACATGAAGCTTCTGGTGTGAGCCAGAAAGAATTTCCAGCCATCGCTGTGAGTGTTTCAATAAGACTGTGTTACAAGCCCTGCTGATTTCCAAAGAGCAGGTAACTCGGTATTTCACTTCAAGCATGTAAGTTATGGTAAGGTTATAGAGCGAGGCAACGTGCCACACGAGCAGCCAGGTAACAGCCCCCTTGGGGACCAAACCACCAGGCTTTGGTTCTGGTTCCACCGCCAGAAGGAGACCTACTTGACCCCTCTTCAACACAGACCACCTCATGGAAGTTAACGGCACAAAACCTTATTTAAATGAGGGAGGGACACCTAGAATAAGGAATCGTTCAATCGCACCTGCACTGAGGGCAGTCCGGGTAACAAAAAGGAAAATTTATAAAAGCTTCACACGCCTCCGGGCAGACAGGCATCGCCATGGGGAGACACCCATCTGAGCTGAGGAGTGAGGAGGAGGAGGAGGAAGGGAGGCTGAACCTCACCTCCAGCACCACTTCTCTGCCCACCTCCAAGTGTCAAAGTCCTTCTCTCAGATGCTGACCCTCCCCTGGGGGTCCCCAGTCCTGTTACACAGATGGAGCCATTTAAAGTGTAGGTTTGCCCCCCAAAAATTGTACTGTCACACGCATAAAAGGATTTAGTGACTTCTGGCACAGGTACCTATCACTGCAGCCCCGGCCTCACTAACTCACCTGGGACTGCCCACAGCAAAGAGTGGCCACCACAGCACTTTCTTTTGACAAGAAACACAACTTTTGGGTGACTGCTGCTGTTCTTCACAGGTCACTTGGCTTCTCTCAGTGAAATAAATTCCATTTAAAAAAAAAGTCACGGGCAATAAAACCGACGCAACCAGAAGTCAAAGGAAAAAAAACCCTGCATTTACTCACAAGTCACACCATGTCACAGTAAGTGATGGAAACATACAATCTTCCAGAAGAAAACAACAATGAATTATTATTACAGCGTTTTGCAAACTTACAAGCATATGTTTTCAGCTGACCTACTTATTGTCTTATAATTGGCTTCTGTCCCTTAAGGGGGTTCTTAAATATAATTGAGCAGCACCTGCCACGTAAGAGGAACAGTTCTGTACACCCCTTCCTTGCTCAAGTACCACACTTAACAGCTTCAGCACCAGGTTTACTCGCCACCGTGGCCGTGCCACTGGAGACAGAGGTGTCCACAAAACAACCTGGGAACCTCCTGCACCCTAGGTCACTCCAGGACACGAGTGATCTTGCTCACTGGGTACGTCTTAGTGGGTTTTTTTATACCAGCCCAATGATTTTCAGCACATTCCTATCCATTTCTGCTCCCGCATCAATCCATCCGTGTCTTCCAGGGCAGCATTTCCCACAGCAAGAGGGAATTAGGGGCCCTGATGGCTTTTCACTTGGTGGTGCTGGAACAGGGAGCTCAGCCCTTGCTGACACACATGTGGGACTCGGCCCCACGAGCTGCCTTTGCTCATCACCGTGTGGAACTGACAAAAAATGCAAACTCGAAAGCTCATCCAAGCGTTATTCCCTTAATAAATTAGATTGGGCAATGGATGGAAACCAAAAACTAAATGCAACACAATGAAAAGTCAAGGAAAGAGTTCAAATCGGAGGGAACCTGCGTCTCTTTGACACAAAAGGAAACCAATGATAAAAATTCCATCAGTATTTCGGGCATGGGTAAAAAGCTGGTGCACAATTCTTAATGCATATGAAATCTACAAAAGGTTAAAACTCTTTTGGGACACTCATTGCCAACCCTACTGACAAAATTTCTATTTTTTTTAAATTACACCTCCAACCACCACAACGTTACTTGAAGTGAATTCCTGCTATTAGGACTTTTTGTTTCCACTTATGCTTCTAAAGCCCAATTGCTATCAGGGAAAACTCTGCAGCAGGGGGAGAGGACACCAGCGCTGGGCAGCTGGGACTGCTCGGCACCTACGGAGCCAAAATTCCCTGTTCTCAAAATAAAACCACAAACTGCAAAGCTTGAGAAAACGGACTCACTCAAGCACTAAGGGAGCAGCAGAAGCACCGTTGGGCAAAGGAAATGCTGTCCTGAGGAGCTGAATCATCCCATGGCGAGGAACCTCACGTGAAGCCCATGTGAAGGAGCAGCGAGGCCCTCACCGCTGGAATGTCTCCAGCTCAGCCCCACCACGGGACAGGCAACTCTGGAGGCTCAGCTCACACAATTCCAATGAAATCTTCTTGTCCACCTCACAGCAAGAGCAACTGCACTTGCCTGCTTAAAAGCTCCTGAGGTCATCACCCCAGAAAGTGACAGCAATTTGTCTGCTGCCTTCTCATTTGGGGTAAGTATGGATCAATTTCATGGTGCCCCTCAAACCTGTTACCTAATTTAAAGCATGTTAATGTAAGGCCCTGGAGCAGAGGTAAGAAGCAAAAGTGAGTCTCCCCATGTCCCCAGAGAAGACCACAGACAAACAGACACTGAAGCACTTGCAGAACACACCACGTCCCAAGACACAGGACATTAAAAAAGCCCAGAAAAGGCTCTGGTATGTTTCACACAGGCATGAGGTGTGCAATTGATGCCACCCCTGGAATTCATCTGCGATGCCCAGAATCTCAGCATGAGAAGCCAGGCTCTTCCACACACCATGAAATCCACTTCTTGAACCAACGGGTCTGATGAGCTGCAAGATTCTCCAGGACATCTCCAAGAAGCGCCCACCACCACCTCCAACATCTCCTCAACCGCCACCACAGACCAACGCAGGCTAAAACTGCCTTCATATTTATTTATCCTCGCTTCAACTCTAATCTACATGGCTGAGATTGCTTTAAATGTCAAATTCTTACTGCGACTCTCCCATCTCCTTCTGACGGTGCTGGAAACGGGGACCTGCCAGCCCCACACCACCAGGGTGCCGCTCCGGGCTGGAAGGGTGACGAGGAGACCCCACAAAGCCAAACAAAACTCCCCCTGGGTTATTTAACTCTCTTTCTCTGCCAGACACAGACCTCACAACTTCCACGTCCTGAGCAAAACCCCGCTTCCACACACAAGCGTCCCCCAATTCCTCAAGGGCCCCGTCCCCCTGTCTGTGCCCTTCCTTAAATTCCCACTAAAGCCCCCGAGGACTGCGGGGAGTGGTACGTGGGGGACAGGTCTGTGCTCCAGGAAACGTCCTACCTCCTTCGCTTCAGAAGCAGATTAATAACAGCCACTCTAAGAAGCAGGGAGGGAAAGCGATGCTCCGGAGAGGCTCGGGATGTTCTCCTCTGTTTTACCGGGGCAGAGAGCGGGCAGGAGACCGGGAACGGTGAAGGAAAGGGTTTCATCTAGATCTCCCGCACGGCTCCGGCGGCGCCAGGGGAAGCAGAGCTGCTGTATAATTAGCACCGACGAGCCACAAGCCCCAAACCCAGATGCTCTTGACACCTTTGCCAGTGTCTCTTTATTTTTTTTTTTTCTTTCTTTATTCCCCCCCCCCAGAGGCAGCTCTTTAAGCCAGAAGCTCAGTAAAAACCCCAGGCTCCGTTCTCTCAGGACAGCGTCTCACCCTCAGTGTTCAGAGGGAATAACCAGAAAACCACCCCGAGGGTAGAACTGCCGGCGGGGAGCGAGAGCGAACACCGTGCCGATATTAGAATAAATTATGACTTCAGGCAAAGGGGGTTTTGAGGGTTGGTTTTTTTTTAGGCCTTTCTACTCATTTTGGGGGCTCGCTGGGTTGGTAGCTCCCAAAGCCCAGCGCTGCCCCCAAACTCCCCATCTGCGGGCGCTGAGGGGACGAGCGGCCGCCACAACTCGTGGGGAAAATCCACCTTCCTTTCCCCACCTCAAACCGCAGTATTTTATTAAAAAGGAGGGAAAAAGCCGGAGGGGGGGGCTTCGTTAAAAGGTTAATTTCCACACCACACACCCCGCCACCCCCACCCAACCAACCCCTCACCCCCGTTACCTGCCGCAGGATGAAGCTGGTGGAGGTGGTGCTGCCATCCGAGCGCTTCAGCCGGCTGCGCCGCGTCGCCGTCCCCCTCGTCACCTGCCGCGGGGATTAGGGGAGGGGGACACACACACACACACCACACACGACATGAAGGTCGGGTCACCTCATGCCACCACCCTCCTCTTCTCTTCCCCCCCCCCCCGTCCCCGTCCTCCCGTCTCCCCGTCCCCTCAGGGCCGGTACCCACCGCGGCCATGGCGGCCAAGGATCGGCGGTTTCTCCTCAGCCGCCGCCGCCGCCGCCGCCGCTCTGAGGGGAGGCTGAGGCGGGGCGGGGAGGAGCCGGGACAAGCGTGGCCGCCGCCCCGCGGGGCCGGGCCGCCCTCTTGGAACCCCTCCTCCTATGGCTCCCCTCCCGGAGCCCCTTGAGGGACTGGAAAACACACAAAAAAACCCCACCCCCCGTCACTAAACCGTGTCCCCCAGCGCTACCTCAACCCGTCTTTTGAACGCCCCCAGGGATGGTGCCTCATGACTTCCCTAGTCAGCCCATTCCAAGGCTTAATAACCCTTTCTGTGGAAAAATTGTTCCCAATCTCCATCCTGAACCTCCCCTGGGGTGACTTGAGGCCATTTCATCTTGTCCCATGGCCTGTTCCTTGGGAGAAGAGACCGACCCCCCCCCGGCTACACCCTCCTTTCAGGGAGTTGGAGAGAGCCAGAAGGTCTCCCCTCAGCCTCCTTTTCTCCAGGCTGAACACCCCCAGCTCCCTCAGCTGCTCCTCACAAGACCCCTCCAGACCCCTCACCAGCTCCATTGGGGTCCTTCTGCTGTTGGTGGCCCCAGAGCTGGAAGCAGCACTTGGGGGGGGGAATGTCTCCCCAGAGCAGAGCAGAGGGGCAGGATCCCCTCCTTCGAGATCCACCTCATCTGGGCATGTTTAGTTTCACAGAATCACAGAATCTTAGTGGTTGGAAGGGACCTTTGAGATCATCGAGTCCAACCACATTAAATAAAAAAAAACCAAAACCACAAAACCAAACAAACAACAACAAAAAAAAACCCACAAAAACAACCAAACAAACAAAAAAGCCACCCACCAACTCACCAACTAAACCCCACACCCACAACACCCCACCACAAACCAATAATCTTGGCCACTAGAGCATGCCCTGAAGAGCC
>JAOTQQ010000079.1:1738760-1759985 GCA_026546715.1 Gallinago undulata | reverse complement strand
AAGAATGACTTTACTGAGAGGGTGGTCAGGCACTGGAACAGCCTGCCCAGGGAGGTGGTGGAGTCACCATCCCTGGACATATTAAGAAACATGTAGATGTGGCACTTCAGGGCATGCTCTAGTGCCTGAGATTGTTGGTTTCTGTCTGTGGTTTGTTTTGTGTGCGGTGTTTGTTGGCTTTTTTTTAATGTTTTGTGTGTTTGGACTCAATGATCTCAAAGGTCCCTTCCAACCATGAAGATTCTGTGATCCCTCATCCCATCTGGCTGCATCTCACCCAGGATGCTCCTGCTACATCCCACACGGGAACGTGGCCGACGGGAGATGCCACGGGCAAACACTGGCCCCTGAGCCCGATTTAACCTCCTCAACCTGAAACAGAGCCACAAGTGCCACCACTCCATAAACCCCGGCGCCACCCAACACTTCAGAGTATTGAACATCATTAATTTACACCAACTCCCGGTCAGTGCCACCATTTCCAGGGCAAGGAGAAAAAAAAAAAAAAACAAACCAAAAAAAAGAACATAAATGAGGAGATGAAGTGATTTGCTTGAAGGGAAAGAGGGAATCTGGGGAAGAATTGGAAGCAGGACCTGGATTTCCTGCTTCCCACTCCTGTGCTGTAACCGCGGGCACATCGCACCTCCCACTGACATGAGTAAGAGCAGAAACGTGTGCGTCTTTGAACTGAGCTCACTTGTGCACCAGAAAGCTCCGCACACACACACACACACCTCGAGCAAACACTCCTTCCTCTCTCTCTTTCCATAGACAAAAAAAACGCTCTTCCCCCCCCAAAATTCCATGGATGAGATCAGGCAGCCTGCTTTCAAGATGGATGTGGGTCATGAATGCTGTAGTTCTAAATTAGATTATTTGTAAATTCGGTTTTAATCATTAAGTTGGTAGCAGGAAGGATACTTTAAAAAAATTAATCCTAGTGCGGCTGAGCATAGGGCTGACTTCCCCAGCGGAGACACTGCCCAGAAAACTAACAAACACACCATCGTCTCGCTTTAAGGAGAGGTAGAAACGTTCAGGTTGAGGTTCAAAATGAAAACCAAAGCACCATTTGCCAGCAAATTCAGTAAACATTTGGCTTCATAAGATTTAGATTCGCAGCCTGAAGCGGCTCAAAATCAGCCCACTGGGGTCAGTAACTGGAAAGGGCTGTAAATAAATCACTGTGTTTCATCATTTATGCCTAAATAACAATTAATGGCGTTTGCCGTCCATTTTTTTTGGTGTCTGGTCACAGCATTAGCTCACACGACTCACGGGGCTTTTGCTTTATTTTCCTGGCAAGGACTTCACCACGTCGCAAAGAGAAGACTCCTCACCCCTGGCTGTTAAACAAACGTGGTTTTATTCACACAAGGCAACGCACACAGATTGCGGACCCCAATTAAACACACCCCCTCCTCCTAATACTGCAAACTCTTTAACACAATTTTATGTAAGAACTGTGGTACATCTAAATAACCAGGACATAGTCACCTTAACCCCCCACCACCACTGACAGAACAGCAGAACCTTGTTGTGGCTCTCCAGTCCAGGCCAGTGCCACCAGAAGAGGGCCCGGTGACGGGAGCGGAGCTGAGAGCTCAGACCTGCCCCAGCCCCGCTTCCTCCCCTTCCTTTTTCCTTTTCACCAATTCAGCAGGGTTTGAGTCAGCTTCACGACAAATTTTACTTGGCAAGAGCCATCCATTCTCAAAAGTTATTTATTTGTCCGTCCAACAGACACATCACAGTGTTCAGTGTAAGCAAGAGTAGTGCCTATTATTTCTTAGAAAAGATGCATAGATTAAAATAAGGAAGATGGGGTTTTTTTCCTATCAGAAAATAATTCCTGTAAGAGATTGCAGCTGCAGCCATGTCCCCTTCAGCTCCCCTTTCTCGGGGACAGCCTTCAAAAGAACTACACTGTTCCACAAGACCATGAACACCTATGAACAAAAACTTGCAGTAAAACAAACACAGAACAATTTTTTAACGTTTACTCATTACAGAAACAATCTTGATTTTTTTTTTTTTAACATTGCAATTTCAGTACCAAATCGAACAGACAAAACATCTGTGACACCACGGCTGTGTGAAAGACCACAGTTCCTCCCAACAGTTCTCTACCAGGTGGAAATACAGTCAAATTCAGTTGTTGCTTCAGGCTGACTATAACTTAGATGTAACAGGTTGCCAACTCACACCAGAAGAAAAAAAAAAAAAAAATCCTTCTAGTATTGATATTCTCGACTCCCAGGAAACAAATATATGACAATACAATTCTCATTATAAAGTTGCAGAGATTTCTATGTTAACCATTAAGAGTTTCTATGAAAAAGCTGAAGTTATCTACTGTCGATTCCTGATACAAAACAGCAGGTAGAAACCTAGTGTAGAAATCGGAAGTTAGAGAAATCCTTTGGCAGCATGTTCAGTTACAATCAGGCCTTAAAAATAAATATGATAATGTATAGAAGTATGAAGAGAAAAAAAAAACCCGATCCTATTAACACCAAAACCCTCTAAATACACTATTTTAATAATAATTAAATTATTTTACACTATCTACAAGTTGCATATCACAGAATTAGGAATAGAAGAGACAACAGAATGACAAATCCTGCGTTTATAAAATTTCGGGCTTTAACAGGACACATATATGTAGCTGTGTAGAAAATCTCAGACAAATGAGTATATACATTATTTGTATTTAATAATTAATGTAATCAAATCCCATGTGGCTAGCCATTTCAAGGTAAGATACCCAGTATTTCTGCTGGACCAAGATTTTGAATCCAAGAAAAATACCCCCCTTAATCTCCATTTTCTAACCAACAGGGAGAATCCATAGAATTGACAGCAAGGGTTAGTCTGACTACACACCGACTTGGAACACAGTAAACTCTTACCAAAAAAACCAACACAATCTCCAAACAAAAAGAATTTTGAACAGCAGCATTCAAAGTAATTATTCTTCTTAAAGAACGCAAGGACCAAGTTATCAAAATACTTCAGTATTGCAACAGGTGTTATTTATACTAAGCTACTTCAGGGGGAAGGATAAAGACAAATTGAAGTCATGTCAAAAGGAAAGACAAAAGCTTCTTTCCAATTGCACAGATTTAAATAATAATAATAATAAAAAAAAGATTTAAAGAGCAGGTACTGAATACCTTATTGCATAAGCATGAGGCTGCAAATGAGTAAGGTCATGATACCAAATAATTAAATAAAAAAGAAATGGAGGTGGCGTTGAGTGAAGGCTGTTTTTTATTACTCAACAACAGTCTGCAATCTGATAGTTCTCATTTGGTAGAAAACTCATCCACCAAACATACTTATTTAGACATCTGGGAGTTTCATGCATTTAATCGACATGTTTTTATCAGTGATTTGCTTCCATTATTTTCCCAATCTAAAGATTATTACTCATCATAAAATTGTTAAAATAGGTATAAACATGACTGTGCTAAAGTAAGAAGAACGAAGTGATTTTATTTCAAGAGGCTGAAACAATAAAATAAAGAAATCCCACATTCCTGAAAGATAATTCAGCTCATCTGCTCCTTTCCTACACACCCCACCCATTAAAAAAGTGCATCAGGGAAGAAATTCTCAGATTTCTTTTCTCAGCCACCAAACGCTACATTCCCACGGTTTCAAGGCAATTCCTTTCCTAAAAGACTCGTCTGTTATTTTCATTACGCAATCACTCCTTGTATTAAATGAGGAGCACAGTCCTGCTGATAAAGCACATGTATCTTGCCTGTACAGACTGTGTGTTAAATACACCTTTTCCAAATGGTTTTAAGAGTTTATCCGACCGTAATCGGCATTTATCTAGCCATGGAAACGGTGGCAGAGAAAGCAAATCCAAGAGAGGCAACAACCTCCTGGTCCCATAAAGACGATTCCTGTTCCACAAGGCAGATTCTCACAGTCTAAAGCTTCAAACATTCCTGAGCCCCTCCTTTACCCCAAGGAACTACAATACTCCTTCACTTCTAAATACATCCGAAAAGGAAAAGAAAAGCGATTCTGTACAAGTTTCTGGCTGAGCACCTTGTATCCAGAGAGAGCCCACACAGTCAGCTGGGAGCATCCCTCGCCTGCTCTCGCAGAGGAGACTTGTGCGTGCAGTGCCACCTCCGACAGAGAAACACAAGCCACTTCCAGCAAAACTCCTTCCTTCAAGAGAAACACATCAGGAGGTCTCCGTAGCTTCCCAAAAACTTAACAGGCAGCGCTGTAAAAACCTCCTTTCTCGCACTTCTGTAGGTACACGGTCCTCGCTGTCACAATATCAAATGGTTTCCTCTCCTCTCCTGACCCCGTGCAGTTGTTCCTATCACACGTCGCACCGGAAAGCTCACTACGGCAGCAGGGAGAGAAGGCGGCGAATAAATCAGCGGAGATTCATTAAAGCCACTTGGAAAGTAAGATACCCGAGGAGGCAACGCATAACAAGAGCAACGCGTAACAGTGATTAAGCATCCTCAAGTCCTCAGAAACACATTTGAAAGAAAAGTCTTTTTGGGCAATATTTTAACTTAAGATTCGCAAGCGGCGTTTCTTGAAACCACTGAAGTGAGGGCTCAAATTAATCTGAAATTATTTTAAACCATCAGCTAATCTAGTTCAAGCTATCTTTACGCAAAGGCTTAACAAACAGGTCTGGTGCATGTTTTTACTCGGCATCACCCCAATTCAGTAAGTTGGGTTATTTAAAAGGAAAACGTGGTTTGATATCCGTGACGGGTTCTCATCGAAATCACTAGGTCAGGCAACCTTTATTGGCTAATTCAGACACGGGAGCTGGTTTGGTTTTAAAGGAGAGGCTGTTGGTGGTAATTTGTTTGTTGCTGCAGAAGGGAATGAGGCGGAACTGCCAGGGGATAACCTGGTCCTTGAGGCAGAGTGGAGGTGTTGTTCTGGTAGGCTGACATATCCACCGCCAGCCCCAGCGGCTGCGGGCTGTAATTAGCTGCGCCGGCGGCTGACGGAAGGGCAGGGCTCTGGTTCACGTACGTCTGGTTCAACACAGGATCCGGTCCTGGGCTGTAACAAGACAAACCAGATCTAAATTCTATTTATCCAATAAGCAGATCTGCAACTAAGAATATTCCTTAGTCCAAAAAGTGATTCTTTCAAAATGATCAAACAGTATTACGTGTCACTGTAAATATCTCAAGAACACACAACCTCTAGGCAAAGTAGTAAAATTACTATCAAGAAGTTGATTTAACAGTTTGCTGAAGCAATACCTTAAATACGCAGCTTGAGCCGGCTGAGCTGCTCCAGAAGAATTGATACTTGGAGGGAGAGACCTCAGCTGCCCCATCTGATCAGGTCCTAGGCTGTAGCCTGGGGAGATGGTGACTTGGTGGACACCCTGCATCATGTAGTTTCCACTAGGTGGCTGCACAGGATACGACTGTCAATAAAAAAAAAACCCCACATTGTATACCTTTTATTTTCAATTAAGTAGCAGCAAATGTGGCACAAGATACTACTACAATGAGCAGGGCTCAAAGGCTGAATGAACATCAACTGATTTTTCCAACAAGGTTCTAAAACCAAAACACATAACTTCTCATAATGCATTTTAAATAGGCATCCCTTACTTCATCAGAAAGTACCTTTCCAGAAATGGACTGTTAATGAGGTCAGCACTTAATATCTGAAAGAAGAACCTTCTGTATCATGTACAAGACCTCTGCCCCTCCCAGAAACCTCCTTTCTTTCTCTCTAATTTGCCTTCTCTTTAAGATGTTCAATCCTTACACATTTTGAGGCCCACAGTTGAGTAGGAAGATGGGCACCACACAAGAATTGTTATTTAGCACATTCTGGAAATTGAAACTTAAGAATATGCTAAGACTATAACACAAAAGAAAAGCAAAAACGTTATTTCTTGTATTTCTGTTTTAAGATAATGCAAGTCTTGACTCAAAATTCAGATAGAACAGGCGGTTTAACCTGCTTAGTCCAGAGAAGTCTCTGCTGCTCGTTGGGTTTGTGCTGAGCTCAGCATGTTCAGCGTCACCTCGCATTTCTCACCTTCTTGGACACATCTTGGAAGGAACAGTAAACTCCAGTTGCCTTCTGGCTTAAATTACTTTTTAACCTCCAAATATAATGAATTTTCCATCGCTACCAGCAGTTAAGGACATGAAATTACTTTTAACTGACATATTTTCAGATCTAGCAGTTGCCATGGCAACTATTCTTTTTCCACTGAACAATTAACATTAAAGTGAAATTCACTTAAAAACACTCATTCCATACTTTTCTCCAAAAGGCTCTTTTTCTCCTCCATTTTTGTTTCCTTAAAACATCAATATGGCACATTAGAGATACTGTAAAACAGTTTTGAGCAACTACACCCCCTAATACAACGTGTTCGTTTCTTAAGAACAAAAAAGGGAGCTAAAAGCAGACTAGGGTTTCTATATTTAGGAAAAGTACACTGCACTCATGATTAATGCACTAATATTAAAGTTCACTCGCATCCCCTCTATTAGATAAGGGGGTAACATTTTACTTTAAGACTGAGGACATGACTAACAGCAAGAACATCCACCGAGCTGCCCAAACACACAATTCTAACTGGACAAAATTAATCACGGAAGGAATCTCCATGTATTTTCAGAGTATCTTTCTGTTAAGTAGGGCAAAATTAACAGTTTTCCCTTATTGTACAAGCAGGTAACTGCAAACTGAAGTACTCTCTTCAACTGCGTAAATGATATTTTATTCTAAAGGCTATAAAAAGTCACCAGGCAATGTCAGATTGTTCGTAGGCTAGCAAGAAAGCATACGCTTCATTTTTGCTGTCATCTTTTAAAATAGAAATCTATATTGAGAAAGTCTCTATTTCCAGAAGAGGGATACTGACCTGCACTGAAACTCCTGAAGACGTAGGTGGGTATTGTGCAGGGTGGTGGAGCTTTGAGTAGGCTGAATACATGGGTGCTTCATTCATCAGTTTGTTATAGAGCTCCAGAGCTTCTAGAACTTTCACATTCAATTCCGATAATTCCGAATGTTTCCTGTTTCAGAACAAATACACACAAGGACTAAGTTTCTCTACCAAGCCCTAGACAGAGCGCAAAAGGCTATAGTCAAAAGGAGCCAATATAAAATACACCAAGTAACTTATGCAGTGAGTTTTGGACAGCAGCATTCAAATCTGACTACACACTAGGACCTCAGTGTTAAACAACATGAAAAAATAACGTAGGAATTGTCAAAATGTCTTTCTTGCAAGATTTTCTAGCTTGGGAGATGGAAGTACAAAAAAAAAACACCTGCACAATTTAAAGTAAATCATAGTAAATAATGCAGAAGGTATGTTACAGCTCACCTATCTATCTCTTCGAGTTTTTCATCTATCATTGGACCCATCTGTTGGCAAATATCTGTGAAGACAAAAGTGTGAGGGTAATTTATGTCTTACACAATTAAAACTTTAAATGCAGCCAGAGATTACTTTAACCAAGTACCCTAAAACAACATATGAAACTGGAGAGTGCACCTAGTCATCACATTTATCCCATTCCTCCAGCCCAAACAGACAGGAGAAATATCTCAGCTATTGTGCTTTGTCAGCCTCTTTCCCTCTACCCTCTCAAACAAAAAGCTACTGATAAAAAACATGGAATATTTGGCATTTCTGCTTGCACTGTGCAGGTTCTGTGACTGTCACCTCCTACTAGAACATCTAACCTTGACTTCCTGTGAATCCACCTCAATCTGTTGGACAGCAGAGCTTCCTTTACCTCCCCTTTTTCCATTCCATGCTCCTTTTTTAATGTACGCTCAATAGTTACTACACACCTTGAACTCATTGGCTCCTAAGCGAACTGCGCTTCCCCTACCCTCCCAGCTAGCAGTCTTTTGGAGAAATTCTGACACAATTGCTTGTTTCAAGCAGAGTTTTTATACATGGCTGGCTCTGGCAAAGCTCAGGCATCGCAGAGTGGCTGTAAGTTATGCAAATTACTCTGCTGAACACAGAGTTGGCTTGGCAACTATTAGAAAATTTAGAGTTATACATATAGCCCCACCCTCCCACTGTGAACCAAGCCATTCTGCAGCAGGCTATTAGCACAGATCACAGCTTCTCTAAGCTTAAAATAAATGCCAAAGAACCACCAGCTCAATCCACAAAAGGTGGAGAAGAAATAGAAGAACTAGGGAACTTAATGCTCAAAGTACCTTCTGAGTCTAGAAGATCTGGAGAATCAAGCTTTAAATCTGTAGGATCTATACTCTGAAGTACCTGCAGTGTTTTATCCATCTTATCCTGAAAGGTGAAGAGAAGATGGAGAACAGTTATTTTTGAAGCATGGCAGAGAATGTTTTTATTTCCAAATTTTCAAGTTCCTTAGATAGGAACAATTATCTGCTAACATTCAGGAACAAAAGAAGGTTTCAACCAGTGTAAAATCTTGGCAATTTTTTATATTGAAGGTGACTGCATACCTCATCTATATAAACTGGCTCAGGTTCTACTTTCTTAATTTCTTCTGCAGTATCCTCAGGAACAGAGTTTTGATCCACGGTTGCTGAAAGAAAAAACACTAGTTTCTTTTCTGCAGCTGTGTTCGTATACTAACTCAAAATACACTTTCTTCCCCTTGCTTGCCATCAGATCTTTAAATGAGAGAGAGATTTGAGTAAGTACTTTAAGGACAGATGCACCCAGCTGCTGGAGAAGGGACAAAATTCCGACAAGCTGCTTCCTTCAGGCTGTTAGCCTGATTGTGAACCCAGGCCCAGCAAGGGAGAGGCTCTTGAGTCATATTAGCATCTAAAAACCACCTCCAACACACACACGGTTACTTTAAGCCAAGCGTTAAGATTTATTTTGGTACCATGAGCACGAATAAAGCTAACAATGTGATTCTTATAAACCACTGACACGGGTATGGATGTTATTCTATACTTGGTCTGAAAAGAGACTTTGACATTTTAAATGGCAAGTGACTGGATTCAGATGCAAAATGGTACTGACAAAGAATTATGGTAAATTGAATTGAGTTTCTGTAACAGGAAAAAGGTAACAACTTAGAAGAGAATCAGAAGACAGAAATCGTTGTACTACAGGAGCAGCTTGTTTGAAACAAGGGCAGGATTTCTCTCTCGATTCTTTTCTTGGGCTGATTTCAGTAAATTGTTTTACTGATGGGCTAATTAGTAGTTCCACCATAAATCCACCTTTCTAAAATAATCCGGCAGGTTTCATAACCAACTTACCTGCCTCGGGTTCCACATTTAAGTCAGAAGTCACAAAATTAGACGGGAACAGTCCTACACCTCTGTGATTTTCACCTTTCCACCAATTGGTGTCACTGGGGAAATAAAGATGTATTAGTGCTACCGTCAGCAACATATTTTGGGCTTTTGTCAGAAAACCTGTGCTATCTAATACACCGTTTGCCTGTGTATCCAATAACAAAGGCAAAGGAGAACATTCGTAGAGATGAGCAGCAAAGCCAAAGGAGCTGCCAAAGTGCAGAGGAGTAGGAAGGAAGAAGGGATCAGGGGAGGTAAGTTGGTAGCAATCACTCAAATTTAGCACAACTCTTCAATTCTTTGGACTGATTAGATGATAGCCCATTAGAGCTTCACCTAGAAGTTTGCAAAAAGTACACAAGTGAGGACTAACATTAGAAATATAATTGATCTATCACAGCCTATGAAATTAGGACAGTATTAGCAGAGAAGAACTTCTGCTTCTTAGCTCTCATTGGGGCAACGGCGACAACAACAATAATTATCTTAAGTATTATTTCTTGAGTTTTATTCTTAGCAGATGTGATGCTTGATAGCCAGAAACTTAATTTCTGGAAGAAGCTGGAATTTAGCACTGTAATGCGTATGTATATTCTTATGACATATGTAATAACCAAATAACATTTATCTTAAAAACTCCAAACAAATTGGACCTACATATTGAAATACCCAATGTAATACAGTGAGGTTCTCCCTGAGCCAAAAGTGACTTGAGGTCAAAAACTCGGGGTATGGAAAGAATCATGGAAAATAAAGGGATTTGAGGGAGGCTAGAGTGAAAATATACATTTCTGTATGAAAAAAAGGATCAGAGGAAAAGATTACTATCCTAAGAAAACAACAGTTCTGGAATAAAGGCACCTTCATCGGAGTATATTATACCTGTCATCCAAAACAAAAATAATTTCTCCACTTTTAAAGGTGAGCTCATTGTCCTCGACAGCTTCAAAGTCATACAGAGCTCGCACCTTCCTGGCGTTCTGACTGTTTTGCTGGATTTCTGCAGATGGGTACAAGGATTTAGTTTCCATTTGTTGCTGTTTCTGCTCTTGCAAGGACAATTCAATAGCTACAATTAGGGGAGGAAAAAAAAAAGTTTGTATATTTTATCCCTGTATACAAGCTGTAGGCAGTTTGCTTTCCTAATAAAAATATTTATTGCTATATTATAAACATGGTCTGTATCTGCTTCTCTAATATATACCAGCAGCATCATTAGCATGATCAGAAATACTAATGAATTCTTCACTGTGACAGCAGAACAACAGTAACTATATCCAAGAAAGGAGAAAGAATAAAACATTTAGATGTTCTGATTTTTTTTAAAGCATCGAGATGAAAGCTACAATAGAACATGTGGGTGCAGAAGGGAAAAGAGCAAACTCTCTGGTGAGAAAGCAGTCACCAAACAACACTAGTGGCTACGTGATGGGGAAGAACTCCTCACCCCAAATCTTCATCCATGAGGAAAACACCTCGAATGACAGTCTACTAATTCCGACCCTGCTGTGTCTCTGCTTTCCCTTCTGTGCAGCAGAAGAGAGAGCAACTTCCTATGCCCATGCATTTTAACAAAACTTGTAGAGCACAAAGTCTAACCCAAGACTGTGACAAGCCATTTACCTTTAGCTATATCTTCATCTTCTTTGTTTTTACTTAATGATGAACCATTCTTAGCAGCATTTGTGGCAGCCTGCAAAATATATTAACAGCAGAGTAAGTTGAGGTTGCAAAGGAAAAAGAAAGCTCTATAATTATGTACTTTAAAAAATAAGTAGTAAGTTGTTCTTGGTTATCTGCCCCACTGCAGCATTTCGTTACTGAATCAAGATGATCCTCTTAAACAAAACCATCACTCTTCAGAATCTCAGCCAGGTTTTATTTTGCTATCAGCAAGGACCAGAGTAAAACAAATAATCAGATCTAATTAAAATAGCTGATCTCATTTAAATAATTATTTTAGTCTCATATAGTAAAGTGAGAACACTCATTTAAATGACTGCTCTTTCCACCTTTGTCCTCCAGGTCTCCATCCTTCCCTTCAAAAGGGAGGAAAAGCTCTTTGGAGCCCTAGGTCTGCAAAGACCCAAGTTATTAAGCAGCAGCTGGACATGCTGAAAAGGGAGATTGCTCCCATATCAGAGCAAAAAGCCACCTTCTATCTCTGCTGGTGGGACCACGGGAAGGAAAAGCAAATGCACATCAAGTTGGGAGCTGCTGAGTTAAATAATAGGAGTCTCCACAACAGCCCAGTGAAATCAGTCTTAGAATTTTCATTCTGACAAGGAAGTCTTCCTGCACACCCCAGTCCAACACTAGCTGTGTCTCAGACTTACCAGTGGTCCTCAAAAACGATTCTGTACAAGTGTAGCAAGCACTAACAACCTCAGCTTTGCTTGTTTGAAGCGAAGCGTATGAGGTAAAAACATCACAATGTCATTTTATATGTATTTTAGGAAAGGAAGCGTAACTGGTTGCCAGTACTCTACATCTTCCATGTTTCTGCCATATGTTTTAACACATATCCTAGATTTAGAAGTGAAAACATCTTTGTGGAGGAAGGAAAGATTGTAAAAGTAAAAAAAACAACACCCCTCTGTTTAATACAGAGAAAAGTAAACTTCATGTAAGGAATATGTACTAGAAGCTGCAGGTCTAATTTTTAGAACTGATTTTCACCTGACTCACAATGAGAAAATATTTAGAAGCATCAATAATAGAGCACAGAAAAAAAAACACCTGTCATCGAAGATTAGGCACAATACACCCCCAGAAGTAAAATACAAAGGGTGAGGCTAGGGATTGGAGCACCTCCTGCAGAGCCAGGACAGTTCCTGACACGGGCAGGTAACAGCGTGAACAAGAAAGAGTAGAAAAGGAAAGCATAGCACAGATCAGCTTCAAAAATGTCTCAGTTCCAGATACTGCCCTTTGTCTTGTGAGACACTGTGAAGAAAAATGAAGGTATGTGCTCCAAGTCAGCAATTAGAACCATGAAACACCAAGTACAAAGTGTGGGCGTAGAATTGCTTCGATTTAAGGTGGTGACAGCTCAACGAAGCTCTAAAAATTATTGTTACAAAAGAAGGATCTAAAATGAAACAGCTCATAAGGGCATCATGAAATAGCCTTTAGTCTGTTCTCAGGAAGGCGAGGACATAAAAAAGCAAATGAAGAGAAGTGAACCTCAGCGTAAGGAGGCACCCAAACGAGAACAAGGATTGCATTCTCCTCTGATGGAAAGCACAAAAGACCTCATTTGGACAGATTTTCATTTTGTTCCCTGCCATGGACACTGAACCCAACGGTGCCCTGTATCCCAGATCAGCTCTTACCTGCGATCCAGCTGCAGGAAAAGTTACGCCTTCTTCTTTTAAAGATTTAATAGTTGCAGATATTAAGCTACATTGCGGGTCTTTCTGAAATTCTTCCGACCACTCCACCATTAGGGTTTTTAGCTTTTCACTTACTTTCGGATGAGCCTAGAAGACAAAATTGCATAGAAAGGGATGCTTGTACCTCAAAATGAACAGAAATAGATGTTCTCTCTCAGTAACACTTTGTTACCAAAACCAGTTTACTATAAATATCCTCAATAATTAAGAATTGTCTTAAGAACAATTTGGAAAAGAAAACCCAGAATATATGGACTTTTATGCAACCATTCTGATGTTACAGACACCATGCTTGGCTTCTGGAGCATCACCAGCAGTCAGGGAGCTGCCACAGCTGTTCCCAACACCGTTACCCCAGCACAGCCACAGCCTGCAGGTAGTTCAGATTTCCCTGATTCTCCCAAACAACTGGTTATTCAAAATCAGGGCTCCTTCAACCCTCACAGCAATCCTCCGAGGCAAATTCCCTTGTGCAGCCAGAGCTCAGATCTTGCAGGCATCTCACCTACCCATACTGCTGTTATTTTAGTGGCTTCCCTTTTTAGGGGGTTAAGGACCAGTTAAGGCAAAAGACGTACAAACTTTTTGACTTTTCAAATGTTAGCCATGCTTCTACCTCAATGGTTTTAGAGAGTAATTCAGGCTATCACACTTATACCAACTTTTCTGCACGCACCTCTCTGTTAGTTACCTTCCATTTTACCTCAACTTTCTCTTCGTTACTTCTAATTTGTATTATTATTCTCCTCCCAACCACCTCAGTTGGTCCAATATAAGATACTTTTATTGTCTCTTTCCCTATGAGACAATATCCCTCTGCTGTATTCTCCTCAGATGCCAGAACACATTTCTCCTTGTGACTTCTCTCAAACCCCTGATCTTTGTGCCATCTCTGTACACACATATATCCGCATGTCTCCTTGATTCAGATTCCCTCACAAAAAGGAATTATACATTATGTGCAGTGACACGCACCTCATGGGACAGTCTATACTATTAGCTCCTGAATTAGGACTGGAGGTGCAGGGACAGGCTGGTAAATGAAGACATTTGCTTGCAGCGGGGGCAAACCAAGATCAAGTTCATGCTCTACCTGCAATTCCTCTTGCTACCACATTCCCCTCTAGCCTCTTGCACAAAAGAGCCTCTATAGCTCATCCACAGGATTTACAGCCACTCAAAATCCACACAGGACCACAAATTTATTCAACACTGCAAGTTTCATGTGCTAACAACCTCACCCAATGTGATAATTCACCTTGAAAAAAGCAGGTCAGAGTCACATATCACACTACCATATGGTTAAAGAATACCCTTCGGAGTACACCTCAGTCACATTAAACATCAGCTGCTGTTCATCCTGTAATAGCCTTCAAAGATTACTGGAGCACAGAAGAACAACTCTTAACAGAGCAGCTAATATATGTGAAGGTCATGCCATCACCGTGAGGGCCAAACATGGACCAAAGCACTTCAAACCCCATGCGCTTCCTGGTTTTGTTTGAGAGTTGATGAAAAGACTATAGTTTGAACCCAAAGGATCCAACTAAGGGTTCTGGGGCTACTGGGCTCACCTGCGTCTGCTTCCCATGGCTTGTCTGGGTAAGAGCCTGGGACTGCATGACTCAAGTTCTCTCACTCGAGTGCAGTTCAGGTCACACTGTGAACCTGTGCCTCACACGGAAACACGTGCTGAACAGGAAGAGCGTCGACAAGTCTGGGCTCAAACATGCATTGAATGGAAAGAGGAGATGTAGCTTGATAGGCTCAGCAGCAGCACAAAGACATTTCTGACACTTGTCTGAACTAATTTTCTTTTGGAGGAAAGGGAGAAAGTACAATTTTATCAGCCCTCTGAAGATTATTCCTCCAAGTGGGCCAGGGACGGGGGCAAAACTTAAGTATTTCCCAACAAGAAAATAAATTCTGCTCCAGTAGCCCATTCTTCAGTGGGATTAAAGGTTTAGTTTTACATCCATGAGTGCCGTCAGACCATGAAGGTCAACGTTCTATTTCAGAATGGACCATGGCTAATGAGAACTAAGGGGAGGACTTTAAGACCTATTTTTCCACACAAAGCAAGAAACAGAAGAGCCATGAACTCATTTTGCTTCCCAGCAATTTTATTAGTTTCCTTAATTGCTTTGCTCCACCTCTGATGATTCCAGACCTCCCATATATTTGAAGACTAACTTCTTTTTAACCCATTAGCCATTTTTGTCTTCAACTGGAGCAGTAATTAGGGGAAAGCTGTTGCTGCTTATTCCATTCATTGCAACCAGATTTAAATTCCATCAGCTGCTTCACCCAAACCATTTAGGTCTTCCTTTCCTCGTTCAGCATTCTGAGAATCTCTGGACAGTAATAAAGTTGTCTGAAAACTTTATCCTTTTCCTTGTAAAAATGGAGTTTAACTTTCTCACAGTTTTCCCTTTGCACTTCAGCCCATGAATTTCACTCAAGCCACATAAAATCTCTCTTCAAGAAAAGCTGCCTTCACCATTATCAAATTAATTGAGCTTAGGAAAAGTCGCAGATTTTAATTAAAATTGCTCATGTCATGTTGTAAAAGTGTGGAGTAGGTATTAGCAACTTGTCACTTCCTGAATACATCGTATTTTCATAGTAAAAATTAAAGTACACAAATTTCAGTGATAAGACAAATAGCCAGCTGTATCTGCAATTGCACCAAAATTAGAAAATGCATATTAACTACAACATCAGTTTTGCCAAATCTTTGCTATGGTGAGACAAAGCAAAGAAGTTACCAAAATAATTCTCCCCTAGTACTTAAGGTTATAAAATATTACCTTATTTATTATACTTCGAGCTTCACTGGCAAAATCACGAGAACATACTTCTAAGTGAAATATTTTTCCACAGTTTGATACACAGGCTCCTAAAAGCTGACAACAGAAAGACAATTGTGAAAATGCATGACAACAATGAAATTAATCCAAAATAAAAGCATACATAAAAAGAGTTAAATTTAATCCTCTCTCCAGCACGCACACTCTCGCTGACTGGAGAAATATGAAGGTATTAATTGATCAGTACACATTTATAACAGCTGCATTACATAAAAGCATATAACATTTATTGAAAATAGTGATATCCTACTCACTGTAAGTGCTTGCAAAGCCACGTGGGGAACTTTATGGTTTACTCTCTTCATGATGGCTTTAAGGCAATCCTTTGCTCTGAAAAAGGAAGACAGAAACTATGAGTGACAAACGTGACTGATATGATCCGCAGAACAAGCCGGGTACTCAAGTTGGGCAAGCAAACATAACTGGGTGTATTATTAAAAAAAGTAACCTAATCTCACCTCAACTTTTCCCAGAGCTGATCTGGAAAATATATTGAACAATCTGTTTGTTCTTATATGTGTATTGGATTGGAACTGACTCCATTTTTACACTGGCATTTTGTATTAATGTCCATAAAACTGCTGACAAGTCATAAAGGGAGCAATTGCCATTGAGTTGTAGAAATTGATTTAAAACAGACAATGAAAGAAATGTCTACATTTAAAAAAAAAAGTATGAGGAACAGTGATGATTAAATAAATGGTTATTTTATTGGCTGCTGTAAAAGGTCTCTATGGGTTTAATTTAAAAATCGTGCTCACAGTTTGTCAGCTCTTGGATCCCATTTTCAAGACACTAAGGACACATAAAAATTTTATAATTTGTTTCAGTAAAATCCAAGGTAAGTATAGAACAAAGATTAGCACTCTCAATGTTACTCTACTAAGGAGTTTCATACTTAAAATGAGCATCAGTGGCATGCACCAGGTACACTGGCTGAGGCATATGTAAGGCTTCATTAATGCTATTATTTTGCTCTTCCCCACTAAGGCTCTGGTTGCTTAAAGACCCTGGTGGTTTTAGGCAGGCACAAGTGAAAGCTACTGATGAAAATAGTGGATCAAACACCCACTGTCCCTTCCTACAGCCACGCAATCCCTTTCCCTTCCCAAGGCTTCAGCAGTGCCTGGCTCAAGGAACCGATGTGGCTGAGCTTAGTCTTCAGCCAGATCCACCAGGAACCCATCGTACGAGGGGCGAGGAAACACCTGACAACCATCTTCAGTGTAACTTCTCTCTCTGGTCCATTTAAAGTAGTCATGGAATCACAACCCTAGGCAAAGCTTAAAAAAAAAAAGCCTGTGCAGAAATGACACCAAAACTGTTTCATTGTTAACATGAAAAAAGTTGTCTGTTTCAGTGTGTTGTGTGTACAGCAGGAAGGAAGATTTTATGGCCCTGTATGAATCAACAGAAGAAACAGCATAATAAATGATAAATTTCTTGCATTTATTATCAGTTTGTCTATTTGAAATCAAATTGAATTTGAAATCATTGTCTATTTCAAATCGAATTTAGGACTTTATTGTATATACAAAAAAAATAAGATTTAATTACATAATTTATATATAGTTATATACTTCACACATGTAATTAAAAACAAAAACCCGCCCTAAATTTGTTTACACTCTCCTCTCCCCAAAACAAGTAGATTTAGAACACCTCTGTCTACTAAAGTGTTTTGGCAGTAAAAAAAAATAAATAGATTTTTAAGAAAGGACTCAAAGGACATTCTAGGCTTTTTTTTCTTCAGGACTGAAGATTACCAGTTGAATAGATCTGCTATTACTCCTTGTGGTAGATAATTAATTAAAAAAGAACCTTCTCAGTGTAGTTACCTTAAACATAATAACCGTAAACATTACATATAACTGATAAAAATTCTACGATCACTTCAAGAATTCAGCCTAGGCACTAATTCAGATTTACTTCAAAATTTAAAAGAACTTCTCTCTCAAAAAGCTTACCTTAAAATTCAGCAAATACTTTCAGCCATTATAGGATCACTGAACTACCACTCAGGCTGAACTGAACTACACTGATCTGTGTCTTGATCCAAATTTCCCTCCCTCTTCTCCTCCATCAGTCCTACTGCTCCTAATGAATAAACACAAACAGCTTCCTCATCATAAATAGCTAACTGTCCCAGCCAGATCATTTTCTGCAAAGAAACTAGTTCATTTTTTCCTGCTGGCACAGTTGCTTCTCAAAATGTATGCAAGATCCTTAAATATGAACAACTTGGTCTACTGTGCAAAACTCCACAAAAATTGGAATGCTCTCAGCATATACACATTGCTCTACTAGAAATCCTGTCGGAACAGTTCTTTTAAAGAATTTTAAAGCCAACTACAGATCTCTGTAGAGCTGCCTGCAGAAGTGTCAGATCGGTAGCACTTTCTGCATAGCTGACTCCGCTGAGCATTTTGAGACGCGTTCTCTCTGAAAAGAGTATTCTTCACACGAAATTCCATGTTGTAACGCGGAGACACAGCTTACCCATTAGGAGTACTTCCAACTTTGTCACATATGTCCATAATGAGACCCCAGTCCTCACTGGTGTTGTATTCATTTGTAGCCTTTTCTAGAAAGAAAAACAAGCATGATTAAGTGTAATGCCCTGTTAAGTCCAGATTCTACTCAACAAACACCATTTCAGTCACGCGCGCACACACAAAAAAAAAAAAAAAGACTCCACATAAAAAATACTGAGAGACAGCATCTTCTACAGATTTGGGCTAATTCTTGTAAAGTGTTATGTACCAGTTTTTGTATGGGACGATCAGCACTGGACAACAGATGTGGTAAGTACTTAAAAGATCCAAAAATAGAAACAAATCCTGAAGAGTAATGTTCTAAATGATGAAAAAGAAACTCTTCCTGAACACTTTGTTTAACTCCAGGTTGAAGTCCCAGCCCTAGTTTAGATTTGCTGAAAGTCTTCTAACATTTGTGTGCCATTAAGTATTTCACAGGGGTCTTCCAAGAGAAAAACATAAAATCTCTTTATGAGTCTACAGAAAAGCCATCTCCTCATTCAACACACTTACTTAAATGTTTTTTTCTACTAGATTTTTCAGGAAATCTAAACACCACAGCAAGTATTGAGAAAAATGAATGGCATGGAAGGATGGAAAAAAAACTCAGAAGGGGCCAAGAAAAGACAGACTGCTCTATCCAAAGAACGTATCCCTAATTAGTATTTGAAGCATATCATCTATATATTAACTGATAAGACTTAATGTAATTTATTTGTGCTTTCCTTTTAAGTTTTTATTAAAGCCATGTTATTTTAATCGTATGTAAATACTACAGTTCTATTAAAACAGCTCATAAATGGCAAATTAAGTATTTTATACATTGAATTTGCTGCATTCGGATTTAATTTGAACCTGCCAATTTAGCATTCTAACTGAATTCAAAGATAGGTGCTTTTTGATTTTTAAGTTATATATTAATCCCTGCAGAACGCACTTCATAATCATGGCAATATCATAATCAGTACTTGCACAGAATTTTACTTTGGTAAGAGAAGCCACTAAATCCCTTTGGGACTGAGTATTTTAGACTACTTAGTAGATTAAAGCAGAACATGATGGCCAGTCCCTCCCAACGCGATGGTGTTCTGCGACAGCAGCTGTTCCAAAAATCACAAGGTTTGCTGACAGCAATACTCTGGCGGGATAAACCCAATTTCCCATGTGCAATTAAGCATCTTCTCTGCTAAAGGGCTTCACTACTGAGTTTTGCAGTCAAAAGTTGCAACAATGCTCGGGCTGGCTCAGCGGAACGGTTCCACAAAGAAAACGCAAGCAGAGCAGCCAACAGTGCCCCTAAAAACCTTTCGTTACAGACGTAAAAGCAGCCCAAGAAGGAGAAATAGGAATGAGCAATTTTGGCCATAGGTTATCTTTACAAACGAGACTACTTAGAGGAAATAAATATTGCACTGAAAGCACGTTCCCACAGCAAAGACCTTATTTAAAGTTTACCCAGGAAGGACATAATTGTTAAAATTTTCTTTTAAGCGCATCAATATTTTTAGGAGACTACCAGAAAATTCATTGCTTGTTCTTGAAAATAAATGAGTGCTGGCAATTTTAAACACGTTAATGTTCAATTTCTTTAAAAAAAAAATAAAAATCAAACCAAAACAAGCCCCATATGCCCATTTCCTGGCCACGTGAACCCTAAGCAGTGAAAAATCCCAAAAGAACAGCATTAATGCAATGGCTGGTGACAGAACGTCAGCCGGGTGTTTCCTATGAAGTTCCACCAGCTACAACTGCTTTTAAAAAGCACCACCGTGTATGTCTCCATCCCCAGGGGTGGGAATCCTCCCATCAAAAATTGTCAGTCACATTAATCCACCTTATCAAATGACAGCAGCCACGGGTTGTGCATGTAAAGCCAACCCACTGATGACAAATAGCACCAATGCCTACAACACAGACTGGGGACATTAATTAACAGCACTGCCTGGTGTCACCCTGATGAGAACTGTCTCCCCGCTGAAATTCCTGGCGTATTTTAGAGATGCCTCTTTCTGTAGATCCTCCTCTTCCACCAACAGAGAGGGGGCAGCCAACAGTAAACAGTAAGAAATGGTAGCAGGTCAACAAAAAGGTGTGGAAACCAAGAAAAACTGAGGTTGCGTTTCACAGCCGAGTGTTCAGAGCCATAAAATGTCACCAATGGTGGTGACCAACGCTCCACATGGGCTCTCCCCAGCCTCAGCAATGCCCACCAAAACAGAAGGATGCAACTCAGCTGAGAACCAGGGTGTGAAACCACAAACCAAGGTGACACATATGACAATACTTGTCTGGAGGCTTCCTTCACTGGTTGTGCCCACCTCAGCCTCCTAGGTGGTCCTGCAGCATCCCAATAGGTGACACCCACACCTCAGGCAGGTACTGTCACACCTGTAAGCTTTTTTATCATTTCATATGCTCCAAAACTCTCAAACCTCCAAACTTTCCTCTTCCAACACTTCCTTCTCTCTCTATGACTCCCCTCTAAAAAGGGAAACAAATCAGGTAATTTACTTTTGGAGAAGTTATCTTAAAAAAACATAACCGCATCCACAACATAAATATGATTCCCTCATAAAAAGCACTCTCTTCTAAAATATCACAGCCAAGAAACAAACTGAAATAGACCCTTGGACATAGAAATATGCAGGAAATTGAAAATTACTTCAACTGTTTACAAGCCACTCAGATGCAAGCTTGTAAACTGACCCTGCAGTGCAAACACAGCGAAACCAAGCTCCTGGCTTTGTACTCACTGTCACACAGATCCAAAAAAAAAAAAAAGCTTCCCCACAAAGACTGCCAGGCAAGGAACGGGGTCAAACAAGTGCCGTGATGCAGTGTGGTGGGACCCCAGCTCCTTCAGCCTGCCAGGAGGCACCAACAGCTCTCCTCCCTCCATGAGGCTGGTTATGTATAGAATCACAGAATGGTTTGGGTGGGAAGGGACCTCAAAGCCCCCCCCAGTGCCACCCCCTGCCCTGGGCAGGGACATCTCCCACCACACCAGCTGGCTCCAAGCCCCCTCCAGCCTGCCCTTGAACCAGGCTCTCACCACCCTCCCACCAAAGAACTTCTTCCCCACATCTCAGCTCCATCTCCCCTCTTGCAGGGTCAAAC
>JAOTQQ010000079.1:1725388-1738660 GCA_026546715.1 Gallinago undulata | reverse complement strand
CCAGCAGAGGGGCTCCAGCCCTCCCAGCATCTCCGTGGCCTCCTCTGGCCCTGCTCCAACAGGTCCATGTCCTTCTGCTGTTGGTGGCCCCAGAGCCAGAGGCAGCACGAGGGGGGGTGTCTCAGGAGAGCAGAGCAGAGTGGCAGAATCACCTCCCTACGTAGACAGAAGTGTCACTTCTGTCCTCTACAAAACCTCAGAGGCACTTGCCAGAGGATATATGGGTATTTTCCTTAGAGGACATCACAATCAGCTTTGCCTGCCATGACAGATGTCCCATGCCATCCCAATCAACTCTTCCACAATCCATGGGAAAGCTCGATGATTACCAAGCTTCACTGAGAAGTCTTGAACTCCACACCTTCTACACCCTGAAGATCAGCAAAGCTACCATTAACACTGATCTCTACTCACAGCTCCTGTGTGTCTCCTCCTCTCCCCCAGCCAGCACGTATACACAGAGGCACATCAAACACAAAAATCCTTCCTCTTGCATCCACACAGCCTGTTCTCGGAGCAGACGTGGTCCCAGTGAGAATATGAAGGCTGCCCTACAGCAAACTCTTACAACTTTTGAGATTTTCTTTCCTGCCAGCATGACAAATTTAACAGCATCTGGTCTTTTTGCTTAACATGAGCTCCAGCTGAAAAATAATCTTGAAGGATAACTACTTCACAGATGACGAGCCATGGACTTTGATCAGAAGAAACAGATGTGGGAAGATGCATTTTCCAAGATTTTTTTCAGTGCTAAGAGAATATAAGATTTAGGAAAATGACTTATACTCTGTAGTCCTCCAATTAATGAAGGAACACCAGACTTGAGTTTACTTTTACAGAAATAAAGACAAATGCAAAATATGCTGCTTTTTATTGCTGCCTAGTATATTTTTAAACACTCACAAAGAGTAAAAAAACCCACAATTAATCGTTTTTGACTGGATCAGTTCCCTGATCTGATTGGCTGTGCAGCTGCACAAAAAGCTATGCCAATGAAAGAGAGGAGATAGCACTGAAATGAGCAGCTGGGAAGGGGATGGGAACTGTTTGCTGACACTACTGCCAAAAGAAGAAATGCTTGTCAAGACACTGCCTTCAAACAGCCACCAGCTCTTCCAGAAAAAAAGGTAAAGCTTCACCACAGCATGATAAAGTTTTTCAGGACTCTCTACCACACAACATCTATAAGGAGAGCTAACTGCATTCAATCTTCTACTCTTCTTCACAAGGAAGGGACGGGTAATACATGGAAATAAGACCAAAAGAGAGGAAACAAAACACTCTGAGGACTGCAACTGGGCAACACGTGGCAATGCTCAAAAGCCTCCCTGTTTACATCTTTTCAAACATCAAGTCCTCCGATTCTGAAGATGTTGGCATGGAGTCAAAGTGTCCCAGATGGGCATTCATAATGAAGCGTGCTGCTGCACGGTCACTCTTACCAGCCTGGAAACACCACAGCGCTGGGATCCTTCAGGATTGCAAATGCAAAAGCAACACACCCCATTTCCAATACAACGCTGAAAACTCTGTGGGTATGTCTAGCATCTATCTATACTCACAATTGCAAGGGGCAAGGAAAACAGCACGAGCATCCAGGGGAATCTTAAAATACCCAGATGAACAATAAAAGGAAGAAAAGAAAGGGAATTGCGAGAACCTTACAGCCCCCAGGATCCCCCAAGAATGACATGAGCACCCCAAAAGTTCTGTGGAAATTTCTGCCAAGGTACCAAACGTGATGCTGTGATTCCTACCGAAAGCATAGCACACTGTTACACAACACAAATCTCTCACTGTGCGCTTCTGCTGGAAATCTATATCCCATTTAACATTAGCATTTGACACCAACACAGTGAAATCAGCAACCCTGGTCTGGTGACAGCCCTACCTCTATGCTGCCTAGTACATGTGACCTTCAAACTTACAAAATATTTGGTATTTCATCCTGAATTCCCTGAGGCCAAGCTTGCCTACAACACCAAATGTTGTTAAAAAATACTAGAACATAACTTTTTCTTCCACCTGCATCAATTTCCGTGCTAGAAACAGAGATAAAATAAACCCTCGAGCACTGATTGAGCACAAAGAACTTTTCAATTCGATATAGGATTTGCTAAAGACTCTCATCACTAAATTAAACATTTTCTAGAGACTGATTTACCCCCCAAAGCTATGTGATATAAAATCTTGTCCACGCATAGATATTTCAACCTTTACACAAAGCTATTCTAAGTATGCAAAAAACAGAGTTCATCTATAAAAAGTGAAAGATAGAAAAAAATAAATTGAGGACTACTCCAGACTGCTGTTTTTCAGAAGATCAAGTAGAACCATGTGGATGAAAACCAGAAATTTAATCCCACGCACTTTCGTTTGTTTACTTTGCTTTGTATAGCCAAATTAGAAAATTCTAGCTTTGATTTAATTAGTGACTATAGACACGATGACACTACAGTCATATGACTTGCATTTCCAGTAACACTGCATGGTCCTTGCTGAAAAGGCAACCCTAATTGTAATGATCCCAGGTCCCCACTTGTGCCACTGAATATTATATTCTAAAAAAAATCGGATCAAAGTGGAATATTAAAATAACTTTTTGCAATCTAAGTCCAGTTCACTAAGAAAGCCTTTTGAGATACAACTTTTGCTGAAAAAGCAAGTCTGACATTTTGTTTCATCGAGTCAGTTGGCCAATAACCTGAAAAGTAAGCAATTCTGTTTGTCAGACAATCTGCAAACTACAAGAAGAACAGTGAAAAGACCAGAAAGGGATTAACAGAGGCTTGTAACCTAGAGCCTGGAAAGCATCGAAATGAAAGTTACCAGCCATTGACTAGTATAACAAAAACATCCCTCAGAATATAATTAAAAACAAAAAAAGGGAGGCTATGATATTATGTTGAACATCATGTAAGGGGAAAAGTAAACCCTTGAGGACTGGATTAGGTAGAAAAAGGTAACGGTTAGTAGGACAAAACGCAAATTCACACAGTCAAAAAAAGATTCTTCTAGAAATGAAGTGCCTCGCAGTTGGAAAGAAGAGGAGAACGATGATTACGCTAAGTTCTAGCACAATGGGACACAGGCCACCAAGGTAAGGCAGCCACAGAAAGGCAAATACAGTCCTAGAACGAGACACGGCAGTAAACAGCTCAGCGACACACAAGGAAACATGCAATGCTATCACAGGAGCTACCAGCAACCCATGGTACGGTGTACAATTCTGGCTGCCAGTCAAGCTACACAGAAAAATACTTCCTACTCCCTTGATCACGTCAACAGTCTTATGAAAGGAGGCTAACTAAACAAAAGATGAAAGGGAATAGGCTTGTTCTCTATTGAAGGAGCAACCACTTAAGAGATGAAGGTTATTTAAGAGGAAGGACAGCGCTGGGAAAACAGCAAGTGCACACGAACTAACCATGAATAGATTTAGACAGGAAATTAAAAAGCTTCTAACACTCTAAAGAACTGAAGTTTTGGGGTATCCTCTCGATAAGAAAAACAGATGAAAGAAACCACACACTTCTAAAACACTATTCCATAGGTTAATCTTGTGATGCTGCAGCTAGACACAAAGCAACCAAAGCGGATGCCAAGGAATTAAGACTCTGCACAGCTCTGATGAAAAGCAAACACACGGGTTTAGAACCAAGAAAACAAAACCAGCTGTGGCCAAGCAAAAGAATGCTTATGTAGATAAAAGCGCCTCAAGAAAAAGAGCAGTACTAGATGTACGGTCTAAAGAGAGAGCTGGATCCACCTCACTGCTTGCTGCTAACGAAGCGGGGTCCTGTTCTTCCCATTCACCTTCGCAGGGGTGTCCTGCTCCTCTTCTTCACTGCCATTTCCCAGCCTTTGCTGAGCAGATCCAAGCCACCAAACTTCCAAACTCATCACCTTCACAGCTGATCCAACTCACAAGCCTAATACTTTCTTCTGACAAATTAGTTTTCCACCAAAAAGAGGTGAATCAGCTCAAGGGTGTATCAAAAAAAACCCAAAAAACTACTAGATAGATGGGGCCATGGAAAGGGATCTCTCCTTTCCAGTAGCATGAGGGCACCAGCTGGGCTCAACTCTTTCCTTGGTATGCCCCTTTTCTCTTTTTTAAATGAAAAGGAAAACAAAATGTAAGAAAGTTAAATCCTGACAGATGCATATTAAAAGAGTGGGAAAACCACTCATGCAAATTTGTCAAGTTAAAGTACAGACCATCCAAAATGGATATTCTGGATAGTCTAAATTACAAATGGAATAACTTTTTCAAAAGCTCGTAATGGGAAACAGAATTTTTTCCTGGCAAGGGACTGAAAGATTTGGCCTCAATAATTACAAAGTTCCTACTCTGTTGCATTTGTTCAATTGTAGCAAGTGCAGACAGTTGCACTCGGTGGATACAAGGCAAAATTTAAGAAACTGCAAGTGAAGAGAGTGCCAATTTTTAAGTATTACAATCTTGAAGTTCTTGAAACATTTAGTTTTGCCAAAGAACTATGCCCAGCTGCGAAAGTCGCCAGTTCAAGAAGTCTCCACTTGTGCAAATACATTAGTTAGAGCCACGTGAAAGATAAGTTTGGCAAATCACACAGAAAACTTCATAGGGTGTTTGAAATAACTGGACTGCGCGTAGCTGGTCTGGCAAGTTCCTACTTTCACTTCCATTGTAGGACATTTAAAACCTCACAATGGTTTGTAAAAAGATAAAGAAGAAAGGGAATGAGAATTACACAAACTTTGCTGACACATTACGGAAACAGCCCAACTTATACCCAACAGAAAAGAAATGGTGTGGCAATGGGAGCACTCACAACAGCCATCTTTATGCTTCCCCAGCATCGACAAAAATCCCAAGAATGTTGAATTCTTCTCTTACCTAAAATTCCAATGTAACAAGAAATGTAAATCTGACCCTGGTATCTAGCTTAATTTAATTGCTTCTTCCAGTGCTTTGATTCAGAATAACCATTATTTAAAGAAAAAAATAAAAAAAAATAAAAAAAAAGCAACACACAGAGCAAGTTTGATGCTCAATAAAGCACATGTCAAAACAACTGAGTCATCGCCTTTATCCCCTCAATGGCATCAACTCCAGCTGAAGTTGCCTCATGGTTTTGTAATGGGAATAAATGTCTGCTCAGGTTTAACCTGATGCCCCCAGATCAGCCTTAGGTGACGCCTTAGTGTTATCAGGTACTGGAAAAGGCATAAAAATGGGTTCCTACTGATGTTAACGGAGCTGCTTTTCACCCCGGAGTTCTCCCCCAAAACGATGTGCTTTACAGGCCACTGCACCCCACGGGAACCCCGTGCACCGAGCAACCCACCGTGAAAGGCAGGAGGTAACGAGCCATCCCAGAGGCTGGGAAGCTTCAGAGAGACCACGGAAACCCCCCCGAACCTGCAGAGCGCCAAGGGGGCTGGGCAGAGCCGGCGGCTGCCGTGCCCCCCCGGGCCCCTTTCCCTGTCAGAGCCGCAGAGGGCGGCCGGGGAAGGCCGGGATGGCGGCAGGACCCCCAGTAAACCTGTCAGAAACACACCGGCTTTCCTCTATATCTTGGCGGCAGGACTGCTCACCGAGCAGGCCCGGAACGGCGGCCTCCACCGCCGGCCGACGTTACTCTTTCCCCCGCAGGAGCCCAGGGCCCCGCCGGGGGGAAGAGGCCGCCACCCCGTCAAGCACCGGCCCAGCCGCCACCGCCCGCCCTCCTTCCCCGGTGTCCCGCTGGCTCACCCACGTCCTGCTCGAAGGGGTTGGGGGCGAAGAGCGGCATCTCGGCAGCGTCCTCCCTCCCTCCCTTCCGCTCCTCAGCCCCGCGGCCGCCCTCCCCGCCGCCGCCCCGCCGCGGCCGCAAGCTCCTGAGGCTGCCGGCCGCGCCTGACTGCCGGTCGGAGCAAAGCGCCGCAACAACACCCTGACGCCGCGCCGGTCGGTGGCGGGGGTGCGGGAGGGAGACGACACCGCCAGGCAGGGCGAGGAAGAGCGGGGGGAAGGGAGCAGCGGCGGCGGCGGAGGCGCGGCGGCGTCAGGCGCTCGCTGGGGCACCCCTGAGAGGCGGGGGCCTCACGGGGAGGCGGGGCTACCCACTTCGGGGTGGAGTCGCTGTCAGCGGGCGCCATCTTGAGGCGGGGGTTGGCGGGCGGGCTGGTTGTGGGAGCGTCTCTCTTTACCCCGGGTATCCGCTGTTGCTCGCTATTTTCCCCTCCCAGTGTAAAAACCCGATGTTAAGAGCTGCCTGAGAGCATGCGCTTTGCCGCCTCGATGGGTGTTGGGAGGGCTGACGGGTGAGGGAACGGCCTGGTGCTGTGGGAGTGTGGCTATGGGGAGAGTATGGCTGAGGAGATGATGGTTGGGAGTGTGCGGCTTGGGGGGTGTGTGGCTGAGGGGGGCTATAGCCCATCCTGAAGGATGTGGCCTATGGCTGGCTGTCCCCACAGGCAGGGGGGAGAGGCTCCCCCAAAAGCCCCTCTCTGAGGATTCCCAAGGGGCTCCTGGCCTTGTGACAGCCATCCCCGAGACTGACTTTTCCTTATAGTTTAGGTACTTCTGGGGAGAAAAAAAATAAAAAAGCAAACAAAAAAACCCAACCTGGAAATAGCAGGATTTTGAAGGACTGACAATTTTATTATGTTCCGTGTCACTGCTGTAAAATATATTTAATAATAATCATGGAGTTGTCAGAGTTGGAAGGGACCTCTAGAGACCATCCAGTCCCACTCCCCTGCCAAAGCAGGGTTGCCCAGAGCACATCACTCAGGATGGCATCCAGGCGGGGCTTGAAGATCTCCAGAGAAGGGGACTCCACGACCTCCCTGGGCAGCCTCTTCCAGGGTTGCGTCACCCTCACCCTAAAGAAGTTTTTCCTCATATTTGAATGGAACTTCCTCTGTTCCAGCTTGAGCCCGTTGCCCCTTGTCCTATCACTGGAAACCACTGAAAAAAAGTCTGGCTCCAACATCTGGACATCATTCTTCTTCACCTACCTGTCAAATACTAGGAAGTTCTATTTTTGAACCTGGTTCATTTATGAAAAGTTTTTACTCATGAAATACATTCTTAGTACATTCCAGGCCAGGTTGGACAGGGCTCTGAGCAACCTGATGGAGTTGAAGATATCCCTGCCCAGGGCAGGGGGTTGGACTAGATGGTCTTTAAAGATCCTTTCCAACCCAAACCAGCCTGTGATTCTTTGATTCTATCAAAAACTGGTTGCAGGAACCCGGGAGCTGCACCGCTGCCTGGTGTACCTGCTTTCTTTGAGGGGTAATGTGACTTCAAATGAATTTGGGAGGGGGAGTCAGTAGTTTTGCACCTGGTGCCATGTGGTTTTTGGAATATGCAGAGTCATATGTTTTAGAGCCGCACCTCAGAGCAGTCGTGAGCCTTACTCATCATCACGGCTGTGTCAGCGCATTAGTCACAGCCTATTTTTGACTTCCTCCACGAGAGAACTTGTGGAAAGCTGAGCAATACAGTGGCTGCATTCCTGTTAGAAGGGGAGGGCTTTGAAAGTCCTTTGAACAAGATTCCTGAAGGATTTCTGTATGATTCAGTGATACTTTCTTCCCACTCATCTCAGTGTTACAGGGCCATGTTTTTTCCTCAGCTGTCATATGCGAGTATGAAAACTTAAGGGTAAAAATTCCACTTAAATGCATTAAATACAATTTTTAGCATATTTGGTAAGGAATTTTAGGTTACATATTAGAAAATAAATCAGATTTGAAGAGCACACAGATGTTTCTTTGAAAATGATGGCAGACTTTTTATTTCTGGAAGGTTTTGTACATCAAAAGCAATTATTTTAAATCACCCGGGGCCTACAATGTCGCACTGTTATCAAATGTACCGTGTTTTTTCTTTGATTATGAAATCTCATTAGCAGATCCCTCACCCGGCTGTAGCCAGTCTTGCCTCTGGGATGGAATTCCCGCTTCGTTCCCATTTTCCAGGGTTTGAGGCAGTCTGCAGGTGGCACCGTTGTCCCACGTTCAGGGCCATCGTTGCCCATCCCGAACACACTGCTGGGAACGAGCTCTCTCGTCACATTTTTTAAGTCAAAATGGAGTGCCTTTCCCTCAGTCTTAAATTTCCTAATTACATCGAAACTTACAATTTCACTCAATGAATCAGACTGAATTAAAACAGCACTAATTTGTTTAATTGCTTCAAAAAGGAAGCATGGATCAATTTGTACAGCAAGGCAATAAACACTAATGTTGTCTGGCTGAAAGAGAAAATTGGGATGAGTTCTCTATGATTCAAGACAATGAGTTTTCCTGTTTATTAACTTCAGCTCCTCTGCAGCATCGTGTGTGGCGCAGGAATCCCAGCAGCTGCACGCATGAGTAAATGGGGAGCTTTTGCAGTTCTTCAAATCCTGTAGCTTTGGTTTTGTCACCTTAGTATTGAACTAAATGTCACATCTTCTGTTATGTTTTTTTCTGTTTTTTTATCTGGTTGTGGTGGGATGAGTATCTGAGATGTGCTGTGCCTCCCAGCCACGAGGGGCTGGGTAGGACCCGCCTGTGTCGAGTCGTGTAGGAACAGAGAGCCCGGGAGCATCTATAGAACTTCTGATCTAGGTGACAAGAGCCACAGGACATCTACAACGCAAAAACCTAAATCCCCCCAATAGTAAATTATAAAATTCATAGTCAAAATAAGACCTGGGAAAAGAAAAGAAAATATTAGGGTGCTGCCAGCTATCCTGAGTCCTACAGAAAGAGACTATTGATTAAGGAGAACTCCTAGGAAGTATGAGAGAAGAGGTCAGGAAAATAGCTATTAAAAAAAAAGGTTATTTCTAAGCTTGTTTTTGCAGACTCTGGATCTGGCAATCTCTTCATCCTGAGTAGGGAGCAGCCCGTGCCCACGTGTCTCGGATATTTTACCAATATCAGGAGAAGCTGCAGACTCTGGTGTCCGTATCAGTGATGGATCCCTGGGACTTTGTAGGAAGTCGATGCCTCCCCCTCCTCATGGCCAACACCGATCTTTTCCCCGCTACTTTTGGAACAATGTGTTGTTGTAATATTTAATCTCAAGCCTTAACTTTTGTAACATGTTTTAAAGGACAATTTATATTGTCCGAAGTGGACACTTTGGTAACTATCCAGAAGCTTTTTCCTAGTCCACAGAAGCAGCTGCTAAAGCTTCTGGCTTTCTTTTGTGTCTGACTGGATTCTCTCTATTCCTCCAGCTGCCCTCTAGTTTACTTTGTGGTTTGTTGAAATATTTTATTCCTCTTTTTTTTTTTTTTTTTATAGTGGACTCTCTCCCCTGGTGCTCCGTGTGGGAGTCACACAGACAGGGAAACTGATTAAACAGGGAAATGCTGAAAATAATTCTGTAGAAAGCATTTCAACATGTACGCGAGGACTCTGTCCCCCTCAGTTCTTCCGATTTTATTGTTAGGTGATGCTCATGACGAAGGAAGTTGGTGAGAATCATGCTCTTTCAAGTGTTAATATTCTGTGTTTTTACATCTCTGCTCAGCAGATGAATAAACTTGGAATCTGCCGTGCCCTTGCATGAGAAACGATGCTGCATTAAACAAGTATGGAAAAGCTTGTGCATTTTTAATAACAAAATCTACTGTACACACAGTCTGATGCCACTTAAATGGAACAGGCTCTTGCTCTTTAAAGGCTTTGATTCATTATTGTTAAGTTTTCTTTGGCTTTTGTTATTCAGCTCGGGCGCTTGTTTCCTCATAAAAGCATCTCAGACACTTTTTCGTGCGCGGCTGTCGCAGAGCCCTTGGAAACAAGTTGATGTTGTTAACTGGAATATGGGGCTTTTTTGTAATCATAGGTTTTATTTTCTTTTACCTGTTGTTACACGGTGGGATTCTTCTTTCTTGCATGGAGAAAGAAGGAGAGAGATTAGGCAGCCAAGATGGCCACATCCAGCTTCTCCCCACTTCCTACATGCACAGCACTCACCCAGCACTGTCTAAGGCCTTGGTCCATGAGTCTTTGGGAGGTGTTCTCCTAGCGGTGTAGGCTTCTGAGGGTGCTTATAGCACTCTGCAATGGTACATGAATGTCCATTGCCCATAGTGCCTGTGAGAGGGGGGAGCTCAGACAAGAACATGGAGCAGGGGCATCACCTCCTCCTCTGGTGGGGCTCACCGTGGTGGAGAAGCTCCCGTGTGGTGGGGCTTACCACGATGGAGCATCTCCTCTGTGCTGGGCTTACCATGGTGGGGTGGATCCTCTGTGCTAGGGTTTGCTGTGGTGGAGCGTGTCCTCTGTGTTGATGAGCACCATGGTGGAACAGCTCCTCTGTGCTGATGCTCACCATGGTGGAGCAGCTCCTCTGTGCTGGGCTGACTATGGTGGAGCAGCTCCTCTGTGCTGATGCTCACTGTGGTGGAGCAGCTCTTCTGTGCTGGGCTGACTATGGTGGAGCAGCTCCTCTGTGCTGGGGCTTGTTGTGGTGGAGCAGCTCCTACCCATTTATTCTTTCATGGCAGAACATCAGAGGCAGGTGGATCAGGCTCATTCTGGGACTTATCCCCCCCAGCATAAGTGCTCCAGTAACCCAGTGAATTTGCCTCTAAGCAGTGGGTTTGTTCGGTGGTGGGTCACGTGGGGAGCTCCTGTGGCCTTGGACACTAAACCATGTTTTGTCCACCCGTTTCCCTCCCTTTGGCACCGTATGGGCCTCCAGGCGATGTCCCCGTGCCTGAATAACCGCGCGCCGGGGAGGAATGCAGCTGTCAGGCCTCCCCCATCGATTCCCAGCGCGAGCCAAATTTGGGATCAGATGCTTCCTCTCCCGAGTTCATCCTCCTTTCACTGCCGGCGTTTAAGCCCTGGATGAAAACCACCGGTCCCTGCTGTGCCTCCCGTCATCCGGCCACGCCGCGCGCCCAGACAGCGCCTGAGCCCTTCTTCCTGCCGGGACCAGATTGGGATCTGTCTGCGTCCCCGTCGCTGGCATCGCACCGGCTGCTGCTGGGACAGCTCCGGCTTTGATGATCCCTCACGACTGGCAGATCCCAAAATAGAAGATTTTTATTTTTTTTTTTCTTTTTTGAGGATGCCTTTACAAAATCCGGCGTGCGCTGTTCAGGGCTGTGGCTGCAAACAGAACCGGGCGCTGCGCGTCATTTTGGGATCCTCATCCCAACACAAGACGGAGGAGCATCCGGCCATCCTGTGCCCCTAAGCGCCTCATTAACAAGACAGCCTGGAATATGCAAATGCAGGTTTTTTTTAATTAGCTGCGAAGGCACACAGCCACCTGTGTGGATGCTGAAGTCGGGGAGAGGACGGTTGGTTGTGTCAGAGACGCCCACGCCACCCCGCGTGCTTAATGAGTGCTCAGCAATCAGCTGATTGCCCATTACAGAACGCATCCGGTCTGCGCTGCCACTCCTGTTCCAGGTCTTGGATACAAAAAAAAAACCCCTCCAAACCCCAGAACAAATCAAAACAGAAGGAACCACCTCAGAAACTCAGCAGGTCACGGGACACAAGAGCAGGCCTGGCAGAATTAACCCCTGAGAGAAACGAGCAGCGCAGGTTAAAATTAAATGTGTCCAAAAAGTGGATGGAGAGGGAAGTAAAATCGATCAGTACATTAAGGACTGCGTTATGCCCTTCGGATATGATTCAGAAATCCAGACCCTGGTGAGCAGGATCCTGAGCATGGAGGGAGGGATGGCCATGTCCATGTCCCTGTCCCTTCCACCAGGCTCACGGCGAGGACACGGGGACACCCCCAGCACCGCTCCCCTCCGTGCCACTGGGCCAAGGCTTCCCTCCTGGCAGAGCAGCCTGTGAAATTGCTGGCATTCCAGAGTTTTACCTGAAAAACGGGGCTTCCTCTACTATTTCCAAGTGTTGCCCCATCAACTCTTTCCCTCTCCAAAACACTATTTTTTTTCCTAATGAGAAGGCAATTGAGGTGGGTGTTTTCTAGAGAATTTGGCTTCCTCTGGGGTTAACTTTGGAATGGTTCCTTTGGGAGCGATGGGGAGCAGGAGCATCCTGTGCTCCCAGCTCCCGGCAGGATCCTCTTGTGCTTCCACCCGTAAGAGCTGGGCTTTGGGACCCACCGTGACACCAGGATGCTCCTGCATCGTGACACGGGGACACGATTTGCAATTAACGCTGTCTTTAAGAAAATATTTCCATCTTTTATTTTTTTTTCTCTATGTATTTCAAACCTGCCACAGCATGATTTAAAGGAAATTCCCCAAATTGTACGGAAACCTCCTCTCCTGCCCAAACCCGGGCAAGCTGCGTTTGCGATCACCCACCGGTTGGACAAGTGGGGAAGGCTGGGCCCTGCCCGAGTGTTTCGTGGCTTCATTCATGTTTATAAACTACTCTGAGATCCTCAGATGAAGAAGGCCTTAGGAGCGCGAAATAATTTAGTTGCCAAACTGTTCCTAACCTCATAAACAGCTCGTTTTGAATGCGAGGAGACGCCGCGCAGGGCAAGGTGGCACAAGCGGTCTGGGAACAGCGTCTCCATCGCCCCTCCCCGGGGCTCAGGCTGCACGACTCCCACCGTTGCTGTGGAACCCGGCTCGCCTTTTATCACAGGTTGAGAAAAGCCTTCTCTAAATCTATTTTCTAAGTTTTAAGGAGGGAAAACTTGTTTGTTTTTACTAACCTCCTCCTCCTTTTGTTTCTCTCCCTGTGCTGCGTTCACGGGGCGTTAGAGCAAAGCTTCCCGTAAATATCACCCGAAACCCAGGAATCGCCTCCGTTTGACATTGTTCCTTTATGTCGCAGAAACTTTGGCAAACGTGGTTCTTCTGGGGCCATTCAGCAAAAAAAAAGCTAATTCGGACCGTTGTGCAAGGGGAGGTCATGTGCCTTACCCCCTCCCACATACGGGTTTGTGGTGGGAAAGCCGAAATCGGTGGGGGGGTCGGGCAGCCTGCGAGCCCCCCTGCCACGCGCTGGGCTTGGCAAATGGTGTCGGGGAAGTTTCTGAGTTAGTCACGGGCCGTTCTGCAGGGTGGGCTCATCAATAATTAACCGGAGGCAGCAGCGGGAGAACGGGCTGGTGTGTGACTCAGTGGCTACAGGCTGCTCCCCCCGCCATCTCGGGCTTCCCTCAACCGGGCAGCGCTGGACCTCAGCCCCCTGATTCATAGAATCACAGAAGGGTTTGGGTGGGAAGGGACCTCAAAACCCCCCCAGTGCCACCCCCTGCCCTGGCCAGGGACACCTCCCACCACACCAGGTGGCTCCAAGCCCCCTCCAACCTGCCCTTGAACCCCTCCAGGGATGGGGCAG
>JAOTQQ010000079.1:1679841-1698977 GCA_026546715.1 Gallinago undulata | reverse complement strand
AACCTGGGCCAGGCTCTCACCACCCTCCCACCAAAGAACTTCTTCCCCACATCTCAGCTCCATCTCCTCTCTTTCAGGGTCAAACCCTTCCCCCTCCTTATGTGAGGAGCTTGACTCTTTTTGAGGTCCTTTTAAATCAAGGTGTGAACAGGGTACTGCTAAAAAGAGGGTTCTTAGATAACAGCAACTGCAAATTTAAAAGTTTTTAAAAAAATCACAGAATGTGTTGAGTTGGAAGGTGCCTTTAAAGATCATCTAGTCAACTCCACCCGCAGCAGGGACCTCTTTAACTAGATGAGGTTGCTCAGAGCCTCATCAAGCCTGACCTTGATGTCTCCAGGGATGGGGCCTCCACCACTTCTCTGGACAAGCTGTTCAGTGTCTCACCACCCTCATTGTGGTAAATGGTGAGGTCTTTGTCCTGCTTATATAGTTTTCAAGGGTGGTCTTCCAGGAGAGACAGTGAGCAAGGCCTGGAGGTCACACCAGCATCTCCCCAGACCTCTTCCTTGGTGTGATTGGGTCGGCAAGGAAGGGAAGGTTGATGCCTCAATCAAACCGTGGAGGAGCACGTGTCTGTGCTGCCAGCATGACCTTGCACGGAGTGGGAACTGAAGAGCTCTCCACTGCTCGATGAAATGAATTATGCAAAATATGCTAATGCAGTGACTTTCTTCAGCATCAGTTTATTTGTAAGCATCTGGGCTGCCTCTTGAGTTTGAATTAAGCATGTTATGATCAAGATCAAAATTCTTCCCGGTGCAGGAAGCCATAAAAGAAACTGGAAGAGAAGCGGGTGGTTTTTCCAGGTCCCTTTGGGATGCTGTGTCCTCAGGAGGTGTGTGTTGACAGCAGAATGATAGAGCTGTCTAGGTTGGAAGGGACCTTTCAGATCATTGAGCCCAACCATCACGTCCAACCATCTGAAGGCACGGGTCTGCAGGGCGGTGGTTGATCCCCCAGGAGCGCTTGTGGATGGAGTGTGCCCTGCTCCAAAGAGTTTTCTAACTGCTGGGAGAGGTAAACGTGATTTTCTTTGGTAACCAGGAGGTTAGACCTTAAAACCAGCTGAGGAACAGAAGCTGTACGTTGCCTGTTGTGAGAGGAGCAGTTTGAAACGTGCTTCCCAGCAGCGAGGCCGCGATTCCGGCCGCTGGAAGACATCCGCAGCGAGCGGCCGCATTTCAGACAAACTGAGCTGAATTATTGTTTGTTTTCTTCTTTGTTTGTTTGGAAGAGTCCGTTTGGGAATTTGGTGTGGGAAATAAGTGACACCAACTCATTCGGTTTGATTTATAATTGAGTTAAAAATATCTAGCCCGAGCCTCCGGCTCTTAGGAGCTGCGGCATCGCTGGAGCCAAAGGCCTCGGCCAGCCAGGCAGGTAAAAGCACTTTCAGCTGCTCTTGCTTAAAAAGCAGGAATTTCCCATTCATCGCGTCCTGCCAGTTCCAATTCTGAGGGGTCAGTGTAGTAAAAAGAGCAGTTTTAGGATTATTGTGGCAGTTAAAACCGAAGGGCTGTGCTCTTCCCCGCAGAGCAGTGCCGCTGAGGAATGCCCTGTTCCCAGTCTCCTCTGCAGAGGGCTGTGGGTCCGTGGTGTGCACCCCTCTTTTAATTGAATATTGTTTCACTCAGCACTGATTATTTCGAGCTCAATGGTCTGTTTTAGTAACTCAAGAGGCACAACATTATCTATGGATGCATTAGAAAATATAAGCATTAATTTGTCCCAGGCTGTGTCTCTGCCTAAAATAGCGTCTTGCTGCCTTTCACAAGTGTTTCATTGCATAAAGACTTGGATAATGTATAACTTGCCCATACTCAGCTATAACTAACATACTGTAGAGATTCAACATGTGTTAGCTTTCAATTTACCCTGGGACCTCTAACAAAACAAGTGGTTGTCTTCTGTAACTGTGCAGCGTTAAACATATATTTGGGGAGGATATTCATAAAGCGACATAATAGCGGTATTGTGTTGGAGATGAATGGTCTTCAGAGGAGTGCTGGGCGATGCGTGGACCTCCAGGGCTCGGCATTGCAGCTCTTGAGAGCAACTGTGTGTACTTGATCATGAGCTGGAGACGTGCCCAATGGCTTCCCGTCTGGAGAGGCAAGTGGGGACACCTCCGCATGGGCACCCTGGGGACGTTCCTGTGATGTGCTGGGACTGCTCGGGTGATGGCAGCCTGGTCTGTGCTCTAGAGAAAGCTCCCCATGTCAGAAGGGACCTTGGGAAAACCCCTAGAAGATAGGACTTCTCTTGTCACCTTGCCTGAACAACGCAGAGCATTGTGGCCTCCTGCCCTTTCAGAAGTTGTGTCCAGGTCCAGTGGGCAGAAGTGATGGCAGCAGGAGTCCTCAGAGCTGCCCTTGCATTCTCTGATCCTTGTGACCTGTTCTGTCCACTCTCTTCCACGTGGAGGTTGGCTGGGGGCAGAACTTGCTCCTGGACAGGACATCCTTGGGGCCTCCAGGAGCATATGAAGAAGTCTTAGGCTTTTTAGTGTGTGTTTGGGTGCTGCGGGAGATATCTTAAAATACAAGAATTAGTAGGGTGTTTTTTGTGTTTGGGTTCATTGTTGTTTTTTTTTTTTTTAAATATACATTATTTGGCCAGAAGTCATTTTACTATAAAAGGAGTGAATATAGCTTGTACATCTGTTACTTGTTTGTCTGCGAAATGACTGTAGAGTGGAGGCCAAAAGTGAAGAATAGAGGGTTGCACAAATTGGCAAAGTTTCTGTAGTCTTTCAGAAGCCAGCAATTAAAATGAAGCAGCAAATTGTTCAATCCAGAAATTCTGGTTGTTCCATCCATCTGATGCTCTGGCATGTCCCTCTGCTGACTCTTCTCGTCCTGCTTCCCACCTTGTAAAAGAGGCAAATGAATTAACGCAATGTTTTCCTGGGGCGGTTCTGAATTCTGAAGCCAGATGTTCCGGCAGAGGTAGGTGACACCGTTACCCAAAGGGTCTATGAAGCGATGGAGATGGCTTGGTGGAGTTTATACAGCATTTTTCTGACCAGTGCTTCCAATAATTTAGTGTGTTTGGGAGCGCTTCAAAGGGCTTTCTGCCCAGCTTTCAGCCTTGCAAATACAGAAGATCAAATAAATTAACTATCACAAATATTTAACTTAAAGCATGGTCAAATTGAGCTTTGATGTAGCAGGCGTATATGAGCGCCTCTGTGTATCTGTAGGCTCTCACAGATACATTAGGTCAGCCTTCCATTTGTCTCTTCTCTCAGACACAATAAGCCTAATTCTGCCAATCTAAATGATTATTTTCCACCTTAGTAGGCAAGCGTGTTACCTGGCGTCAAAATAATACGGCGTGGGGAGTTGTGGTGGGGAGCTGGTGGGCAGGCACATCACTACCCGCTGTGGTCCCACTTTTGAGGACTGTGCTCCAAAATACTCCAAAAGCAGCTTGTTTTTCATCGCTTTTGCATCAGGTGTTGCTCGATGGCCAACACCGCTCTTCAGGGGAACTGAGTAAGTCAATTTGACGTAGTAATAATTATAAAAGTTTGCCACGGATTGAGCCAGGAAGCATTTGGTAATAATTTGAATCATTTTCTGATAGCATCTAGCTTACAGGTAGCTCTGAATTGTTGTGAATCTTGTTCTCTAAAAATTGCAGCTTCTTAAAATAATCTCAGAGTCGTCGTGTTCCCCACGATCCTCTCCCCGTTCTGCTCCGTGTCAGAGCTTCAAATACAGATGCCTGTTCTCTTGATCACATAAATGAGTATCTAAGTGTGGCAAACGCACAATATTCTTTTCAGTAAATAAAACAAGAACTCTTGTATTTCAGGCATCTTTTATCCATGAATCTTTCACAAGCCTCACAGTCCTGAGGAGGAGGAGTGAGAGTTACACTCCTTACCTTTTGAAGAAGGAAGCCAGAATTGCTCCAAAAAAGAGGCAACGGGGCAGAGATTACAAATAACCTCTCCCAACTTCTCAGCATTTGCCCTAACCCCTGGGAAAAGGGAATGGGAATGCTGGCACCCTCCCATTGGGAACATGTGTTTGACACATTGGGAATCCCACTGTGTGCCTCTCCAAATAGTGTGGGGACCTGGCAGCTGGCATTTGGCTCTTTGAAGTCGCCTTTCCTTTAAAGTCTTTCATTATAAGGCTCAGTTACACAGAAGCTGAAAAGCAGGTTTGTTTTTTTTTTTATTTTCTGGTGTTTCAGGGCATCTTTTCTCTTTGCATTTAAAAAAAATAATCTCATTTTGAACTCGTTTTGGCTGGAACAGACTTAATGGTTTTGTTTGCTTCTCGCTTTCTCCTCCCATTTTCCGTTTTCTGTTGTGTTCTGGAGGGGAGATGAGGTTTTTTTTTGATCCTCTTTGTGTAAGCACACGTGTATGAATTGAAATGTCTCTTTTTGATGACCGCAAGGCCTATTTCAAAGAAAATTGGCCTGTGGGTCCAGAGGAGGGTGGGAGAGGTGATATTCCCCCCCAGGTGCTTTGGTCTGGAGAAGATGGACTTTGCTGCCGTCTGTTCAGCACAGCCTTCTCTTTTGGAGAAATAAAAGCTGTGTCAGAACTGGGATGGGGCTTGTTTTGGGAGAGAAAACTGATGATGAAAGGGTGTCATGAGAGTCTGAAGAACCATCTTGGCTTGGAAATTAATTCTGTGTTTTCTATCAGTGGAAAAAAGACATTTCTTCTTTAATGTAGAGATGTACAAGCAGATGAGTGACGTACACAAAACACTGGGGGGGAAACATGTTTCTCTTTATTTTTTAATTTTTAAATCCTTTTATATGAGAAGCTGTAATACTTGGGGGATAGACAGTCAACAGTCTTTGCCTTGTGCGTGTTTGCCCTGCTGAATGTATTCATGAAAAGAGATTCAGCTCACTCGGATCAAATGGCAAAAGAATGGGAGAAGAGAAGTTTAGGAAGCTCGGTCTCAGACTTTGTAGGGATTAAAGCGAAGTGACCTTTCTCATCAGCACACGTGAAGGTTTCCATGATCAGGTAGGTGACTGGTGACCTTCCTCTCCAAGTGAGGCGTCTCTCTCGCACACGGTGAGTCTTGCCAAAGCTCTGTAGGGCCAATTTGTGGTTCCATGTCGTTCCCGCAGCTGCCCGGCTCTGTGTTTGTGGGCCAGCACTTGGTACGGGAACAACAGAGGTGCTTTCCAGAAATAAAGCCGTGCATACACCTGTAAACCCAGGCTGCTGTGCAGACCAGGAGGCAGGTGAGCTTTCCCTGTGCTGGAGAAGGGCTTTCACAGCAGATTAAGTGCCTCAATTGGAAAATAAAAGAATTTGTAAAACCAGCTGGCAGTTTTCACACACTGATACTGCTCCTCCATCCTCAGATGCCGCCCTGATTACGGAGGGCATCGTGATCACGCTGCATTTTCCGGAACTCGGATACCTACAAACATGAAGCGAGGCAAAAATTGATTAAGCATGAAATTCTTCTCTGGCAGCGAATTCTTGGCTGGCTCAGACAGAGACAAAAGGTTGCCCAACTGAAAGGGAAAATGACTTTTGTTTAGCAAGCTCAAAGCTATTGTTTGTTTGGTTTAGCTAATGTTTGTTTTATGTCTGGTGGCAAATCGTTGTTAAAGGTGAAATTATCCCTTCTGTTTTAGCAGGTGGAGTCAAAACAGCCCTGTTGCACTTGGGAGGCATTTGGTAAATTGTTAAAACCTACTAAAATTGCCAAAATCCTTTTTAGGTGAGGAAGTGGTGATCGTTGGGGTGCGGTAGCCCGTGGAGAGCAGTGTGTTCCCTGTGTGTTTGTAGCACAAAGCACAGTTCCTCGTCCTGAATCAACCCAGGCGGTATGCATAAATGAGCAGAAAGATGTGTGGATGCGTTGAAAGAAGGGAAAAAAGAATACCTGTTGTCATATTTTTAAGGTTATTTACAAGCTTGTTTGGGTGTGTGCTCCCAATTGCTACTACTGTGCCAAGATGCGAAAAGACATGGGAGGAGAAAACCTTTCCCTCTTAACATGATGGGGGAAAAAAAACCCTATAACCCTATCTGGATTTATTCCATCTTCAGAAATGGTGGGTTTAGGAATTACTTGTTAAGAAGATATTCCTAGTGTGACAGCTCTGCATCGGTGATGTGTATGTGGCATCTGCCCGAGTTGGCCCTTCCAGCTGGTGTGTCACAGGAGGGCTGTCTTCTAAGGCTTTGGTGAACCCTGAGCACCACGTTTTGTTGCCCTGAGAGCTTTTCTCACAAAGATACTGGTGGAAAAACAGGGAGTCTTTTGCTGAACTGCAAAGCAGCGTAGCCAAAACACTGATGTAAGGCCTTGGACGTGGCCGCTCTTGTCCCGCTGAGCTTCTAGCGTGGCTGACCTTGTGCTGCGTGATACCACCTCCATGGCCACGTCCGCCGTCCCTCTGTGGAAGCCGTAGACTCCGACCCTCCAAAGCTCTCTAATGACCTCATTTTGGTTCCTGAGTTGCTGCTTTTTCTTTTTTTGCAGGAGTGGGAATCAGCAGCTTTTGCAGCATCTCAGTGTACTAGAATAATAATAAAGGCGGTGGTTAAAATAGAGCAGAACAGTAGATTTATGGATTTTTCTGGCCAAACTCCATCCTTTGCAGGTCCCTCTAGCAGGGACTTCTCAGAAGTTTTGCCCAGCTGAGGTTGGAGTGGTGTTGGCATTTGCAAAGGTGGTGTTGGCATCGCTGTTCCTGCCACCATAACAGCCAGCGCAGGAGAGAGACTTCTGAAGATGATGGAGAACTTAAAAAAAAAAGTCTTTGTGTTTGCACCTTGAACCCCAGGCGGCACCTTCTATCTACCAAGCAGTGCTTTCTGGTGGGGTGGCCTTTGCTCCTATGGGGCCTCTGGGGCAGGAGAGACCTGACGGGGCTCTGTGGGGAGGGGGTTGCAAGAGTTATTTATTATTACCCACAGGGGAACCTGAAAGGCATTTTTAGTACTTTCAGGAGTGTTGGACTAAATAGGGCTTTGGGTTGCTGTGCTTTGCTCGTGGGTGCATGCGGTGATGTGGGAAGTGGTGTGGTCGTGCATGGAAAAATTTGGAGGAGCGAGTTGGCGCATTCGGTGTGTTTATTAGAAAAGCGAAGGGCACCCTGTCTTCGTGGCAGACAGATTTATTTTTTTTTAATTATTTTTATTTTTTTTACATGAACGGGTCAGTTCAAAGGCAGCTGAGGATCTGACTCGGAGAGCAGCCTGCTCCGTCTGCCCTCGGTTATCTCAAAGGCATTTCTGACTTCGTGGGAGGGAACGCGGCTGAGGAAATATCAACAAGTGCACTTCATTAGGGAGCACAGTTTAAAATTTTTTGCATTACTGGGAGGCTGAACCGTGTTGTTTCTCCCTTGTTTGTGTGCTCAGTGGTGGATGGAGGGAGGGATCTTTGCCTACTGTGCATTGGAGCAGCAGCGAGGAATTTGACGATATATAATGAAGAATCATCAGAATGATAAAGCTTGGGGAGGGGAATAAAAAGGAAGGCTGGTGGGGCTGTGGGAAGCAGTGCTCCTCTTCAGGGGATGCTGGGGTTTAAGGAAGTGGTTTTTAACTGTATTTTCAATGATACTGTTATCCTGCCTGTCAGCTGAGGATGTGTGTGCTGTGATAGGTGATGCGGTCTGTTATGCCACGTTTTTATCATGTTAGGACCACTTCTACACTCTTCATTCTCTTCATTTTTTGCTCGGGGCAGCCTGTAGCCTGCAAACAGCCCAGCTCTTTGGGTGCAGTCCCTGTGTTTTTGTCGTGAGACCCCGCTGGTGTTTGCACATCCTCTCCGTAGCACACGTTTGTGCAAAGTCATGTTAGCTGTGATGCCGGTTTCTCTGCTTTAATGTCACGTCATGGTCTCTGGAAAATGTCACAAAGTGATAAGAAATCAAAAGAGGAGCCCTTTTCTTTTTGGGCTAATTGCCTGCCACTGCTGCTCCATCCCCAGGGAGTCACAGCGGTTGTAGGGCTCTGGGCTCTGCCCTGTGCAGGTCTGTATCTCACAGGCTTATCTAAGGTTTAAATAGGCCCTCAGGTCCCCCATGAGTGACCAGGCATGTGGATACGGGCTAATGTTGAAATATATTTTTCTCAAAAGCAGGGTTTGTGTCTCCTGAACAGTTTCTGGGACTGTGTGCAGGTCTGAGCAGGTGGGTGGTTATGGGGCTCTGCTACGTTGGACCAGTGAGGAATCATAGGAATGTCTGGGTTGGAAGGGACCTTTCAGATCATTGAGCCCAACCATCAACCCAACACTGCCAAACCCACCACTGACCCATGTCCCTCAGCACCACATCTGCCCGGCTTTTAGGTACTTCCAGGAATGGTGACTCCACCACTGCCTTGGGCAGCCTCTTCTAAGGCTTAATGACCCTTTGGGTAAAGAAATAGTTCCTAATATCCATCCTAAACCTCCCCTGGTAAAACTTGGGGCCATTTCGTCTTGTCGCATCGCCTGTTCCTTGGGAAGAGACCGACCCCCAACTCTCTACACCCTCCTTTCAGAGGGGATGGAGCTGGATCAGAGGGGATAGCAGCAGGGACAGCCTTGGCCCTGGGAATGAAGACACCCCCTCCTTCCAGGGCTGACATGGCCAAGAATGGGGTCTACTCACTCAGAGGTCATGTTCATCAGAAAAATTGGTGTTGCACAGGTGTCTGGGTGCACCAATAAGTTGGTTTTTCTGAATGTGTGGGAAACTGTACGTATCTGAGCACTCGGTGTGTGAACGAGGAGCTCGGGCGAAGCAAATGTGGTTCCCCTGGGCTGAAAGTACTTGCAGTCTGAAACGTGTGCCTCGTTTGGAACATCTGGTGGACATCACTTTTAATTTGAATGTCACATTTGTGAAAGATGCTTTTCCAGTACATTCATGGGGGCCGATTTCGCTGACGTTAAAGGGTCTTCTGCTTCTAGAGGGACACATGGGTGTGTTGGGGGGATAAGAATGGGGCTTTTGGTTTATTTAAAATTATGCCATCTGGTTGTGCTGGGGGTGAGGAGCAACAGCAGCAAAAGGCACTAGCTTGAAAGAAATCCTTGTATCAATGTTAGTGAGGACTGATAGTGGTTCTGTGTCTGTAGGTGCAAATCTAATCTTTTGTCCTAACCTGACAAATTTAGGAGAAGTTGAGGGACTTCAGAGATGATCTCTGCTCTTCCTCCTTGGTGTGAAACACTCGTCCTTGTAAGTGTGGTAATTCTCTGTGGTACAGGGTGAGACAAGTAGTTTTGGTTTTATTTCCCTTGTCTGGATGTGTAAAATGAAATGAATACCTCCGCTTCCCTGAGAGCTTTACTGATGGAGATGATGCAGAATTTAGTCCTGAATCTAGCAGATTATATGTGAGCTCCTGCGAAATGAAAAGGTTATATTTTACTCCAGATAAAACAGTAACCGTACTTATAAACCTCTACGAGTAGACCACTTTGGTTAGAGTTTTACACCGGATTCTTCACTTCCTTCTTTCTGTTAAGTGCTCAGACCCTCAGATTACATGAAAATATAAAACCTTCATTGCAATATGCAACATCTTTTTCCAAAGATTTCCCGGAGTCCCTGGCTTGCAGTAGGACAGTATTGCGTGGAGGTTATGTTACAGGAACAACCGTTTCCCTTGTAATCTCAGTCATACATGATTTAGGTTCTACAGAGGTTTTTACTGTTCTTTGACTTAATAGTTAAATCATCTGGAAAACATATTTAAGTGTTTTGAATTGTGTATTTTTTTTTTCTGACCTTAAACTAGTCTAATAGTTGGTGTAGGTTTTCTTCAGCGTTCCCTGAGCGCTTGGGAACAATGTCCCACCCTCAGCAGAATGTCTGTGGTCGGCACTGGGTATGTCAGGAACAGCTTCATAGGCTTTAAATTCTGGTACACAAGCTCCAGATGATGAGAAATTCCTCTTTACCCTTAGAGCAAAATGTAAGGTCTCAGATACAAGGGGTTTCACTTCGAAAGAAAATTGACAAGTACTTTAGAAAGTCAATTGTTGCCCCACAGTAGGTATTATCACAGAATATATGGCTGGAAGGGACCGCTGGAGATCATCTGGTCCAACCCCCTGCCAGAGCAGGTCCACCCAGAGCAGTTGGACATGAATGTGCCCAGGCGGGTTTGAGTGTCTCCAGAGAAGGAGACTCCACCACCCTTCTGGGCAGCCTCTTCCAGGGCTCTGCCACCCTCACAGCAAAGTTCCTCCTCAGTTTGAGATAGAACTTCCTATGGTCAAGTTTGTGCCCATTTCCTCGTCCTGTCCCTGGGCACCACTGAAAAAAGACTGGCCTCATTCTCCTGACACCCACCCTTGAAGTATTCATAGGTGTTGATTATGATCCCCCCTCAGCCTTTTCTTCTCCAGACTAAAAAGACCCAAGTCCTTCAGCTTCTCCTCATAAGAGAAATGTTCTAGTCCTCTCATCATTTTTGTAGCCCTCTGCTGTCCTCTCTCCAGCAATTCCTTGTTCTTCTTGAAGGGAGGACCCCAGAGTTGGTCCCAGTGCTCCAGATAGAGCCTCCCCAGGGATGGCAATATTCTGTACGGTGGTCACGCTCCTGGGATTAGTTTTTTTAGATGAGAAATGCAAGCAAGAGTTCTGCAAGAAAGCAGTGCAGGTGCACAATCCAAGGGCAGTTAATAATCAGCAGCAGGTACCAGTAGAAGAGATTTCTAAATAATGGTGAAACCATTTATTTACGTAGGAATTTTAGTTTAAATTATTTAGAATCAGAGTTTTTTAGCCATCTTGTTAGAGAAGTTAACGTACTGGCATATGTCTCATACCCGAGGTCAGTGCAGTGGGGACAGTAACTTGGTTTTGGCTTTATCATTGATTATACGTGTTGCAGATAGGTCCTTTATCACTTTGGTGTGATCTTCATCTTTCCTCAGAACTGCGTTACAGGCAAAGAAAGACACGTTGCTATCAAATTTCATGCACTGAATCCTCAAAAGCTCTTCTTTTAAACATCAAGTCATTTTTGTTAATTTATAAATTAAGGAGCCAGGAAAACCTCAAATGAGATTTAATAAACTCTATTAGCAACATTTATGCGTAAGATGAATTGAATAATAGAAAACAGAGCTTTGTTCATATATTCCCTTTCTTCTTAGTATCCTGAAAATGAGTTAGGGTGGTCAAATGCAGAATTTATGCTAATTGGCAGCTAATGGACCAGCCACTTTCCAAATTAAGACAGAGAGCAGGCAGTCTTACATTCTGCTAGGCCAAGTTTAGTCCTTTGGAATAGAAATCCAGGGGAAAACCAAGGCGTTGTCTCGTTCAACAGTAGCACTAGGCTGCTAAAAAATGCAGTAAGTTTGTGGGTTTTGGTAATTTGATGGTCAGAAAAAGGTACTGCCCCAAGTCAGTTGTGTTTTCTCACCAGACCAAATGAGATATTTGTCTCCAAAAATGAATAATTTAAAGAATGACTTCCAGCTCTCTAAGCAGAGTGTTATTTTCATCTTAACATAGGAATATTTGAGCTGGAAATCCACCGGAGGTGCAGGCAATTGGTTGGATCCATGAGGGACAGATGCCTGGAAAAAAATATGCTGGTTATTAAATGAGTAAAAAGGCTTTATATTAAATGTCAGTATTTCAGGGGAGAGTTTTGCAATCTGTTTTATAGGAGGTAATCCAGGAAAAGGGATCTGGTCCTGGGGAAGGAGGTGGGGGTGAAACCAGTCTGTGTTGATACGGGGAGCTAATGGGAGTTCTTCATCAGATGCTCCTGGAAGGGTTTTGTGCACCAGAGGGCTGCAGACCGGGTGTAAGCATGACCTGTTGCTCTGGGAAGGGCTGAAAAGGCTGCTGATAAATACAGACATAGCCAGATAGTTCTGCGTTTTGGTTTTTTTTTTTTTAATGTAATGTGGCTATTAATTTTCATTAGCTTTTTAACATTTACCCCAGAGAACAAATTAGCTGTCGTAGCCGATGCTCTGTGTGGGAGCTGTACCACAGGTAACCCCTCCTTAGCATGCCAAACCCATCGTGGGGGGTTTCATCTAGGGCTTTCCAGATGGAGAGCATCCGTGCCACCAGCTGCACCACGGGCACAGTGGTGTGCAAGAACCACCCAGTGGTGTGCACCACCACCCAGTGGTGTTCAAGAACCCACCAATGTGCTCCAGGAGGAGGATTGCACCCTATTCAGTGGACACGAGGAGAGGAGCTGGTAGCAGGCTGCCCCATGAAAGCACGATACTGAAAATCTCCTAGAATGATAGATGGTTTGGGTCAGAAGGGACCCCAAAGACACTGATGGATAGATCCCAGCCCAGTTCTGGTCTCTGGCGTGAGACACTGGTTCTCTTGGTAAACATCAGCAATACAGCAGAGAGAATAGGAATGAGTTTGGGACAGTGTTCTTCCTTTGCCAACCTGGCCACCGGGCAATGAGGGACAGCCCTATGGTGGCCCTTTCCCAGTATGACCTCCATAGAGGAGCCTTGTGTTGGTCCCCACTGTGGGCTTCTCCCCAGCTCTTGCACTGGGGCTATAAACCCGTTCCCCAGCCCCGGGTGCAGGGGAGCGCTGGGGAGCTCTGCTCTACGTGTGAGGGAGAAGCTGTTTGATTACACAGCACGTTTCTCCATGAAATTCTGCAGCAGTGGTTATTACTGGTATGGGTGTGGGTTTAAAGCTCTTAAGAAAAAGAAGAAAGAGGGAGTCCAATTGTTTGCAAACAGTAAATATTACCCGTGGGTAAGTGGACCTGTTCTGTGTTATTTAACACCCGTGGTGTTCATCTCTTACAGCAGCAGCTTCAGCAGTTTATTTTAAGGTTTGAGAAGTCTAGGAAAAGATCTGATTTTGTCTGTTCCTTTTGTTAAATTTCGCAGGTATATTGGTTTTAGATACCCTCTTTTCATCCTATGTCTTTGGTGACTGTGAAAGGGTCTCTCCCTCTTCCTTTTTTCCGGTTTGGAGCCTGCTGGGTTGCAGTCCATTCCTGCCTCTCCTCTCCCCTGCCAGGAGAATCCAGTTTTATTTAACCTTTTAAAGTGGGTAGGACTCCTGAACTGTGAGTATTTTTATGCCATCTGCTGTCTCTAGCTTTATAAAGCCCTTACTGATGATGAAATAACTAGGTTTTACTGCTGCGTGTGGCATCTCCCGTCTCTCCATATTCTACATCCCAACAGTTTGCAGGCTTCTGTTCTTCCTTTATGCTTTGCTGAAACCTGAGGACAGGGGAGTTGAATTCATCTCGCTCTCATTTGCTCCAAGGTGGTTGGTAAACCCATCATGGCTTCTGAAAATGCTCCTTTATTTTGTATATCCTCTTCCCTTGATGCCCTGGGGACCTGCCTTCCAGAGGTCCTCTCCTTCTCCACCCCAGACAAGTTCTCCTGCACTTGCCACATCCCGGTGCTCATCTGTGGACCTCACAGCTTGTCATTCCTTCTGCAGCTTTTTATATTATACTTGATTCCTCTCCTCCGGGCTGAGCTATAGGAGCTACTTTTCCATATCTTCATCCTCCTCTGTCTAAATCAATCCAGGTTTGCTTTTTTTTGTGTGCTCACGGATATTATCATCCCCTGGTTGTCTCCGTTCAATATTCCGCAAGTTTACTCGCGTGTCCCTTAGCAGCTTACATATAAAAAGGAGGATAATTTCCTAGTAATTTCCTGGGTTACCCAATTAAGATTTAGTTGTTCCAGTAATTCAGTGCGAGGGTTATTTATGGCACAGGCATTGGTGGAGTAGCCTGGAGCGCTCGAGCTCTCCCCGCTCCACGATGGGGAAGGAGGGACAGCAGGCACTTGACGGGAAGGTACTGCCCATGATGGGACAGCTGTGACTTCACTCGGTGTCTTGCAAAGGTGTCTGGGCAGAAAATAGTGGTTTTTTTTCTGCATTTTTAGTAACACCTTAGCCTGTATTTTCATTGCGGAGAGGCTGGCGGTGTGTTGGGATTTGCAGGGGATGCTGCTGCTGCGCCGTTCCCGCTGGATACAGCGCTTGGATTCTGCCAAGAGACCTGGTTGGGAACCAATTTAAACACAGCCCGACGTAAAGAAGCGTGGCTCTGGCCCACAGATGTTTAAAATGAATCACGCTGCTTGTCTTTATTTCTCAGCTGGGGTTAACTCCTGGACTCTGGAAAATAAAGATGGTCTTTTTATTGCTGCGGAGGCTGCATTGTTGAGCTGATGCCATGGATGCTTGGTGATGAATACTGTAGCACCAAACAGCTGTCTGGGAGAGCGATACAATGGTGAGGCAATATGCAGTTTACCCGTCCAGAGATGATGTGATTGGATCACAAATAGATAAACAGAGCTTTGTCTTTTCTCCCTGTATTTTTTTTCTGAGCGGGGGCTCCTCTTCCCCACCATTTCCAAACGCTAAAACTTATAGAAATATTCAGCTAAGCAGCTAAAAAAATCTCCATAAATTTCCCTGAAGGCGGTAGCATTAATGACATATGACAAGAGCAGCGCTAATAATCTTTCTGGTTGTTAATTTAGGGCACAGATTGGAAATGCTTAGGAGTCCTGAGAGCCGGGATGTTGCCAGGCTCTGCCAGAACCTCCTGTCTGCCGGGTGCTCTTGGCTCTCCCCCAGGTATCTCACAACACCCAGCCTCTAAAGCAGTGTGCTCTCACATCCTCCACTCATGTAGGAATATATGCATAAATATAAGCATACGTAACACAGAGCGAGTGGATTGACTTTTATCCTGGCGTTAATACAATTGTTCTTACGAAAACCATTCTAGCAAATATTTTTAATGTAGGCTAAAACATATTAAAATACGTGAAATTCATTTTAACTTTTCAATTTCTTAAACTTCCTCGAGTTTCTTAAGTTTTCGTTAAGTTTCTTAAACTTCCGTGAGCCCAAATCCAGGCTTCTCAGTGTGAAATGATCCTTCCCGAGAGCTGTTTATCGATGCTTGCACCGTAATAAATCTTTCTTCATCGTTTTTTGGCCATCGATGCCCAGACTCGGGGGTCCAGCAGGGAGTTAGCACCACAGCCTTGATCCCCCCTGGGAAGATAGGACACGAGTGGTTTAGGGAAGCTTGAAAAAAAATTAAGGCTTGAAGATGGATGAGATGTAGTGAAAAGAGAGGGTGTTATTTTAAATCCTACCTCCCCCTTTCACCAATAACAAAGCTTTATCTGTTTTGACCTGTTGGTAGAAATGGCCCAGCGGAGCATCTCGCGCGTGCGCGAGAGAGAGATTTCACTGCGAGATGCTTTATTGTGGAAGGTGTTAACCAGGAAAACGGGACATTCTCCTAAAGTGACTGAATGTTCAGATTTTCTGCGTGGAGAGGGAGCAATCGGAGCCGTTGCGGGCAGCCGGGGCGCGGGGTGGCAGCAGGCAGGGGATTAGTGACAGTCACCCCCCCGAGAGCACCCCGCTTCAAAGAGTTCCTCTAGTCCGGGGTGGATTTTGCCGTGCCTCAGCCATTAACACTTTGGGACAAAAATTTCACCCTAATTAGGCCTTATTTCTCGACTGGCCATCTGTTCATTGAACCCTCTCTAAATCTTCCCTCTGCGGCAAACCTTTCTCTGGCTGCCTCGAGAGCCTGGCTCGCTCTCGCCTGCTTTTTGTGAAGCCAAACAAGCCGAGGTTGAGCCTTCCTGTCCCAAACCTGGGAGCAGCTTTGCACCGCTCAGAGTTTTTTTTTTTTTGGATGGACTTAATAAATGAGTCTATCTGGACAAGAAAAGACCCAAAAGACACACATGACAGCAAGTTAACAAACAGCTATTGAAGACAATGGCCTTTTTCCCAGCCTCAGACTGCGCGTCTCTCTGGCTCCCTTTGCTTTTTTTGTGAAATGCCAGGGTTCTTTTCTCTCCCTCTGCTCCCCTTTGAAACTCTGGTTTTCTCTCCAAACCCTTCATTTAACTCTCATCAGACCCGTGCTTTTGGGATGGCTGCTGCAGTAGTTTGTGTAGGAGGGATTAGGGAGGCTGATCAGCTTTCCGCAAGCGTGGTGGGAAATCTCTTGCTGTTGTTGCTTAACAAAGAGAAACCAGAAATCTGGGAAGGTTTCACCTTCCTAATCGGTGTTTTAGGTGTCAGCCCCCCGAGCAGAGCTGTGTTTGGGAAGAGAGCCCAGGTACAGGTACACCTGCAAATCCCCTGCCTGGCCAGGGCTTGGAAACCTTCCCGTCTAGCTCGATATTAAATCTGAATACGCCTGCAATCTTCTGGCCTCGGGGGGGGGGGGCTGGAGATATAATAATAATAATTATATTAATATATAAAAAATAATATTTTTAATTGTGTGGTTCCCCGTGCAGTTGAAAGTTTTATAGTGCCAGCGTTAATAATACATCTGAAGGAGTGAATCGCAGCCCAGTCGGTCGTGTTCGGGGCTTAGTCCAGCTCCGCTGCTTTGGGGGTGAAGTTTTGCTCTCCCCCTGTCTTGAAGGGAGTTCTCACAACTCGAAGGCTAATACCAAACTTGCAGTGATCTTTTGGGTGGTTTCTTTTTTTTTTTTTATTTCCTAGCAACTTTTCAGTTTCTTCCATCATCACTGCAGATGCAAAAGGAAAGAAGAGAATTAAAAAATGGATGAGTACCAAAAGGTTTGCAGGTGATGAGACAGAGTGGTAGTAATCGCTGGTGTTGCCTTCTCTCATCAAATAGAGCAGAGAGAGGAAATACAGATCGGAGAAAGAAATGTGTCTTCTAATCCAATGCCACACCAGCTCCATTTCGGGATTTGTTTCTATCTAGTGGTGTTTTTGTCGTAGGTAATACGGGTTCAGTTGAGGCAGCCGTAGGTGCGCAGTGAGAAGCCGGGTTCCTGTGCCCAGAACAGAACATTTTCCTCTCTCCTCATGCCCGTACCATGCCCAGCACGATGCTGTCAAGCAGTTTTCCATGCAGAGCATGGTGGTCCCTCTCTCTGTTCCATGGAAATAAGTGTAAAGTAACACTTCAGGGAGTCCATACTGCTCCTGTGTCCACCTCCGCACACCTTGTGGCATCCTTGGGTGAAACTTGTGGATCATGGCCCAAAACGGTCCTTCCAGGCTGTGCACCCCCTCTTTGGGAAGGACTGGGATGAGTCGCTGTGCCAGCCCTGTGGCTTCCAAAATTCACATTGCATGGAGAGGCTCTGGGGGGTGGTGGTCAAGCTGGTCCTCCTGCTGCGTTGGCCGTGGGCACCAGCTGGAGTAGCCACCTGCTCCAACCTCGTAGCCAGTTCTGTAACGATCAGCCATCTCTATAGACACATTCCTGGGGTCCTTCTTCAGTGCTGAGGGGTCCTGAAAGCGCTGGAAGGGAGCGGGGCTCAGAAGTAAAGGTGGTGGCACAACCCCAAAGCGTAAGCAAGCTCCAAAGGATTTCCAGTTTTGAGGAGTAGCAGTGAGGTTTGGTGTCAGTAGGCAATAAAAGCACTTAACTCATATTTAGGATATCTCTCAAAATATGTTAGTAATATCAGTTTAGACTGTTGGGGATTTTTCTTCTTGGTAGTGCTCAACAAGAGAGGGTGAAAGGCATTTGCCCCTTCTCTTCAGTAAATGGTTATGATCCTGTATCTGGGAATAGAATCATAGGAATCATAGAATTTACAAGGGATGAGCCGTGCTTTGGTCAGTTCTGCCACCTTTAGTTACTGACCATCAAGGCATAAGTTAACCCAGGGAATCCCAGGGGATTCAGGCATGCTTTATTTTATTTTGGGGTTTTTATTTCTGTCTCGGCAATAGTTTTGGAGTTTGAGGGTTCCCCTTTCTCTTTTCCCAGGCTGTTGCAAGACATTATCCCCGTCGTTAGCACAGGGTAGATGATGGCATAGCGTAATGCTATTTTCATGCTGACATTGTGTATCTTATAACTGTAGAACAATTGAATAGGAACTTCAGGGGTACATAGGAGGAAAGGTTTCTATTTTCTAGCCGTTGAATAAGAGTTAGATTTGTGTATATGCAATTTATGATTTATGTTCAGGAAGGATGGAAACTCTGTCCCTGTGGTAGCTTCTCTTGAGTAATCAGTTTCATCCTTTATTTCCTGTGTTTTCTTTTTTAGCAGAATACAGTCTCTTTACAAGGGCTCAATTTACATTTAATTTGTGTTCAGTTCTGTACAGATTCATGGACGAATCCTGGTTTTAGTTAACTTATAGACAACTTCATTGACGTCAGAAGCCGGGTGCATTGTAACAGTATGGCTCTCCACCATTTTCTGCATTTATTGCTTTCGTTTTGGCTTGCAGATACAGATCTCTGGTGTCTGCCATTACAAAGAACAGATGCCCCTCATTTTGGACCCAAATTTATTCCTGTCCCACACAGATCTGGTTAGCGTTCCTGCCCTGTTATTGTTGTACGCCGCGCAAATGCATTTGGGAGTGGGAGGTCAGGGAATCGAGAGTACAAACAGTGCTATATGTTTAAATTTTGTAATCTCACAATATTAACAGTTTCTCACTTTGCTCTTTCCACATTCTTCCTTTGGGGTTCTTGTGCTTGGAGGAAAGCTAAAGAGTCGGTTCACACTTTGTGTATTTTTATGCGTTTATATTTGTTGTGCTGTGGGTTCTGGGATACACATTTGTCACTTTCCAATGAAACAGCTTTAAAAGCGTGAGCTCAATTGTGTTCCCTGGCGAGGTGCAGGTTTGCAGACTCGCATAGATGTAAAGGAATCCAGAATTGCATTTTTCATTTGTCCTGCACCTTTGATATCTTATTTCCGAGGCAGAGTGAGCCCCGAGTGCTGCCCGTGTGCCCCGTAGGTATTGCACTGACCAGGGCCAGGAGGAGCAGGACCCTTCTCCCAGGGCTGGAGTTGCTCTTGCAGATGTGCAGTCTCTGGACCTGCCTGCACCTGCTTCTCCTGGTGGGATGCCCTTAACCGTGAAGGGGAATCCCTCAACTCTGCTCTGGGGAGACCCCGCTTGGAGCACTGTGTCCAGCTCTGGAGTCCTCAGCTCAGGAAGGACATGGACCTGTTGGAGCAGGGCCAGAGGAGGCCACGGAGATGCTGGGAGGGCATGCTGAGACAAGCTGAGAGAGTTGGGGAGGTTCAGCCTGGAGAAGAGAAGGCTCCGGGGAGATCTTGGAGCCCCTTCCAGTCCCTCAAGGGGCTCCAGGAAAGCTGGGGAGGGACTCTGGATGAGGGAGGGGAGCCCTAG
>JAOTQQ010000079.1:1657271-1671946 GCA_026546715.1 Gallinago undulata | reverse complement strand
GGTTCAAGGGCAGGTTGGAGGGGGCTTGGAGCCACCTGGTGTGGTGGGAGGTGTCCCTGCCCAGGGCAGGGGGTGGAATGAGATGGTCTTGAAGGTCCCTTTCAACCCAAACCATTCTATGATTCTATGTGGACACCCCAAGAAATTGGGGTGCTGATGTTTACTCAGCTGCTGTGCAGGGCTGCCCAGGGAGAGCTCTGTGGAACCCCCGCACCGTCCCGGCCGAGCATCCCTGCTTGTATCCTGTGAAAGCTGCTTTGAGAAGTGTTTGAAAGCATCAATAAAAGCATCTTATGGGTTTATTGGGTTGTTTGGAAACTGTCACGTTCCTCCTATAAACTGTAGCTGTAGGTTCATGTTTTATTGTGCCTTCAAGACAAGGCAGGCTGTGACTTGATGGTGGTTCTGTCACCACTTGTAACATTTGAGGAAAAACCCGGCATTGTTTCTTCAGCTTTAATAGGAATATTATTCACCTTGAAGTAATGGCAATAATTGCTTCTTTCGAAATAGATGAGAACTGAAGTGACTTTATGGGAAGAACTAGGGCAGTGAAAATAGTGTTTTATATGTAACGAGGATCTGGTTTGCAAAGGGGGGATGCTGCTGCCTTCATGTGTGGAAATCCTTGGCCAGCTGCGCGGTGCCATCCAGCCTGCGGTGCAGTTTTATCTTTCGGCTGCCAGGATTGGGAAAAGGGAGGCTCAGTCCCCCACTCCTCCTCCTCCTCTTCCTCCTCCGACGTGTCTCGGCCTCGAGCCATGGAGCCCCAGCTCTGCTTCATAGGAGAGCAGTGGGGTTCCCGAGCCACCTGGCCCAAACGTGGCTGGTGCTAGCCCTTGAGGGGCGAGTGGTGACTTCAAGGATGAGATGTGAGGCATAAGCACCCTGGGGAGGGAGGCTCGGAGCAGTGATTTGGGTGTATGGTTTGTGGGGAGCCCCATCCTGCACCACCGCTGTGGGTACCAATACCTGCCGTGGGGTGCTGGGCTGGCCCTGGGCTTGCAGACCAGATCTCAGTGGCCTTCCTAGTTGCCCGGGGCTAATCCCAAGCAGATGTGGAGGAGGCAGAAGAGGGCTCTTCCCCTGCGTTGTTTGTATTTGGCAAGGGTGGCTTTGCAGGAGCCTGCCTGGGGTGCGTTCCTACTCTAGGCTGGCTGGTGCCCTGGAAGTGCCTGTGCCAAACAAGTTATTCCCCGTGAAATGCTCCACTGATGCTTTTCCAAGCTGTTATCCCAGCATCCACTGGCTCTGTTATTCCTCCCTGGCAGAAGGAGCAGGTTGGGCTCAGTCCTGGAGGTGTGCGCCAGCCCCGGAGACCTGCCTTGCTGTGGGTCAGGAAACACGCGATGAAGAGGATGAGGATGGGTTAATGCGAGGAGGCAGCAAGTAGTTAGTCATAGCAGGAACAAGCAGGATCTCAGGGAAGGGTCAACGAATGTGCAGCGTTTTCTATGGAAAACTCACTCACAGGAAGTTATTGGCTTTCCTGCCTCGCAGGAGAGGGAAGAGAAGTTGTGAAAGATGGGGACCCACCAGGCTGAGCCATGGGACAGCCCTGGCAGGCAGAGCATGAGCCAAGGCTATAGAGTCACAGAATGCTTAGAGTTAGAAGGAACCCTAACAATCATCTCGTTCCACCCCCCTGCTGTGGTTTGTGTATAAATATATATATTTATGTTTGTCATGCGATTCAATGTTTGGCTCAAAGTTGGGAGTTTATATAAATAGCTTCAGTGGGCTTTGCGTGGAGGCAGGATCCACTTAAATCACTGCAAGCTCCTCCGTGCCCGCTTGCTGCTCAGCTTTCTTATTTTCTGGAGAAAATAAGAGCTGGTGCTTGGGCACTGCCTGGGTGGGGGGGCTTGGAAGAGGGGAGTGGGCAAAGTGGGTCCCCCGGGCTGTTTGCTAAGGCAGCATAGGGGTTGCCCTTCTGGTGGGAATCAGCGTATCTGCCTTCATCCCGCTGCGTCGTTACCTCGGCACATCCCATGGGGATCTGGGTGTGATGGTCACACACCACACACTTAATTGGTGTAGCTGTAGCGCTGTAACAGTTAATTACTAGTTTAGGACCCCCCCCTTGAGTCCCCCTGGTTCCTGGCATTGACCCGTCATGTTACTGCTCACGGTGTGGAGTTTCTCCTGGTGTTGGGGACGCGTGATTGGGGTCACCTTCTGCATCAGGAGGAGCCCCTGTGCCCAAGGAGCTGCTCGGTGCCCAGAGGAGGTAATTCAGGTAAGAAAAGGGTGGCAGGAGATACCTTTGCTTTACGAGAAGCCCCGGCTGTGGGTGTCTGGCAGCAGCAGCCTCCAGTGAGGGCTGACGGCGGAGCCCATCTCAGGGGGAAGGTGATTTCAGTCCCGTAGTTGCTTCCAAGTGGATGTGGTCACCACAGTCTTCTCCAGACAAGTGCACAGCCTTCGGTCAGAGGCGCCTTTTTCCCATGCTGGTAGGCCAGGGGTGTGTGTGTGTGTGTGCATTTAGCATTTCTTCTTTTTCTAGTTAAAATATGTAGCCATTTTTTACGCCCGAGAAAGAGGAAGGCTGCGAGCGTCGGTGCAGGCGACCTCACACGACTGCGCTGTGGGATCCAGGGCTAAAACCAGTCTCCCCAGTCCATCCTCTCTCCCTCCCCCATCCCTGCTTTTTCCAGCACGGCTGTTCTTGGGAAGGGATTTTCATCTGTGCCAGAATGTGCAGGGATTTTGTGCTTGGGATGCGTATCCCACTCCCCACCCCCCTCTGGGATTAATTTAAGGCTTGCTTCTTTTATTAGTGACCTAATCCATAGCTGCATCCATTTCCCTGGCTGGGGGATGCACTACCCAGGCCTCCAACCTCAGCTGGGGTTTCTCCTCCCTGCAGCTCTGCTGTAGGGGACCACTGGACAACTGGTGTGACCGTCTGGGACCACCACCGGTGGGTGTATGCAGACCTTCTGCTCTGGGCACCCTGAGGAGTTGAGGGAGTACTATGAGGATGTCTCTTACTATGAGAAGTCTCTTACCCAACTTGGTCTTACTTGTGCGATGGCCGTGAAATAGCGAGGGTCCTGTAGACACAATGATGTGCTTTTTTTTGCTCTGTGGATCATACCCCATGGCTTTCTCGGGGAGCATTAATTCTTTGAGTGATGCCACCGTGCGTGTCACTGACAGGAATATTTGCACAATCCTTCCTGGGAAGGGAAACCGTGTGCCGTTTGCCTGATGGAACCCCAGTGGAAGAGTTTTATACGTTAAATACCTTCTAATTAAAAGTGAGGAAACCAAGATGTGGAGAGATTAAGGACCAGTTTTCTGGAGAAGCTCGGTGGCTAGTCCGGACTGGATTTTCCAAAGAGCTCAGCTCCTGATGAAGCAGTAAATGAACAACCGGCTGTTCAAAGCATCCCATCCCAGTAGATGCTGGGCTGTGATTGCCGGGGGGAACTGCCCACCCCAGGCAAAGGGAGGGTGTTCCTCTCTAGCTGCAGTCGGTGATGGGGTTGTTTACATCTGAACTAGCCCCTTGTAGCATGGGGAGAAACAGGTGCCTCGGGGCTGTGTTAGTTTTGCATCGGGGAGGTGGATGGTGGACACCCTTGTTCCTCTGCGTTGGCCACAAAGGACCGTGAAGGACCTCAGAGGTACATGTCTGTATGGAGAGGCTGTGTCTATATGGAAGGTGACCCTCCATCCTTTCCGTTGCTCACAGATACGGTTTAGTGGTGTTTTTTGTCAGTGTTGGGTTGATGGTTGGACCAGGTGATCTAAAAGTTTCCTTCCAGCCTGGGCAATTCTATGATTCTGTGGTTCTATTATTCAACATCATCTTCGTTGAAGCTCCTTGTCACCCATGCTGAAGCTCCCAAGCGCTTTGGGAGCAAGAGGGCTGTGTGGGTAGTTGTCAGCAGGTGCTTAAACCAAACATCTACAAAAGAAGACATCAAAATTATTGGAGACACTAGTTTGGTGTCTATATTGAATTTTCTGTTTTCCCTGAAAGCCACTGAATTCTATGAAAAATAAAAGGAGATGAAATAGTCTCCTGGAAATAACTGGATTATTACTGTTAAAAATACCAAATCTGAAGAACAGAAAGCAAGCTAGGCATCGTGAAAGCTTTGCTTATCCAGTAATTCCCTAGTTTTGAGTGGAGACCCCAGAACTGCCCGAGGAAGGAAGGAGGAACGTGGCTTGTATTGTCCCTTTATATTCTAGGGGAAAAAAAAAAAAAGTGTAGGAAATTAAAGAAAATGTATTTTCCTGCGGAGGTGCTTGAGCCCATGCTGTGTGTGCATGAAAGGCTGCTGCAGGAAGCTCTGTGTCAAAGAGGAATGACAAACAGGGAAAATCTTGCCGTTTATGCTCAGAACTCGCATCCGTATCCTGTGCTCGTCGCTGGGTGGTGGGGGACATGGTCATCCCTCCAGCTCCGTGGCCACTCGCTATGAGGTTGGGCTAGTGGTTGCGGTGCAGCTCAGGTAGCTCCCTTGTGGGAAGCAAAGTCCCCCCCCTTAATTCTTCTGTCCCTTCTCCGTGGCTTCCACCAGCTGCGCCCGCCCTCGCTTGATGTGGCTGCCTTCAGATGGCTTCCAGCAGCCCCGCTAACCAGCGCTGCAGCTTGGCTTAGGGAAAAAAAAGCACATGAAAGGTGCCCGCGGAAGTTGCTGATTTCCCTCCCTGGCCTCTTCTGAAATCGTAAAATGAGGTCTTGGGGTTGTGTCTCGTGGCACAGATGGCAGCAGTAGTTCTGCTGCGCAGCTCCAGTGCAGGCACAGACCCAGCGCTTTGGAGAGAGTGCTTTTTGCCTTTTTTATTTTTCCTCTTTTCCTCCCTCTCCCCTTTTCCTTCCTGTTTTTCCTGTCTTTTTTTTTTTTTTCCCCCAATTTTTTTTTCTCTGTGCTGTTAAACATCATTTCTTCTCAAGAGTACCTGCAGCCAGATGGGTACATCTGGAAAACACACAGAGCATTGGTGGGAAAAGCTGAAAATCCCTTTGCTGCTGCCTCCTGCTGCCTTTGCGTGAGGAGGAAGAGGGTGACTTGCTGGATGAAGGATGCTCTTGCTCTTTGGTGTAGGAAACGGCCCCGGTGCCACTGGTCTCCCATCGCTCACCACCCCTGCCAAGCTGGAGGAGATGCTCTGGGATGGTTCCACGCCAGACACCTTAGCGTGGGCCAAACCAGTCCAACTGGCTGTGGTGTGTGAAGGCAGATCCTGCTCCTGCTCTGGCCCCTTTGCTCCGAGTTAAACAGAATCACAGAGTGATGTAGGGTTGGAGGGAACCTCTGGAGATCACCTAGTCCAACCCCCTGCCAGAGCAGGTCCACCCAGAGCAGGTCCCGCAGGAACGTGTCTCCAGAGATGAGTCCCTCCATCCCACAGCACGGGACCAGTAGCCACCACCTTGCCAGGCACCTTCTAAATGAAGCTGGTGGCCACCTCCTTCTTGTTACCCTCTTCTTGTGCTGTCACCTCAGCATCCCCAGGTCTCCAGCAGTGCCTCAGCTTGTGTGTGCCTCATCTTGCTTTTCTCCTCTGCGCCGTGACCCCAAGGGGAGCCTTCCACAGCTCTCTGCTTCTCTAAAAGTGCTTTTTAGCATGAAGCACTTATGGTTTTGTTGTTCTCCTGGGCTAAATATGGCACAGACTCCTGGCCTGGGTGATGGCTGCAGTTATGGAGAGGCTTCTTTGGGCTGAACTCATGACCCAAAGCTCTGGTGGGTGTAGGACGGGCTTGTGTGAATTGGAGTGCACAGGAACGGCCGCGTCCAGTTTCCTGCTCTCCAGGGGTTGTTTGCCTTTGCTTCTGTATACAGTCCCTGCCCCAACACTCTTATTTATTATTTTTTTTTAAAGCTTTGAAATTGGAGGAGGATTTCTGAAGGTCGTGTGTGTTTTGAAGGCAGAGCTAAGGCCATCCAAGAGTTAAACGATGCCCAGAGTATTGAAATACTGAGGCTTTTCCATAGATAATAGAGGAGGCCTTATTGCAGGAATAGCTGTTATTAAAACCAGTCACAAAACAAACTGTGGGGAGATTTTCTTGTATCTGATAAAGAAAGAAAGAAGATAAAATGTTAGATCCAAGCAATGAAATCTTAGCTTCCTTTAAGCTAAGAGGGATTTTTTGCTGTTTCTTTCTCAGTGGCCAGGATTTCAGTTCTCCACTCGGACGTTTTAGGAATTCCCAGGCTGGGTTATGATTTAAGGGCCACTTCCCATCTTGCGTAAGGGCCGGTCAGAACTTCAGGGAGCGGGTCCTGTCCTGCCTCCGTGGGAGCTGGACGGCGTCGTGCAGGAGGAGGTCCCTCAGCGCCCAGCCCCGCTGGCCGTCCCACGCAGGGAAAATTCCCAGTGACATCAAAAGGAAGCCTATGGAGAGCAGGGAAGGCGGCATCAAACCCGAGAGATTATAATTTTTTTTTTTTTTTTTAAAAATGTAAATCCATTCTGATGAGCCACTGGGACACCTAAAAGCAATACGCGGGCTAAATTGTCTTTTTGCATATTTATTTATCTTGTAAGCGGCTCGCCGGTTTGGAAGGAGGGATGCGTTTCAAATTAATTTGTGTAAGAGCCCGAGGTGGCTCCGGTTGCTCCCAGCCCTCTCCTCACCTTTTCTCTTCTTAGCTGGCAGTTTAATTGGGTCAGAAACAGTATTTTTTTGGTCTTAGTTGGGGAAACAATGAGCTCAAGCAGCAACAGCAGGGAAAAGTGAGGGCAGGGTGATGGGCAACGCGTTCGCTTTAAAGAGCTGTCATGGGAAATAGGACATTATTACCTTTATAAAGGATAGAACCACCACAAACTGGTTGATCCTCTTCAGGTCCTACTAGAAAAACCCAATACCCAACTGAAGAGAGGGCAGTATTCTCAAGCAATATTCTTAATATTTCAATAACAGTTTTACTTAAAAAAAAAAAAAAAAAAAAAAAAAAGGTTTTATTACCTTTTTCTGTCTGCGCTGAGTTTTCATTTCCACAGTAATTTTTTTAACCGCAGATTTGTGTCTTTGCTGCATGAATAGCCAAATAACAGGATGCCAAAAGCCTAACTTAAAGCTGTTATTCTGACTTCTGCCCAAAAAGTAATTGTTTACTTTACCATTGCAAATGTGTACACATGGCACCAGCAGCTGGCTGACATTATTTCGGGCCAGGCTCTGCTTTCATTGAAAGTGGTGTCATTTCAAAAACTGCAAAACAAAATAAAAGCCCTGTGGTCAGGGACAAAAAAAAAACCAAAACAAAACACCTCCCTCTCTGTCTTCTCTTTGACCCCAGAGCCTGGATCAAAGGGGTTTGCTTTTTGGGCTGCTGAGGAGGTCAGAGAGCCCATGGGATTTATCTCGTGGAGCAACTGGGAGGCAGCACAGGGACTTGGGAGGACTCTGCACACGCGGCATGGAGCGAGGAACCGCATGGAGATGGAAATCATTTTCTCTCCCACTTCTCTTTAACTGGGTAGAATCAAAATGCTGGAGGTTAGTTGTGATGGGAACGAGGAGATGCAGGCTGTGGGTGGAAGCTGGTGGTGGGTCTCAGTGCTCCAGAACAGCAGTTTTGCTTTTTGTTTTTTTCCGTCTTTTTAGGAATGCTTTTCTCCTGAGCATTTCTGTTTGTGGCATGCGTTACTCGTGGAACCCAGGAATATTCCAGAGGTGGATAAATGATGCTGTAATAATTAGTATCCGAGGTAGAAGGTGTGTGTCACAGCCAGCCAAGGAGTGCTGGTCCTGTTGCCTTCAAAGGAGACTGTATTCCTTAGAATCCCCCCTGGAATGTGGGGAGCGTGTATTTAACGTGGGTCTAACTATGGGAAAGAAATCGTGAGCAAAACACCTTCCCTGGATGGTGCCAGGGCATAGGGCTCCAGTGCAAGGACCATCCTGTATTTTCATAGCTTTCAACGTAAACTTCTGACTTTTTGAGACATCCTATAGAACTTTCCGTGATCCCGAATAACTAAATAATCTTCAAAGGGATATTAGGATGTCTCCTCTCGGGCTCAGTGTGGCAGAAAGCTCCGCTTGAAGAAATATTAATAAAACGGCGTGTGATTCACCTAAGCTTTGTGAAGCTTAATTGATGCAGGTTTACAAAGAACTTTGATCCAGGAATGAAAGGCATTCAACAGATGTGAACAATTCCAGGTGGCAATTAGCCTTTATGTGGAGGTACTCTTCTTGTTTGGCCGTAATTAATTTGTATTCTTCAGAGCCAAGCGGGGCCGGGGAGGATGTTTCCTACTTGGGGAATGACTCCTGTTGAGTTCAGGCTCCCCCGGGGTGAGGCTGGACCTTCCCCCCAGGACGCCCCCACCGTCTGCTGGCCGGCGTGTTGGAGCTTGACATCACCCTTGGGTCCCGGCCCCGTTTCGCAATAATAAGAAGCAGAATTTGGAAGAGCCAGCTGCCAGTTTTAATAAAGCCCTAAAACACACCCAGCCAAGTTTACTTTATTGTTCTTGGGATACACCAGAAAACAAAAAAAGTAAAAAAAAATATTTTTTTTTGTTTGTACAATAAGATATTTTGGAGGCTTTGGCTGACTCCAGCCTTTCCTGCCGCCTCCTTTGTTTTCCGGATGCATCAGCAGATGTCCATGAAAGCTCTAGATCTGCACCCTGCCTGACCTTTACCACCGAGGAAGGTAAATCACTTCTGGCAGGAGCCTTCCCAGAATATCTCCAGAACGATACCCTTGCTATTGTAAACAAATCTAATTAAAGAGGAATCTTAAGAAGGTTTGGGTTTTGGTTTGGTTGGTTGTTGTGTGTTGGGTTTTTTTCTTTTTTTTCTTTTTTTTCTTTTCTTGCTAGTGTTTTAATTAGTAACCTACATCATCACAGCACCTACATGGAGTTTTACACTTCAGGGCTTTCTCAAGAGGTGAAAAATTTGCTAATGATTTCAATTTTCAGGTTTTTGTCTTTTAAAGATCTTTTTTTGGAGGGGGGAGCAGAGAATAACTTTGAGATCAGGCCACCAAAATAGGAAACTATATTAGGAATAAGAGGTGGAGCAAGGTGTTTTAAGCCTGCGTTTGGCATATGTGGTGGTAGAAGACTCCTCTGGGTTCTCCTAACCTGGTCCACGATGCTTCAGGGCTAAGAACAACTTTGGCTGGAAGGAGTCGAGGGTGGGAGCAGTTGTCCTAGTAACCAGCCTCAAAGAGATGGATATTGAGTCTTTGTCTGGATACCTCTCCTCAGATGGATCTTCTGTACATCCGCAGGTTGTTCGTCTGTCAGTCCTGTCCCTCATATTAACAATTTGGCCTCTACTCTCTCAACAATTCAGAAAGCTTTCTGGGATCTAAAGATAGGCTCCTAAATCTGTATGTGATCACCAAAACGAGCATATTCCTTTCCCAAGGGCATGTCTTTAGTTTCTTAAGTCTAGATCTGGCCAGCAACCAACTTTGAGGACATTCTGATCCTTTTCCTTGTCCTGGTCCTCTCCCTGGAGCACGTTCAGGTGAGTTTTGCAAAGTTCCCCTGAGCAGGAAGAGAAGGATCCCAAGTCCCCAGGTCCCACCTTCTGCAGGTGTGACCCTGGGAGTGCTGATCTCCAAAAGGGTTCATCTGGAATGTCCTACCAGTCACATTTCCCAGCCTATGTGTGAATGAGGGTTTATAAAGTGAATTACAGGGGAGTGGGTTGTTATGTGTAGGGGCAGGGAATGGTATTCATCTGAAGTGCTGGTCGGGAAAATGCTCAGGACAGCGAGGACTTTCTGCTGACTTGCGTGGGAGTTTTTGGCACCTCCTGTTTGCCAGGTAGCTCTTGACCCTGAGAAATGTAATCAGATTATTCTTTTGATTAAAAAAAAAAAAAAAAGAAACCCACTGTTTTTAAATTGTGGCACGTACATATGAGCAATGTGAACCTCAGCAGAACTATGAGACTTTGGCTTAAAACAACTCAGACAGGAAACTAATACCAACGCCCATTTCAACAGATGTCGTGTGCCAGGAAATCAATATAATACGTTTCCAAATAAAAGCCACGTTCTGCATGAGAACTGGGGAATGAAGTCATGATTTAACCCATGGATAGTGTCTGAGCCCTTCAAAAGTGTGGATTGTTTGCTGTGGGGAAGGTGCTTCAGCACGTGCTGAAGGTATTGAAGGCTCTGGACAGGGGTGTTGAAGATGATGGGCTCCATGTTTGGTCCCCACCTCCCCTAAATGCCCCGTCCCATCACTCCCCCAATCATAGAGTCATAGAATGGTTAGAATTGGAAGGGACCTTAAAGATCATCGTGTTCCAACCCCCCTGCCCTGGGTAGGGACACCTCCCACCAGACCAAGTTGCTTAGTCCACATTTCCTCTGAATGGGATGGGGAAGAAGAGCTGTTCCTGGGGCAGAGTTGGATGCATCTTCTCCTGTGGATAATCTGGGGCAGAGAACAATCTTGCTGTTGATCAGAGAAATGACTCTTAGAAGTCCCTGGTGGACATGCGTTGGGTGGCAGTCTTCTTTTGTTACAGATACCCTTTGCCCCAGCACTATGTAATGCCAGATTTTCTCCAGCTGCCAGGAGCTCTTGGGCTCCACCACCTCAGGAACACATTTCCAGGGATGTCAACTCCTTTTTTGGGCTCCCATTCAAGCAGCTGTGCAGTCCTGTGCTTCACCCCCAAGAAAAACCACGGTCCCACCAAATTTTGGGGTTGCAGTGAGGTTCTTGGTGCGAGGAATGTCTGATCCACCTCTGTATTTGTGGAAGCTCTAACTCCACAGGTGCTGGAACGAGAAGGAAGGGTCTCTGGGCACGTGGGTGCTTTGATTGTCCCTTCTGGGTGATCTTGGTGGTGGCTGTGCAAAGAAGGACTTCATTGAGCGAGGTAGAAGACACTTTCGGGGGGGGGGGGTAAAGCAAGGGGAAAAGCTTTGAAATGCAAAGTGAAGGTGATAAAGATGTCGGGGTGGGGTTCGGTGGTTGGAAATTGGGGGTGTGATCGGCGCCTTGTTTTCCCTGGGCAGGGGTGGGGGGGCAGCGAGGGGAGCGCTCCCCGGGCACGTCCGGGCGCCGGCGCGGTTTTGGCTCCGCATCCCTCTTGGAGGGAGCAGCCCCAGACGGGGGGAGATACCATCAAGATGCTCGCGCTTTAGTTTGAAGTTGGCGAGGCTGGCCAAGTTTATTAAGATAAATGTACATGAAATTTGCATAACTGGCAAAAGGAGGCTGTTTACTGAATCCTGAGAAAAATCGCCCGGCTTTTCATTAGCGATGCATTAAAATAACCGAGTGTGCCGCCTGAGCTCCCCCTGGGTCGGTTTTGGTGAGCAGGATGGGTCCCTGGGATGCTGTCTCCCTCTGGGCATCCTCCTTGTGTCACCTTCTTCCAGAAGCCAAGGTCGCAGAGCTAAGCCACAAAACTTGGGACACCAGAGAACCCTAAAAACGCAAGGAGTGGCTGGGTTCAGGTTAAAATGTCTTAAACAAGGATAATGGAGACCCATCACCCGTTGTGCCATTCTTTGCCACAGCTGGCAATTTTCCACTGTGTGATCAGTATCTCCCGTGTTTTTTGGATGGAGATTCACCCGATAAATAACTGCTGTGAGAGCTTGTGCTGGTGCAGCTCGGGTTGAGGAACGTGCAGAAATGGATTCCCATCTTTTAAGGTGCTTTGAGGAGGAATGGGCAGCTGTCCCATCGGTATGCACCAGAGACTGAGGCTAAAAGTTCAGTAAGGCTGTCGGACTCCAGGAAGAACAAAAGGAAGAAATGTTAAGACTGCATTGAAATCAGGTGATAGTAAAGACAAAAAAAAAATAAAAATCAGTTTTAAAATCTGCATGGTAATGCCATGAGGAATGTCTTCTTGATTTGTGAAGGAATCAGAGTCCTGTTGTGTCCTGGCCTCGTTTATATACTGCAGCCCCAAGGATATTTGCTGTTTTAGTGATTTTTAACAGAGGTACCATCAAAGCACGTAGAAACAGTCCCTGCTGTACCCGAGATGGGGAGGAGAGGAGCATCCCGTGCCCTGACAGGTTAATGTGCAGAATAACTCCATCCTTCCTGCCCAGACTCCGTGAGCTCCTCACGCTCCGTGGAATAGCACAGGGCAGGGAGGAGTTTTTCTTCTAATAATCATAGAATCATGGAATGGTTAGAGTTGGAAGGGACCTTAAAGATCAAGTTCTAACCCCCCTGCCCTGGGCAGGGACACCTCCCACCACACCAGGTTGCTCCAAGCCCCATCCAGCCTGGCCTTGAACCCCTCCAGGGATGGGGCATCCCCAACTCCTCTGGATGAGAAATTAATAATGGGCAGAACGAGGCCCGTTTTCTGCTAAGTGAAATCATACCAGGCCTTGATCCACGCCAATATCTCTGTGTTATTCCTAATTCCTTGAAACTCTTCCATTTTCCCAACCTTTGCCGCATCCCACAGAGGGGTTTGGCCCGGGAACACTCTCCCTCCCTGGGGACCTGGAGGATGTTACACCTCTCGGAGCCGAAAACGACCATGGCAGAAATAGAGCAAGGAAGTTTTAAACACACCTAAACAGGGAAACGGCCTGACTTGGAAAACAAGGGACTATAATTAATTAAACCCACTTAGAGCAGACTTGAAGGGGTTCTGCTGACAGCGTTGCAGCCGGGAGAAGAAAGGGCCAGCGGCGTGAGATGGTATCTGTAAAACCCCGATACATCTGTGGGCCTTTAGTAATGGCTCTGCTGTGTTGTGCTGGGTGTTTTGATGGCTATCACGAGGCCCTAATTGGTAAAACATGTTTTATTAAAATATCCCTCTGCCCTCCCGCTCGGCTTTCCGCGGAGGCAGTGTTTGTCGGGGAAGATGGGAAGATCCGGGAACGCCGAAATCCCAGCAGGGCTGTGCCCGCATTTCACTGGCCTGAGGTTCTCGTGGCTGTGTCTGCCAGGAGCTCGGGTCCAGCTGGACCCAGGCTGTGGTCCCAGCCCCTCGCCCCGCTTCGGTTGCAAAGCCACAGGCTGTCTTAGCTAATTAATTAGGCTGTGAAAGCTCCGCTGGGTTGTTCTCACCCGTGCAGGAGGTACCGGGAGGTGCAGGAGGTACCAGGGCAGAGTGATCCTGGGCGTTGGGCTGTGCCAGGAGCTGCTGCATCCCTCAAAACACAGTGGTGACCATGGTTTTTCTGCCTGGTCCTGCTTGACCAGCACAGTACGTGTCTCCTGGGCACCTGGTGTGACGGCAAAGGCTGGGCATTTCTTCGCTCTTTGTATGTTTATAGCGTGTTCAAGAATCACGGAATGGTTTGGGTTGGGAGGGACCTCAAAGCCCATCCCACTGCCCTGGGCAGGGGCACCTCCCACCACACCAGGTGGCTCCAAGCCCCGTCCAACCTGGCCTTGAACCCCTCCAGGGATGGAGGGGTGCTCTGAAGGTCCTCAGGGATCCCGTAATCCCAGTTTCAGTGTGACAGCAGTGGCGCTGGCTGCTGGTGGGGAAGGGAAAGCAATGTCAGAGTTAAGAGATTAATTGCAATCCTATTGTTAATGTTATTTCTCATAATGTTTTCTAGTGCGGCAGTTGTCTTCATCCTCGTAGATGTAGGTAGTTCCATGATCCTGCTTTTTTAGCAGTGTCACAGGTGCTTCCTATTTGGTGCCTTTATCGTAAAAGTGTTTTTTTCTGTTTTTCTGTTCCATGGAAGGTATTGGGGGGGTACCATAACCCCCACTGTCAGCTCAGCCCCTGCTGGTGGGAAGCTGTCTCCCTGGTGGAAATACGGCCAAACTGCAGAAGACACTGCATGAATCCCTCTCCTGGCTTGGTCATTCCTTAGTTGTCGGGCATCTAAGGTTCTGTTGATGAAGGCATCCGTCCCTGTCTCCTGCTTCCCCTCTCTCTTTTTATAAGTGAATTGAGCCATGTTCAATTTTGGGTGGTTCTGTTTTTCTTCTGACAAATGCATTTGGACAAAGGCTTGCGTTTCTCTCGGGGTGGTGGAGGACCAGATTGCACAAGCTGATTAATCACCGCCGGCAGCGGGGGCCCCAGGAGCCCTGTTGGGGCAGGGGGCCATGCTTTCTGGGGCCAGCAGCACCCCGTTCCTGCTCTCCAGTTAAACCCAGGAATGGTCTGAAGGGTGCTCCTCGCTCGCCGATTCCAGAAGTTATCCGATGGTTTCTTTTCTGGTATCGATAATAAGGATTCCCTTTAATCTGGAAAGTCGGAGCACTTGCTAAAAATGTATTAATGAGACACAATTTGAGAGGTGTTTCCTCAGCCCCGCTACAGAGGCATGGGGGGGGACAGAAGAAATACATTAAAGAACAGAATCGTATTGTTCTCTGCTTTCACAGATGGTTATTTTTTTGTCCAGCCTGACTTTTTGTGTCTGGTCCTGCGTATCATCTGATATTTCTGTGTCATTTGAGGGAGTATGGGCTCTGCTTTTGCGTGGAGATGCTCTTCCTCAGCTGCAAGAACAAGGTTAATGGCATCCTGGGGGGCATCAAGAAGAGTGTGACCTGCAGGTGGAGGCAGGTTGTCCTGCCCTCTGCTCTGCCCTGGGCAGGACCCATCTGGAGCACTGGGACCAGTTCTGGGCTCCTCAGTCCAAGAAGGACAGGGACAGCAGAGGGCTACAAAGATGATTAAGGGGCCTGGAGCATCTCTCTGCTGAGGAAAGGCTGAGGGACTTGGGGCTTTTTAGTCTGGAGAAGAGAAGGCTGAG
>JAOTQQ010000079.1:1606475-1624166 GCA_026546715.1 Gallinago undulata | reverse complement strand
TCCCCAGAGTGGAGCAGAGGGGCAGAATCCCCCCCTTGCCCTGCTGGCCACGCTGCTGGGGATGCAGCCCAGGGTGCAGGTGGAGAACAAAGAAGCCCTCCTGTGTGGTGGCTGGTAGGGCTGGTAACGAAGTCTCCCTCATCACTGCTGGGAGAGCTGACCAGCCTCGTGCGTGCTTTGTAATGGAAATTACACTTGATTTCTTTTTTTTTTTTGGAATCTAAATGATGAAATGATGAGCCTTCTCCCATGAATAGAGCGTGCAGCGTGTTTTTAGGCTTCTTCTAAATGATGACAAGGGTGTCTCAGCTTTTGCAGTGATGGCTTTCAGTCGGACACATGTCTGCTCTTCTAACCCTTCTCTTTCCTCTCAGTGCCCCTGGCTACCAGGAACCCGTTATTTCGGATGTCTCACTTTGTACCTTTAGCTGAAATTCAAAATTGTCATTGACTGTGTAGGGTATACTTCTGTGCACCCCATGTAAATACTGAATTTCAAGACATGTATATGTATTTTTACTTGCATGCATATTGTATATGCATAGATTGTATATTTATGAACATAAGGAATGAAGATATAAAACTCTATTATAAGTATATACTGTTTAAATATATATATGTGTGTGCATGCATTTTATATATAGAGAGAGTAAGGAAATATAGAAGATGTTATAAAATGGCTGATGTTTATTCTTGCATCCTCTGCAGGAAAGGTTTCAAGTGAAGAATCCTCCGCACACGTACATCCAGAAGCTGAAGGGCTATCTGGACCCGGCTGTCACCAGGAAGGTGAGGAGCCTCCTGTTTCCTCTCCCCCATCCCTCCTTCCTCCGTGAGGATGGTCCCGGGCTCCGGGTTCCTTCCTGCCTTTGTGTGGAACGCCCCATCAGAAGTCTCCGAGAAGAGTCTGGGAGACGGAAGGAGCTGCAGGGAGAAGCAAAGAGGAATTGGAAAGCTGGATGTGGTTTTGAAGGAGAACAGATGTCGCAAGGAAGAGGACCATCTGACACACGAAACAAATTGTTTTAATAACTTTAGCTTCAATGAGTCGTCTGACAAATTATCACCGGGCTGTTCCCTGGGTCTGACTTCCATGTGGGCAGTGCTGGTGGTGAGGGAAGCCTCTCTTGGCTGGCTCTTGTCTCACCCCAGTGAAGGGGACGTTGAGGCTTTGAGTCCTCCTCTCTGGGCGTGGGGGTGACACCAGCTGGGTCCAGCTGGCACAGGCTGCCCCTCGCTTCTCGTCTCATCTGTGGCTTCGGGGCTGTGAAGTTAGGACATAAGCTGGGGGTTATTTACACGGCAGAGCCTCATCCATCCTTCTGCCTGTTATTTTGCCCAAAAGAGGGTGTTAATCACTCAAGAAGAAGGACTTGGGCACTTCACTTGGCCTTTCACGTGAACGTTGTGCGTCCCTGAATGTGGCTTTTGTACGGGGCTGGTTCTGATTTTTCTGAGCTGCTTTCGTGGGCTTAGTAATAAATAGCCTCCAGGATTTTAGAATAACAGTCAACCTCCATCCCTTTTAGAGGCACCGTCGCTGAACCTTTGGTATTTAACCACTTTGGAGATCAGCTCATATCCTGTGCTGAGAGTTATAATAGCCTTAAAAAAAAAAACAAAACCAAAACCCCAAAACAAATAAGAAGAGGCAGCAAGAGCGTTGCAGATCCTGCCATTGACTGGCTGGGTCACTGACAAGGCTCTGCCTTGTCCCCGACAATGGTGGCTTTGTGTTTGGGGGACAATGAGCCGAGGTCGGTGCCCCGTGGTAAAATCCGTGTCCTGACACGGGATCCCGGGATACGGGGCCGGCTCCGGCCGAGGCACAGCCCCATCCCTGCGAGGGACCGGGGCCGGGTACCCTCTGCTTCCAGCTCCGGGGCTGCAGGGATGTCCTCTGCCAGCCCCGCTCTTGTCGGAGCCTCCGGCAAGGAGTAGGAAACCATTTAGGAGGAAATCTTTTAAATTTCCCTGTAGCCGATTATAGTGGGTTTCTTTTTTTTTCCAAAACCGGTGAACGGGGGTCTTTGTGTTTTTCCTCCTGAAGGGTTTTTCAAATTCATTTAGTGTTTGGCTTTGCTCCGTGGGCAGACATTGAAGCCTTTCTTACCCCCGATACCGCTGCGAGTCCCATGACAAATGACAAAACTGAAGGTTCCTAAAAATAACTCCGTGGAGTTCCTCTCTTTTGTTGGCGTGGCTCTGCATCCCCGGCAGCCTTTCCTCAGCCGGGGCCGCCGGGCGGAAAGATTTACGAATGGATGCAGCAGATTGTGGGGAGAGCTCCTTTTCCCGGGGTTATTGCTGGAATTGGGGGGGTTTCGACGTTTTTGGTGACGGTCCCCAGCGTGGCCAAGAGAAGGTGGCTCCGACCGCCGCTGCGAAACGTGCGTTTCGGCTCATTATTGGGCTCGTAATGGCTCTTCCCAGGAAAACAATTGCTTTTCCTCTGAGCTGGATTTTGAAAGAGGAAAACGAAAGTGTTGAAATGACAGGCTTTTTTTCCAAGAAATTGCAGCTTGGTGGCTCTGGGAGCCGGTTCCCTGCTCTCAGCTGGGGTTGCAGAGGGCAGCCTGGCCTCCCTGGGGATAACGGTCCTGCCTGGGAATGGGCTGCCCGTTTCTGCCGTGCCCTCCCAGCCCTCTCTCCTCTCTGCCTTTTGCTGCATCACTATTTTCCCTTTATTTCTAGAGAGGTAAGGTCTTACACTGCTTGCAGTTACGTTGTGTGAACTCTCTAGGGAGAGAAGGCACCGTGGTTTTGTACTCCGAGCTAATTAACTGAGGTCCAAAATAACTTTAAGTCTGATCTTAACTAGCTATTTCAAAGTAAAAATTACTAGTGCCTTGTGTCTACCAGGACGTTACGGGGAGACATCTATTTATGTCTTTCTGAGCTGGGATTTCGCCTTACCTCGAGTAAGGCAGTGCTGGGAACTAGCACCTGATAAAAGCCTGGTGATAAAGGCAGCTGATAATTTTCCTGTAGGTTGGTGGGACAAGGTAAATCCCGTCCTTTCGTCACCTCCACCTCAAGAAAAGAACTCCTGAGAATTATTAACTGCCAAGTAGTCCCCTTGATTTTATTGCGGTGCACCGAGAACAAACCCTTTTTTCCCCAAGTATTCATAGCTCAGCACTACTTGCAGCAGCATCGCCTCTCTCCTAAACCTTCATAAGCCCTTTTCAAACACTTCAGGTCTGTGTGAGCGATAACTGATGACCAAGGTGGTTGTTAAGTACCGCAATTCCAAGATGATTATCATCATCCATCTGCTTCTGCTCTCTTTTACCTTGTTCACAAATGAGGATTTAGCTAAAGAACTGCTCCGGAATAGTTTATCCCACTGGTTTCGTGCATCTCCATGGGGAGGGAGCCCTAGGCAGGAGAGAAGATGAATCTTTCTCCAACTGGGAGAGTTGGAGGCATCACTGGCTTGCCCTTTCTGCCCACTGAAGGAAGTCCTACCCCCCAAGCTGGTTGTCCAGAGGATGGAGAGGAGAAGCTTGACTCAAGTCAAGATGAGTTGGAGGTCTTCTGGCTACTTTGATCAGTGGAGTGAAGTGGGGCTCCCACTGTGTCCTGGGGAGATGTTACCAGGTCGCCCTTTCTCTTCCCATATGGAGATGACCCAAAACCTCATCCCCTTTCCACTCGTTGACTTGGGACGTTTTATGGCCTTTTCCCAACATCTCATTTTGCAGATACGACTTTGCGTGTGCCCGTTCTTGAAGCGTGGAGATGGCAGCACATGTGTATTTCATTATTGGCACACCACACACACACACACACACACACACACAGAGAGATTTGGTAATTACAGAGAAATCACGGCAGGTTTTCGGCGTGTGGGTGTGAAGTCACAAAAGCGAGGTGGAAGCACCAGGCGGAGGGCGAAACCCCAGCGCTGTAGTTCTCAATGGAGAGTTTGGTACTAAAACAAAGCTCGTGTTGTAAAGAAATGTTTATTTATCTACAGGCTTTTAATTTTCTTAATCCTGAAAACTCAAAAATGTGCATGGGGACAGAAGTTATTTTTCTGAGTTTGTTTTTGTTGACTTCCGAGCCATTGCTATTGCATTCCTCGGGATTTCGAGGGGTTCTCAGCTTACCTTAATGTTTTATTTAGTCATTCTGCACTGCACAAGATGTTTATATTTTTAATAGCATCGCATGACTCTTAATTGTTATTTCTGCTTGCTCACTCAATTACAGAAATTCAGAAGACGAGTCCAAGAGTCTACTCAAGTGCTCCGAGAACTGGAAATTTCTTTAAGAACAAATCACATTGGGTAAGAAATTTTTGATGACTTCTGGTCTAAGATACGTTTTTTTTGTTTGGTTTTTTTTTTACATCTACTGATGGATGCCTTTGAGAAAATATCTCTTTGCATGTCAAGCAGCGATACCACTTGATTGATCGTTAAAGCCTGAAGGGCTCAGTTAAGCGATAGCTGGGCATCTCAGGAGAATAATTCAGCTTTAATCCTTTCATGATAGGGTTCATCCGCGTCTCTGTGAAGGCTGCGAAAAGATTGCAGTCAAATATCTGCTCGCCCTCAGTCAGTCAGAGCAGGAGCGGGCAGGGTTGTGTCTAGAATAGTAATAGTATTGCAGCTATAAATATATATATATAAAAAAAAACCCCATGGTGTTTTATTGCTTTAACACGATGCAGTTCCTGAAGCCTGGCTGTGAGTAATATTCCCAGTATTTTAGTTCTACAAAACACAAAATTCTCCAATAGCAGAAGTAAAGGAATTGCCAGAGACTTCATTTTTTTGGATGGAACGTGCCGTTCCCGTCGCGTTCCCACCGGTCTCACCTCTCTGCTTCGGGGCTCGGCACCAGAACCCCCTTCAGCACTGGCATCTCAGCCAGGGAAGTTTCTTCAGCGTTTTGTTTCGTGTGTCCACCTCAATTACGTTGACTTTCCAGGATGCTGCTCTCATCTTGAGGGAGCCAGGGCCTTTTAAACAGTGGGAGGAATAGCCTTTCTCTCCCTGGGGGGTCGGGCTCCCCACGAACGATGTACGGGATGGTGGGGGACCCTCCCGCAAGCTGCACCATCACAAATACCTAAACAAACTTCTCCCGCAGCCCTGCTCTGCCTCCCGTTTAATTTTCTCTGGTTTTTCCAACACAAAAGATTCCCCACCAGAGACTTGGGGCATCCGAAGCGCGAGGCTCTGCAGATTTATGGGCGGGCAGAAGGACCCGTGGTGGTGCAGCAGAGAGATACAGGAGGCTGAGGAGACAACTCTTTATTCATTTTGCTCGCCTGCTTTTGAAAAATACGTCTCAAAATTGGTTTTATCAGAATGACATGGCTGTTTATTTTATAGCAAAAGATTTAAAGCCTAAGGACTAGAATAACATGGAGGCAATGAATTCTCGCTCTGGTGGGAGCAGAGGATGCAACACCCCGGTTCCCTCCCTGGCTCCCCACTCCTTCCAGTGGCCCCCAGCCTGCTACTGGGGGGGGAGAATTGGCTGCCCCAGTTAGGATTTGGAGGAAAGCAGCACTGGGGCTGTGCTGAGGCTCCTTGCTTGCCTGGGATTGCCCCCAGATGTCTGGATTTGCAAATTTTACTTGGCATTTGGGAGTTTTTGAAAGCTTTGGAAGACAGGAAGGTGGGTGAGTGGTGGGTTTGTCAGTGTTGGCCTGATGGTTGGACTTGCTTATCTGGAAGATCGCTTCCAACCTGGACCATTCTGTCATTCTAGAACAGGCTTTTCTGAATTGAAGATTATTTTGCCGAGTTCTCAGGGACCAAAATTCCCAGTAACAGGTGATCTTTTATAAAGAGAAAGCAAAAATTACTGTTAAATACATCCAGGATGTCAGATCTCACCCTTGGTGCTATTTTTCTTTTGCCGGTGCACTGTCCCTATGCTTTTGAGATGCTGCAAGAGATGAGGATGTGGGGGAAAATAACCCAGGTCCCTGTGACTCCTCTGTTCTTTGGTGGCTGTGACCAACGCTCGGGGGTTTGTGTGGTCCATGCCCTCCTCCAGCCACTCCGCTGAGCTCCACACCTCAGCACTTTGAAGAAAAAACATCTAGTTTCTGAGCAATGCAGAGTGTGCTCAGGGGTTTTTATGGGGTTTTTTTTTTGGAGGGGGTGAATATTTTTCCCGTTATAGTCCTGCAAACAAGCTTGTTTCAGGACGTTTGTAAAGAACTCTATTTTATAAAGTCCTCTAAATAATAAAGGGTGCTTTTTCCAAGTTGTCTTCTCCCGAGTGAGAGAGCAAAGTTGAGCTCCTTTCAGCTCATGCCTTTCCTGCAACGGCCCTGTCTCCAGTTTATCTGCCCGGAATTCCAGCGCTCCCCGAAGCCTGTGAAAGGCTCTGATGTCTAATGATTTTTCTAACAGATGGGTGAGGGAGTTCCTGAACGAGGAGAACAAAGGCCTGGATGTTCTGGTGGAGTACTTGTCCTTCGCACAGTACGCAGTCACGTAAGTAAGGCATTAGTAATGATTAATTATTCACGATTATTAAATCCGATGACATTAATGACTGCTGAAACAGGCTGGGAAACAAAGCTGCTTTCGTTAGTCGTCGTATCACACAACTTGAAATAGTTGTTCAGCGGAGGGTCTGTGTCTGTGTATCCCCAGCCTTTCACTTCAGGATGTTGGAGCAGTAGATTTTTGTATAAAATTGCATGAAAAGAAGCGGTGGGTTAAAGATCCTGCTGTAGTCAGGAACTCGAGCTAAAAGGAGTTGGTATTTTATTTTCAGAAGAGATGCCATCAGTTGTATGTATATGTATCATCGCACAGAAAAGAGATTTTTGGTGGGGTTGCAATAAAATTAATGAACGAAAATTATATGTTTTAGAATGTTCCTGACACTGGAAAAAACTGTGCATAGTGAAAAAGAAGTGTTTGTATAAAGACTTTCTTCCTAAAATTATACAAGCATGCACAAGTTAGTTTGCCGGGTTTTTCCCCTCTCTAACGTGGTAAACATGAGTAATAACCTCAAAAGCTGTAAGGGGAACAAGCAATTTTTGCTTGAAATAGCAGTACAATGGGCAATGAGTCAGAAATCAAAGAAAATATGTAATGATTATGGTAATACATGACATATGCTGGGAGATCCATGGGGGCCAGCAAGGCAGTGTAAACGCTCGGGCACATATTGGTGGGAGAAACTGGATCAGTAGTCACACAATATATTGATTTATTGAAATAAAATGGGGACAGATAAAAGCATTCCCCTTCTTTCCTTCGAGGCAGGGCTGTTCCTCACCACCTCTTCTCTTTAACCCGGCGCTGGGATTTCTCCTGCCTTTCAGGTTTGACTTTGAGAGTTTGGAGAACAATGTGGAGAACTCCATGGACAAGTCCAAGCCTTGGAGCCGCTCCATTGAGGACCTGCACAGAGGCAGCAATTTGCCCTCCCCCGTGGGCAACAGTGTTTCCCGCTCTGGCAGACACTCCACGTTACGGTAAGGCCTTTATTTGGGATGTGGGCAACCTACAAAGAGAAGGTTGTGGCTGCCCCATCCCTGGAAGTGTTTAAGACCAGGTTGGATGGGGCTTGGAGCAACCTACTCTAGTGGGAGATGTCCCTGCCCAGGGCAGGGGGATTGGAACTCGATGATCTTTAAGGTCCCTTCCAACTCTAACCATTCCATGAGTCTATGATTCTGCAAACAGCCACTTTCCACGTGGGAAGAGTTGCTATGCTTTTTTTCCAATTAGAATATTTTTCATCTTCCCTTTTTTCACAATATAGAGTTGACATATGTAGGAAATGTGTCATTGAGCTGGTGGTTTTGGGGAGGAAAGAAGCCCTAAAATAGTAACACAGGGCAGCATCACACTCCTCCTCGGTGGAGGAAGAGGCAAGAATAACTCTGCCTCCCTTCCCGGTGGCAGAGTGATCCAAGGAGGTGCCACACGTTCGCGGCAGGTACCATGTGCCTTGCACAGAGGAAGCAATTCCTCTTCTCCAAGGAGTATCTCAAGATTTCCATGGACCCAGCCAGCCTGGAGCTCCCATCCAGCATCTCGTCCAAAAAAGGTCTCTTCAAGCAGCACATTCCTTCCGTGCTGCTGTGAACAAGACTTTTTTTTATTATATATATAATTTAAAGACCACTTCCATCCTTCAAACCTGCTGTGAAGTGCAGCATCACTCTGGCTTTACGGTGAAGTCTCTCTTTCCAAATCCTGGGGTTTTTTTGAGTTTGTGGAAGAGGCAGGATCACTTCCCAGGACTGAACGGCAGCCGACTCTCTTGCAGTCCTTCAATACTTCACTATTTCAAACCATACCAAACACCACCTGAAAACCCTCACTGCTGTTACCCAGGGGGGCAGCTCAGAGCGCTGCACAACCTTTACTCGTACACTTTTGGGCTTGTTTTTTGGCTTTTGTGGAGTTTTGTTACAAAGTACTGTGGGCATAAAGGAGTCCAGAAAAGGTGGAGCCAGCGGGGACTCGCAGGTTTTTCCTACATCTTCCCGTTGGGGTTCAGTTCTGGTTGGTGGGTGGATGGTACCGTTGGCCCTTTAGCTCTCCTCCTTCCACCTCCAGCCCGAGCTGTGGCGGGAGCGATGCCTGGAAGATGTAGTTCACAGACATCATCAGCAGGGAGGAGGCAGACACACAGTCCTGGTAAAGAGATATGGGCTGTGGAGTCCAGCAAAATCACTCAACCAGTTGATTTTTAAAATTTTTTTAACGTTGCAAAGGTGTTCTGAGCGGTTTTGGTTTTCTTTGCTCTTTAATTGCTATGACAGAGAAATGGCAGAGTCTGGTGGTTGCAGGAGGATGTCTGGTTCTGCTCTCTGTCCTTGGGAGATGTCTGTAACATCATGTTTGTGATGAGTTGCACTAGAAATGCATAACTCAGTTTTACATTACATGCCTCTTACATTTTTTCTCTTCGTTTCCTTCCATCCTTTTTCTCACATCCTTACCCTTTTTATTTTCCATTTCAACGTCTCCTTCCTTGCATCCTCCATTCCCCCTCCCTCATATGGACGCTCTCCTCCGACTTCTTTCTCTCTGGGCCATCCTTCCATCCCTCCTCCGCTCTCACGTGCCGTCAGATTGGTTTCTCTGCCCGAGCAACTTCGGTTCAAACGCCGCCAGAGCTGCTTTTCGGCCAACTGCCTCTGGAGCGGCTTCACTTTACGCTCTTCCGATGAGGCTTCCAGCCGGAAAACCTCGTAAGTCCCAGGTCGGAAGGTTGGAGACGCAGGGCATGGGAGCTCTGCGCCCCATGCCTTATCATCTGCTAATCCCACGCCTGGGGGAGAGCCCCTGCCCCAGCGAGCGGCGGGGCTGGGGGGAGATTTGAGCCCCCAAACCGTGTGGTTATCACATTATAACCTCAAAGTGTAGTTTGCTCCTGTAGAGTGGAGTTTCCCTAAAAGAAAATCAAATGGGGTTTACTTTGAAAGAAGATCTTTATCTCTTTATCATATTGCCATGATACCTAAGAGCCAGAGCCCTTAGCCATTGTCCATGGTATTTGAGAAGATGATGAGAGGCCTGGACCATCTCCCTTACAAGGAGAGGTTGAGGGACATGGGTCTGTTTAGTCTGGAGATGAGAAGGCTGAGGGGGGATCTGATCAACGCCTATAAATACTTCAAGGGTGGGTGTCAGGAGGATGGGGCCACTCTTCTCAGTGGTGCCCAGGGACAGGACAAGAGGGAATGGGCACAAACTTGGCCATAGGAAGTTCCATCTCAACATGAAGAGGAATTTCTTTCGTGTGAGAGTGGCAGAGCCCTGGCAGAGGCTGCCCAGAGAGGTGGTGGAGTCTCCTTCTCTGGAGACATTCAAACCCGCCTGGACACGTTCCTGTGGGACCTGCTCTGGGTGGACCTGCTTTTGCAGGGGGTTGGAGGAGATGATCTCCAGAGGTCCCTTCCAACCCTATAGCATTCTGTGATTCTGTGATTCATCTTTTTTATTACAAATTTTACCCAAAGCTGGCACAGAAATGTCACCCAGAACAGTGTTTTTCAGCCACGTGCTCCCTCCTGCCCGCGGAGCCACCCGTGTGCCGGGGCAGCCTGGGCAGAGACCTCCCAACATCTTACATGGAATTAGCGTCTTGGGTTTGTGTTTCATTGAAAAATAATAATCTCTGTTTTAAAATACATACTTTTCCAATAGCTGGGGACGATGTGTATTAAAAAGAGTAAAAGCTAAAAGTAGGTGGGAGGTTTTTAAGAAGGGTTTGTCGATGTAATTAGTAAATATTGGTTAAGTGAAGCAGAATCTGTTGCTGAGAACAAGGTGGGTGCTCAGAGAATGAGGTGGATGAGCAGGATGGCATTTTTGGTCAAAGCCAGGAGGTTCCTGCCCCGTCGTTGGGTAGACAATGTGTCTGGGACCTGTGGAGACCCCGGCCACCTTCTCTTCTGTGTGCCAGCTCCTCTTCTGTCTTTGTTGGAAAAGCCATTAAAATGGAGGGAGAGGAAGGAGCGACCTTCCCTCTTCGGGTGAAAAAGGAGAAGGCTGACAATCTTCACAGGGTAATTCCAAATTCAGGAGGTGGGCTCATCCCTCCCATGCCACAACAGTCTGAAAAATGAGAAGGGATTTGGCCTGGATTCCTCTTTATTGCAAAGATTTGGGGAGACAGTCTTTCCTGCCAGCTTTAACACCAGTTTTCCCCTAATTTTTAGTGCCCATTTGGTGATGTCATGGTGCCAGCTCTCCCCATCCTTGGGGCTGGTGGATGCAAACCTACTGATGCCCTCAGGACCCTGCTCGGTCCTGGCTTCTCTGTGGTTCTAGACATTTAATTCCAGGAGAAGGAGCAGGAGCTAAGCCAGGGGTGGGACGTCACCTGGTGGTGACCTGGGCACGGGGGCTCTCTGCCTGTTCCTTTGCCTGACGGAGACCATCCATTGCTAATTGTGACTTTAACTGGCTTCTTTTTAGCAGTGCTAAACCCTGCCAGCTCCCTGGGTTTCCTTGGCAACTGAGGTGGGGAGTTATTTTATTTATATTTTTTTTTAAGAGGAGGCACAGGGATTTGGGAAGCAAACACCAAAATGTGGGCAGGAGGATAAAAATGGGGATGAACCTTGGGGGATTTTATTGCTGCTTTTTTGGGGGGGAGAAAGAGCATTACTTTCACATGAGAGTGATACTCTCCTCTCAGATAAATATTAATGCAGACTTTGCCGTTTCACAGCCCATTAGAAATTCCCTGTCTTCCCAGTCAAATGCTGCAATTTTTATGGGGATCAAACTGAGAAACTTCATTTCTTCCTTCAAAATCTGCGGGGTCCGTAACGAGTGAGCGCTCCGGGTAAATATAGCTTAACCCAGAAGTGGACTTTGGGTGCATTCAGGAATTGGACTCAAATTTGGGGGCTTCTTGGGTGCAATGAGTTGGACTTTCACCGTCAGCATTTTTGTCACATCCCTGCCAATTTAACAGAGCGGATTTTTGAGCGGTCAGTTGTCAGCCTTGTGATTCTCGTGGTGTCTCTGCTTTGAAGACCATGATTTTTACAGACCTGGCCCAGGCGTTGGTTGGGCAGTGGTGACTCTCCAAGGCAGCGTGTCCCCCCCTTCTCCTGTCGCCTGCCTGGTGGTGGTGTGGGGTGTCTGCTGGAAACTGTCCTGGTCGAACTGGAGGGGAATCCTCTTTGTATTTTAAGCAGCAAAGATCTCCTCAGCTTTCTGGATTAATAGTTCTCTCAGATTCTTTTAGACAACAGCCCCGAGAAGCTGTGGTTGCCCCATCCCTGGAGGGGTTCAAGGGCAGGTTGGAGGGGGCTTGGAGCCACCTGGTGTGGTGGGAGGTGTCCCTGCCCAGGGCAGGGGGTGGCACTGGATGGTCTTGAAGGTCCCTTCCAACCCAAACCATTCTGTGATTTATTTTCTTTACGTTTGTGGCACAGACCAGCTCTGTCATCACAGAGCACAGGCCCAAGGTCTTTCCCTCTCCCGGTCTCATCCCCTGCAGTGGGGTGCAAGTTCAGGGTCCCCATGTCCAGCAGACCCAGCTCGTACCTTGCTCTGAGAGAAGATCAGCGAAACCAAAAGTTTGTAGGAGGTGCCAAGACCTTCCTCTTCCAAAGTCCCTTTCTGCTGTCAGAGGACATCCGTCATACAAACACCATCAACTCCAAACCACCTCCACCAAAACTGCAGAAATGTGATGAGAAACCCACCAAACCCCAATGAAAACCAGGAGTCCCAGCCCACACAGAGCTGGGCGAGCAGCCGGGGGGGCGGTGAGGTCCACCCTGGGTTGTCCTCTGCTCTCATTGCTCCCACTCTGAGGGAGACAGGCAGGCCTAGACAATTGAGGGCATGGTATTCTTTAGCAGAGAGTAAGATAAAAATGATGGGAGAAAGCAGCTGTAGCTCATGTTTGTTATTAACATGGCACATTAGAAGTCCACACCACTGGGCTGGGCACGTCGTCCTCGCCTTAAGCCTGAAAGTCCTTCCACTGGAGTTGGTGGAGATGGCAGGAGTTTGTACTGAGATCTGTGCTCCCTCACCGTGGTGGGGAGGGCTTTTATTTACTTTGAGTATCTCCGTTCGTTGCGTAGGTGTTTTAATTACCCATCCGTGGGTCTTCAGCGTCGGCCTGAGCTGCTGTGGACCAGGAGACGCCCTTGCAGGTGGTGTTTTCTGGGTCTGGGGTGAGTCTGGGACAGGCTGGACATCTTCAGCAGCTCTGGCTGGTGACGATAACGAAGTGCCGTGGAGATAGAGGCAGGAGGAGAGCGTTCCACGCTGCAGGAGCTCACACACTGTCAGGTTCTCTCTTTCTGCTCTTTTTTTCAGAAGTAAGGTTTTAGAGTTCTCCTTTAAAGGTAGGGCGGAGGAAATAAAAGAGGAACCATCTGAGTTTAATTACCAGGATAAATATACTCGTGGTGACATAATCTTTGACCTGCAGCAGACAGGAAATCAAACCCAACAATTCATCCAGATGCTCGGATCCAGCCTAATGGTTAGTAACGAGAACTGAAATAAAAGCAGGAGAAGATCATTCCCCCCCCCACTCCCCGCCCCCGGTTTGGCTCCTGGCGTGTGGAGGGAGGTGTTGGAGCTCCCGCCAGCCTGCCCTGCCCTCGGGAAGGAGAGGAATAACATCGGGGGTCCTTGCAGTGGCCACTAGTCCAGAGAAGGCTTCCTGAGCCTGAGTTCCAGCGTGCGGAGTCGTCGCAGAAGAGTTTCTGTACCAAAAAAGAAAAAAAAAAAAGCCTCATTAATTCTTGGCATTCATGTGTGTGTGAAGAAATTTGCATCTGTTGAAGGGAAGGGATCTAAATCTAGGGCAGAATCCCATCTGCGCGGGGGATATTTTCTCTGTGCTGCAGCTCTCGGTTGTGTATTCTCTACCCGTTCCTCAGCCTGGTGGGGGACAGCCATGGGTGGAAGCTCTGCGTGTCGCTGATGGTCCCATGGATTAGCAATTAACAATGTGTGGGGTGGTGGGGACAGCAGGAGGGCTGTGGCAAGGAGCACAAAGCTCAGGGCTGGGGCTGTGTCCCATGAGTGAGCGTCATCTTGGCTTTCGGGAAGAGAACAGGGCAGGTCCCTCTGCCTTTGCCTACTTGGTGGGTCACTGGTATGAGAATCCTCTAAGTTAACATCTCCAGGCTTCAGGACAGTGGTTTTCCTGGCTGTGGGCAGGTAGTGCCATATGGGATGTCTGAAGCCCTTGTTGGGTTTCTGAGGGTCTTCTCTACCTCTTCAGAAGAGGTGAGTGTTGTTTCCACCTCAGACCTTCCCTTTGGTGGCCGCATTGCTCTGCAGAGCAGGGGTTTGGTTAGGTGCAGGTCGTGAGGTGTAGATGAGAGCATCCCTCAGCCCAAGGAGGCTCCATCCAGGTGGTGGATCCCAGGCAGGTGGACCCAGCTCCAGAGTTCTGTGCATTTCAGAGTACCCTTGCTCCCCAATTCTGTTTCCCCTCGCTCCCCAAGAGGCTGGAAATGCCAAATTCTGCCTTTGTGGTCATCTTTTATTAGTTGAAGGAGACTTGCTCCCATTTGCTACAGCTGACAAAGCTCTGGCAGATGTTTAAAGTCATCCTGAAATGTAAGGAGTTGAGACATCAGGCACCGAGGAAGATTCTTCTATCAGTAGCCTGATAAAGATCTAATTACTCTACTTACTTAAAATCTAAAGGAACATAATGTATGCGGTCGTTAGTGGCTTAAAACTGAGATAAGTCATTGTAGGAACGTTCTCTGGATGACTAGAAATGACTTTTAAATCTTTTTATTGCATCATTTTTCATATTTAGTGACATTAATGTATGGCAATACGCCGCTGCAGTGTGGGGACAACCTTCTCCAGCCACCGCTGGCAGTGCTTCCACACTTCCCAGTTCAGATTCAATGCAGGGCTCCCAGTTGATGGTTGAATGGCTCTTTCTTTGTCCCGGGAAGGGAGATTTGGAAGATAAATGAGTCCCTGAGCTCCAGGTCTGTGTGTGGTCGGTCAGCCCGTCCGTGGGGACAGTCCCTGGCTGTCCCCATTCCCTCCAGGAGCAGCTGGACCATGTCCCTCATTCCAGGTGTGGTGCAGCATCCCATCCGAAGGGCTGGTGGGGGCTTGAGGCCACCCCCACGACACGGGGAACAGCCAAGTAGTGTCCCAGTCCTGTGTCACTCCTCAGGATCTGCTCCCCAAATCCTGGTTCCTGTGATCCCACCGCTCGCTGGGCTCCGGCAAAACTGGGTCATGTTTCCCACAAATGTGAAATCCGTCTGGAGCGCCCTGAGCTGATTTATGCATTCAGATATATGGGGAAAAAAGGGAAAAAAAAAAAAAAAAAGGCAGTTTGGCTGAATTCTGCTTTGAATTTTGGAGTTTCTTTTATCTCAGGCGCTCCTGAAAAAATGAAAGCAAAGGGAAGAAATTGCTTCAGCCTGAGAGTTGGGGGGGTCTCCGTGGGCAGGGGGGGCTCAACGCCGGTTCTTCTCCCGGAGAGGTCCCACGGGCGAGGGTGATGTGGAGCTGGAATCGCTGCCCGGCACTCGGGGCATCCCCATTCCGTTTGTGTAATTAAAGTGAGAAAATCTGCAAGTGGATTCTTTATGCCAGAGAGCGAGCCAGTGAGTCAGAATAAAACAAGTCTGTTATTACTTGTTCATGTATTTATTATTAATCCTTGTGATCATTAATAATGCTGGTGATGTAGTTAATCACGGATTTTAAAAGCTACACCTCTTTTTTTAAACACAACGAGTAGCGTGGATTAGACAAGTAACTGCACGGCAGCATCAGCAATAAACAGGGTTCCCAAAAGGAAAGAAAGAGGAAAATGATGGTGCGTGAGGACACGGGAGCCGTGTCTCTGCCCTTTCTCACCAAGTCTCACACTCGGTGCAGGAGGTGCTTGGTACCAGCAAGGTGGGTCCCCAGGGATGTTTCTCCAGGTACGTGCTCCTGCTTCCAGCACTCTGGAGGTCTAAGCATCCTCGCCTAAGGATTGCATCTCGCCTTTAACGCGTCTTGATAGATTTTTCCCCTCTGCAAATGCTTTTGGAGCCCGTTCCAGGCTCTGGGCTCTGGAGCACTTCTGAAATTACCAGGTTTGCTTTGATCCTGATCTGATAATTATCATCTGATAATTATCCATGAGGCCGCATGGTTCCCGTGTTACGGGAAATGATGATGGGTTGTTCCCCGCTGACTCCCTCCGCGCCACTCTGACTTCCTTGGGAGCGTTGGGATAGTTCTGGGAAGGAAGAGCCTGGGTTTGTGTGTCCCCTGGAAGCTCTCACCTTCTCCCCCTGCCTCGGTGAGTGCGTGCAGTCATTGCTGGGAACCAGTATGGATTGGCTTCACCCCTGGTTGGGAACTGCAGTGGGAGCTAAGGATGCTGTAACCCAGAGGCTTTCCCCACTGCGGTTCTTGTCCTGAATCAAAGATTAGGAAAACCTTCTCCAGGCTGCAAAGGTGGTGCTGGCAAGCGTGAGCCCAGCTCCAGTTCTCTCCTTTCTGTCAGCCTTCTTTTTCCTGGAGGTTGTATTTACCCCAGCAGTCAAGTTTCACCCATGAATTTCTCTTTCCCCACCCCGAGGAGTTGCTCTTTGCATCAGAAACATCAGGATTTACACGTGGCTGCACGTGCATCACCTTAGTTTTCTTTCTGTCTTCCCGTCAGCAGATTTTTTAGACTTTCTTCCTCCATTTTCAGGCCCCAGTGTGACAGTTGGAAATGCAGCAGGATTGCTGTGCCCACCCAGGGGTTTCCTTAGCCAGCAAGCCCATGTCCCGTGGTCTCTGTTCTCACCTGTAAGTCGGTGGAAATCAGGAGCAAATCCCTGGGTGCTGCAGCCTGGCCCTTCTTCTCCTGGCTGGTTTTACTCTGTAGATGGGGGGAACAGAACAAATACTGTGTTTTTCCACCCCCAAACACCAGGCTGTTGGCTGGGGCTGCTGGGGGCCACCCGCATGGCTTTGCAGCCCCCCAGTGTGGATGGAACTTGTCCTGCTGGTCCAGGGGCAGCACCGATGGCAGCGGTTCCCGCGTCACTGTGAAGAGTCCCTTGACCATAATCATGATCCTCTCATTGCTTATTCAGTTCCACATCCATAAGAACATACATGTATTTCCCATGGCAGCCCCTCTCCTCCTCTCCCTTTCCTGTGCTCGGCTCCCAGAGCAGGTTTTTTCTTAAAGAAAATAAGCAGCATCTCAGGGAAGAGCTGAAATGTGCTTTTCATTTACCGTGCCATAGAAATGACAGACGTAAAGATTTCCCTTTGTGTTTATTCTGTGTACTTACTTCACTGAATTCAAGGTTGCTTTGCCAGTTAGGGGTTACAATTAAAATAATTAATGCCTCTGTTCTGAGGAAAGATCCAAAGGGCTGCATTTTCCTCAAATAATTTGGAGGGCTTTCAGAAAGCTCAGCTGCGGAGGAGAAGAGAGGCACCATTCTTAAATGAAGCGCAGTGGGAATTAATACATTTTTGCTGATGCCTACCAATGTTCAGATCCATTAAAAGTCCAGTGAAGTGGATGGAAAAAAAAAAAAAAGAAAATTCCGGAACAACCTCTGGTTGTGGGTGGATCATTCTGTCCCCGTGGGGTGCCACGGGAGATGGAGGTGCCTGGCTTTGAAGCTTCATGGACAGGGCTGGGACCGGCGTTCCTGGTCCATCCGTCACCTTTTCCCTGTGTTACTCCCATGGGCGTCTGCTCCACAGAACTTAAAACCGGCTGCGTTTTCACCCAGAGGAGGGATGTTTCCATCCCCCCCCCCTTATTTTATTTTATTTTTTTTCTTAGCTCCTCAAAATAGCCTTGCGATTGATGCGAGCTGCTTCTCTTTGCAGGTATAACACCTTGCCAAGCCGAAGAACGCTAAAAAATTCCAGATTAGTGAGTAAAAAAGACGACGTCCACGTCTGCATCATGTGTTTACGGGCCATAATGAATTACCAGGTATTTCCCTTTCCCTTCTGTTGGCCCCCGACCACTGCTTTGTTGCTGGGAGGGGGGAGGAAAAGGTTAGCGGTGAATTATTAAGGTAAAATTGACACAAAGGTTTAAATTCTTACTTATTCTTCTTAGGCAGGGAAGCTGGGAAGGGGGGTGACGTGGTGCTAAACATCCAGGTGGGTGATTTAGAACAGATGGCCACAAAAATGCTCAGGGGGTTGGAGCCCCTCTGCTCCGAGGACAGGCTGAGGGAGCTGGGGTTGTTCAGCCTGG
>JAOTQQ010000079.1:1593713-1606375 GCA_026546715.1 Gallinago undulata | reverse complement strand
AAGTTCTTTCCACTGAGGGTGGTGGAGCACTGGAAGAGGTTGCCCAGGGAGGTGGTTGAGGCCCCTTCCCTGGAGACCTTCAAGGGGAGGCTCGAGGAGGCCCTGGGCAACCTGGTCTAGTTGGGGGTGTGGGGGGGTCGGACTGGATGGCCTTTGGAGGTCCCTTCCAGCCCAGATGATTGTATGATTCTATGAATTTTTCAGAAGAGCTGGACAGGGGTGGAAAATCTGAGCTTTTTCTCTTATTCATCGCAAGGCAATTGCGACAACTGCAAATCAAAGAGTAAACCAGACCAAAGCTGATCTTAATTTCATGGGTTTCCTTTCTCTTTGGTGGGATGCTGTGGTCATACGGCATCCCCAGGTAGCTTCAGAGACTGGGGATTTTTTGCTAAAAATATAACAGCTAAAAGATAAGTGCTTCAAAGGAAGGCGAACACCTTTATTATGAGTCATATGAGGTATTTCTAACACACTGCCCTCGGGGATGCTGGTTCCCTGGGAGTTACAGAGTGTCTTCCCTCCGATGGGAAGGATGCAAAGAACGATCCTGAACTAATAACCAGTACGGTGTTTGCCAGAACAATTTTTTTTTTTTTCCTTTTTGGAGAGCAAAAGCAACCTTACCCATGCAGTAACCACACGCTGTGAATTTGGCAGATTTTGGCAGCCAAATGGCAAATTCCTCTTTAGAGAGATGACTGTCAGGATAAAAAGGAGGAGCAGGAGGGCTTGGCGGGGGGGAGTGGCTGCTTTTTTGTTGGCCATCGTGGCCAAACTGGGTACTTTGGACCCTGTTGGTGGCAGAGAAGTTTGTTAGGCGCGGTGGGGAATCGAAAAGTGCTGGCTGACTTGGTAAATCCAATGTTTTGTTTGGCTTACAGCATGGTGAAAGTCTGACGCCAGGTCTGGTCAGGGATATGTCATTTCTTGGATTTTACAAATAATAGTTTCAGTCTCAAAAGTGAATCGATGTTTTCCCCTTCTCTTTCCAGTACGGGTTCAATATGGTCATGTCGCATCCACATGCCGTTAACGAAATTGCACTAAGCTTGAACAACAAGAACCCCAGGTAGGCTGCCCTTGCTTTTAGAGTGTTTAAGTAGTAGGTAAGTACACGGAAAAGGATTTTCAGGGGAATGTTTGTGCTCAAACCTGTAGCAAAAAATCCGCCTTCATCCTGAATCAGATTAAATCTACTTCATTCCTGACTTTTATTTAGCTCTTAGTCAGCAATCCTGACATGGGAAGGCTATGAGGAGTTCATTTTTTTAACCATTTTTGGTGTCCTGTGCCTGGAAATCAGGTGATCAAGAGAGGGTTTTCATTTGTGAAATAGGTGGGTTATTTATTAAAAAGAAAAAAAAAAAGCTTTCAGATGTGGCTAAAATAATCTGAAACCAAAATGTAATGTTAGTGCTGGTCAAAACCTAATTTCTTCTTGTCTTAGCCCCACAATGACTGTGGAAGAAGCCAGAGGTTGGAGTGTTCAGGGTTGTCCGAGACGTGCTAAAAGGGGAAGCAGCAGCTCTGAGTGATGCTGCAGAGCTCTCCCCATCCCAGGCGGTGCTCAGGGCCTCAGGACCGGGTGGAGGATGGACACAGGGACTCCATTTCCTCCGGTTGTCCCCAAACAGATGCCACCGACACAGCTGTAGCTGTCCTCTCCCCATTCCCACCCCAGATGTGTTGGCAGCTCCTGCCAGCATCAGACACCTGGGCATCCCCCAGGCTCTGTGCTTAGAGATCATGGAACCATAGAATGGTTTGGATGGGAAGGGACCTTAAAGTCCATCCAGTGTCACCCCCTGCCCTGGGCAGGGACACCTCCCACCACACCAGGTGGCTCCAAGCCCTCTCCAACCTGTCCTTGAACCCCTCCAGGGATGGGGCAGCCACAGCTTCTCGGGGCAACCTGGGCCAAGCTCTCACTACCTTCACAGCAAAGAACTTCCTCCCAAGATCTCACCTAAATCTCCCCTTTTTCAGCTTAAAGCCTTTCCCCCTCATCCCATGGCTCCCCTCCCTCATCCAGAGTCCCTCCCCAGCTTTCCTGGAGCCCCTTGAGGGACTGGAAGGGGCTCTAAGGTCTCCCTGGAGCCTTCTCTTCTCCAGGCTAAAGCCCCCCAACTCTCTCAGCCTGTCCTCCCAGCAGAGGGGCTCCCATCTCACAGTCACCCTTGGAGAGGATATTGCTGAAGATCTGTAGGAAGAACCCCTTGATCCCATCTGAAAGAGCTTGGATGTTCTTCGGGGCAGGAGAAATAACACTGATGTCTAAGAATTGAAAATGATACATTTAAAATTTCCTAGGAAGGTGAACATATTTTCTGGTTTCCAAAGATAACCTTGACACTTTGAAAGCCAAAAGGTATTTTGTTTTTCTGTAACATCTGGTTTGAGTCGATGCTTTAGCATGGGACTAATTTCATATGTGTCTGCATGATTTTAATACCTGCTCAGAGCTCATCGGGCCATAAAGTCCGGTTGGTGCTTTTGCCTTATGTGAACCCGGTAAGAAAGTCCCGGGCATTATTTATTTTGGAGTTATACTGAGTCTGGGTTGTTGGGTTTTTTGCATGCTTTTCTTTCAGTAATCTGTTGTCTCCTCTCATTAATATGCCTGTGTTAGTGCTGCTGTTGATCAGATGCCCGAATTTGTGATTCAAGAGGGGAAAGATGTGCCGAGGCATCCTTCAGCCAGCCACGGCTGTTTTGGGGTGGTTTTATTTTTTGGTGGCTATGAATAATAACAAATTATCACAGAAAATAATTCAGATTTGTATCAGGAGAAATACAGATGTGAATTATGAACACCTGGGTGAAGAACTGGGCTGGGAGGGAAGGGGCTGGGCTGCGGCGAAGCCGGTGACTGATGGCTGATGCGCGGTGACCGTGGCTTGTGTGAGATTTGCACAGGTGGCCACTGATGTAGGGCGAGACGAGGTCAGCCTTTGCCAGAGCTGTGTGACTGCCGTGGGTTTGCTTGTATCTTCCTAAATATAAATTCGTTATTTCGATTTTTGCATGTTTTGAGGAGTGTTAAAACATGGGGAAAAACGCATGATCCCAGGAGAGTCACCGTTCCCTGGATCATCTGATGCTCCAGATGATGCTCAGCATTATACCTCTTGCAGGTTTCCTAGTTTTAAGAGATCAAAACCACACAGGATGCAAACTCCCGGTGTCTCCACCTCCATTTTGCAGACGGGTGGAAAGAAGGGGGTTCAGGACGGGGTGGTCATTGACTGTGACTGGTTCTCTTCTTCGCAGGACAAAGGCCCTCGTCTTAGAACTCCTAGCAGCCGTTTGCCTCGTCAGAGGAGGGCATGAAATCATCTTATCTGCCTTTGACAACTTCAAAGAGGTACGTTATTCTGCTCTATTAGAACTCTGTGCACCAGTCGATAGTTCTCTTACTACTGGCTAGGTCTTTCTTATTCAGCTAAATTTGCCACAGGAAGGATTTTCCATGAACTGCAGATTTTCCATAAGTCCCTTTGGGCTGCAAAGTTGACTGTCCATACCATCATTGTCTTCACATTTGCGTGAAAGAGCCGTAATCCTAACAAGATGAATCCAGACTGTGAATTGCTCCCTTCACCTTTTAGTCAGTCGAGCTGTATCCCTGAAGTCGAAAACTCATGGAGATCTCGAGAGCTCTCCTCCAGTTCTTCTGTCTCTGAAACAATCAGGAATGGTGTATTAGATCTCCTGTTTTCCGAGCCGTTTACAACAAGCCCTCGAGATGCAACACTCCCGGTTTTCCTATCAGCAGGGATTTTATTTGTGAGGAAATTACAAAATCAAGTCTCTTTGATGAAACACTGACTGCTGAAATGAATTCAGGCATTGCAGTTGGCTCAAATGGGGCAAAACAGTGTAATTCCTGGGTGTATACTTTCAAACATATCACATATTTGCATAGGGTGATTAATGGGGTTTGAGAGTGTTGTATGAAGGTTCAGGAGCACTAATGGGGGAATCGAGACCTAGAAAGCTGCTGTTCTAGTTAATTTTGAGTACTGGGTATATGTGTGGATTTATCATCAAAGGAAAAAATGAATCTAGACTTTCCAGCTCAAAAATTATTAGACTTGATGAGTCGCAACTGGACTGTGTATAAACATGTTGCATGTTCCTCCTCAACGCCGCTGTTGCTGTAAGTGGGTTAATGACGATGATCAACAAGCCAAGTTGTTAATTATTTTTTTTTTTTTTTAGTTTTTGTGTTTGTGGAATTATTTCTGGTGGAGAGATACCAATCTCTGACTTACATCCACTGTAAATATTTGCATGTCGTAAACAAATAACTGTAATTCTGGGGTGCTCGTCATTAGCTGGAGCAGAAGGTTTGAAGTCATCTCCAGCGTGGGCCTGGAGAAACCTCAGCTCTGCAAGACCAAACGTGTCCTAGGTGTGACCGTGGTGTGTGTGTAGAGTTGCCCGAGGACAGAGGGAATGGGAATGGCATGAAAAAGGCACGGAAGAGCGGCCGGCGAGGCTTCCTGGGTGTGATGGGGAAGTCACGTTGGGCTTCTGGGTTACACCAGCGGAAGGGCTGGGCAGGATATAGACACAAAACATGGCATTTCCCACTGGGAGAGGTCCTCAGTCCTGAAACGTGGGCACGGAACTGGAAATTGTAGTTTGGCTCTTTCATTTACTCATCTGTAGCCTCAGGCAAGGTGTCGGTGCCTCTGGCTTTATTTGTGCCCTGGTGAGGTGAAGGGATCAGGGGAGCAAACGCTTTAAATCGGAAAAGCACTGTAAACGTGCAAAGTCCAACGCTGTTATTCCAGGCTTAAATTCTTCTGGCTTATTACTACTCTATTACAGAAGAAGTAGGAGTCACGAGGGAGGCCGGTGTGAGGGATTAGAGATAAACTGGGCAAATGACTCCAGTTGGAAGACCATAGGTTGGGAGGGTCTGCCAGGGTCACCGGGAGGGCTGGGTAACGTCCCCTTTACTTTCTTACCTCCCTGACACCTTCAGACGAGGTTTTGCTCCTCTGCTGTCTCCCAGGTGACCCTCAGAAATTCCCACGGAACGCGTTCAGTGTCTCTGCCCTTATGGGTTTATTCCGTTCCCGTTGGTGTTGGACCGAGCTGTAGTGGAGCTGCCAGGTGTTGGGGAGAAGGGGGTGTGCAAGGAAGGGCTTTTACCTTTCTCATTTCTCCATTTAGCCCTTCTTCTCTCTATCCCATTCTTCTGCTTGCCTTCTCCCTCTCTGCTGTTGTTTTCCAGTTTCCTCCTGGGCGAGTTTTCGGTGATGGTTCCAAGTTTTCGTGTTTGTAACTCATTCAGCCGGCATATTAAAGAAAAAAAAAAAAATTAAAAAAATAATCTGGGGAGTTGCTGACATGTAAAGCACCCAGGGTTGGGTTTCTAGCGGTGTACTTCCAATTTAAATTGCCGTAAGCTCAATGGGATTCGTGTGGCTTCTGCTGGCCGGCGTTGCAGGGCTGCCACAGCTTCCCCGCGGCTCTCTCATCAGGCGCTGGGCACATATTTAGGGCAGCTTAGACTCGTCCAACCAGATCTCCACGCTCTATCTCCTTGCCATAAAACAACTTCAAAAGAAACCCGCACTCCTGCCTAACGCTCGCCCTGTAATAAAGCCAGTAGGGAAAACAGGATATTTCGGACCAAATTCTGCTCTCATTTACATCGGGGCGAACATCAAATATTTCATTAGGCTTTGAGCTTTGCTGGGATGCAAATGAGAACAGAATTTGGTTCTCAGGGTCTGACTGAGCTGGAAAACCGCAGCTGATCTCAGCCTCGTCGAGAATTCCGTTTGAAAATGACTTTTCATTTGAAAACAAATTTGCAGCCCAGTCTCTTTCTGGCTGGGCTCGGGATGTTCGAATGGAGGGCGGATTGTTGCGTTAAGCCATCTCCTGAAAATTATTCTCATCCTTTATTCCACCTGAAACCGTTGTTTCTTGCATAGGGGTTGTTTCTCTTCGCAGGGGACTTGGCTCTACAGACGTAGAGCTGTTCAGTGCAGGGTTATGATCGTGTTGCACAGGTCACTTCTGACCACAGGAACATTTCAAAGCCACCAAGAAGGTACAACAAACCAGGAGCTTGAGGTGGAATTGAATCATAGAATCATATGGGGTTGGAAGGGACCTCTGGAGATCATCTAGTCCAATTCCCCTGCTGGAGCGGGTCTACCTAGAGCACATTGCACAGGAACTTGTCCAAGCGGGTTTTGAATGTCTCCAGAGAAGGAGACTCCACCACCTCCCTGGCCAGCCTCTTCCAGGGCTCTGCCACTCTCACAGTAAAGAAGTTCCTCCTCATGTTGAGATGGAACTTCTTAGGAGAGATGCTCTTAATTATCTTTGTAGCCCTCTGCTGTCCCCTCTCCAGCAGTTCCCTGTCCTTCCTGAACTGGGGAGCCCAGAACTGGACCCAGTGCTCCAGATGGGGCCTCACCAGGGCAGAGTAGGGGGGCAGGATGACCTCCCTCGACCTGCTGGCCACGCTCTTCTTGATGCCCCCCAGGTTAACAAGGGCAAGTGTAGGGTGCTGCACTGCACCTGGGGAGAAATAACCCCCTGCACCAGGACAGGTGGTGGAGTTGCCATCCCTGGAGGTATTTAAGAAACGTGTAGAGGTGGCACTTCAGGGCATTCTCAGTGGCTGGGATTGTTGGTTTGTGTCTGTTTGTGGGGGTTTTTTGGTGTGTGTGTGGTTTTGGGTTTTTTAGGAGTTTTTTGTGTGGTTGGAGTTGATGATCTCAAAGGTCCCTTCCAACCATGAAGGTTCTGCAATTCTATGCTAAGCCTCAGCTAAGTTTGTGCTTGCAAGACGGTCACATCTTGGTTGTGAGGAGCTGCAGGAGCCAGGAGAGCCAGCAGACCCTTGGGTTTGGCTGTAGCCGCTCTCGGTGCTATCAGGGCCTTAGAAAGGTCTGGAAGGTCCCGGAGCAGGAGGACCTTCACCCTCACCCTGCAGCTGGAAAACTTCCTTCTTCTGAGTGCTCGGGAGTCGCTGGGGCATTTGACTATTCCCATATCTGTTTAACTCTTTCTAATCACAGACTGGTTTGGGTTGGAAGGGACCTTTAAAGGCCATCCAGTGTCACCCCTTGCCCTGGGCAGGGACACCTCCCACCATACCAGCTGGCTCCAAGCCCCCTCCATCCTGGCCTTGAACCCCTCCAGGGATGGGGCAGCCACAGCTTCTCGGGGCAACCTGGACCAGGCTCTCACCACCCATCATCAGTGCCATTGGAGCTCGTAGGAGATGTTTTGCTGTGGTTTTTACTGGTGGGAAGATGAAGAAGACTCAAGATGTCTATGGTTGGAGCAAAGATGTCTCCAGCAGGTTGAAAACCCAAGCCATTTCCACACTGGTCACCTGCACCCTGACAGATCTTCATCCAGGAGGGGTGAAACAGCGCGTGGGAAAATTTAGCTTTCCGTGCGACTGGCGTCGTGAATTGGGGAAGAAACACGCTTTAAATGGAGCAAAATACTCAACAGGGAAAGTACGAAGCGCTGAGCTGCACCTCTGGTGTGCATGGTGGGGTGAGGATCGCTGGCTGTCCCTGGCTGCAGGGCAGGAGGGGACTCTCCAGAGCCTGGAACACATCAGCAGGCTGTTCTCCTGGGCCACCACAGTGTGTTGGGCTCCTGCTCCCACCTCAGCAGAGCGATCCCTCGGCTCAATAACAGGCCTTAAACTTGGGGCGCGATTTTCTTCTCTCTCTTTTCTCATCTGAGTGCCAAAAACTGATGGGAACCTGCCCTGATGGAGGACGGGAACCTGATAATGATGTTATCAGCTGCTGCCCTGATGGAGACGTGACTCAGACTCCTCAGGGACCAGCTCTGAGCTGTGCTATGGGTTAGATTTGCTTCACGGTGAAGTTTATTATGGTTGTGCCTTCCTAGCAGAAGATATTTAATGCTTTGTCCATTACATATATCCATATTTATATGTATATATGTACACACACACACCTTTGACTCATGGGTTAGTTTTTCTGCTTGCAGTCAGAGCCAGAGTTTCTCAGCTCATTTCTCTTTAGCTGTAGAAACCATCCTTGAGAGAGCCCGGAGGCAAAGGTTTGCACCAAATATTCCCAGGAATACCCAAATTAGCTTAATTTGGGCTGCAGCATCGCGGGGCGTCCCGGGGAAGTGGGCAGCCAGACCTCCCGTGGTACCTCCACCTGCAATGAACCTCCTCCCTGCTTCAGAGATCATACGTTTGGGGTTGCAGGCTCTCACAGCATTCCCAAGCCCAAAGGAGGATTCCTCGGAGCTGAGGCACAGAAATAACGTGGCCGGGCAAACTGGGAGCAGGGTTATGAAATCTGGTGAGAACGTCCAGAAATAGAAATAACACCAAAGTTCTAGTTCAGCGGAATTAAGGCTTGGTCGAGGGCTGTGAGTGCAGAAAGCTGTTTTCCAGCTCACTTATGGCCTGGCTTCAAAATTGAAAGTTTTTTTGCGGTGTTTCTAGTTAGCTGCTTTATTTACATGGTTTAGAGGTTTTTCATTTACTGGAAGCGAAGCAGCCAATAAAGGAGTAGCTTTGGTAAGTTTACAGATACGTTGAAAAAAAATCACAACCCGAGAGCGTTAATGTGATTGCATCATGAAAAGAGGTACAAAGAAATTTTGTTTTTTTTTTTTTTGGCGAATATTAATTTCCTCAGCATTAGTGAAGACCTGAAATTGTCAGTTTTTGAGTATATCTCACAGCGCTTTGAATTAACATTTTAAGGAGCGCGCTCTCAGATCCTTATGCAGCTTTTCGTTAATCTCCATTTTAAACACAGGAGAATTTACTTTAATAACAACGAAATATTTCTGGGAAAAGACCAGAGGACTCTAACACGCTTTTTTTTTTTTTTTTAATGAAAAAAAATAAGCACAATAGTAGTTTTAAAACAGATCCAAACCGAGGAGGCAAAAGAATGGAGTGGGATGTGCAGTGAGACAGAAAGCCAGCCAGGAATAATCCTGGCTCTCTGCAGGGAACACTTCCTGACTCTGGCTCTCGTCCAGCAAAGCAGTTAAATTGCTTATTATACAGACATGTACCAGAATAAGTGAATTCCGTAAGGTGAGTGTGTGCTCCTGTGCTTCTCTGTATGGGAAATAATTTTAGTATTTAAAAACAAAAGCAGAATTGAGGTGTTTTTCCTAAGATGCCCCATACTTTCAAAGGAGGTTTTGCTCCAAGAGAAAAAGAAAGGCTAAAAAATAAATGGGAATTCAGATAATCCAGGGGAATAATTGGGGAATATTCAGGTAATCGGGGAAGCTCATCCTCTGGTGGTTATTCCAGCGTCTGAACGTCCCCATGAGCTGGGAGAGAAGAGTTGGCCCAACTTGATGGAGATCAGGGGATGAAAGAGGGGCAGGGTCTGGTGCTTCCTCATGTTTTGGCATCACTTTAATTGATGGATGTGTTTGTTGCTCTGAAATACCTGGCGGGTGAGAAGAATCACAATCATCTCACACATCTCCTGGTGATTTTAACCCCGGGTCCATCCGAAGGACTGGATGGCAAGCTGAGTGGTAGGGACATGGCCAACGGGACCTCATTCTTCACCTCCAGCACTTTTCACTCCGCCGAAGTGAGACAACATTGTTCAGCCCTGGATTTTCACAGGGCTGCATTCAGAGGCAGATTTCTCTGTTTGAATAATGAATGGCAGGGCTGAAAACAGCAGTTCTGGGTTATTCTTGTGGGCCATGATAATAACTCGGCGCCAGGAGAAACTATTTGCAAGTGCTGGAAAATGTAAATCCATTTGTTGTCTTTTGCGCTGCACATTATTTTGAGAGTGCCTTCACCCTGCTGGTGGAGAAGTAAAAGGTATTTTAACCTAGTAAGTATTAAATAACTGTTTACTTAACCAGTTACTGGGGGGAAAACAGATTTTTTTGTTCTGTAGCAAACTGCAAAAATGTCAGCGTGATCAGCCCAAACAAAGTGCTCCTGTGGAGGGCGGCCGGCCGGTGGTGGGATCTGCTGGTGACAGTGGGCTGTTGTGGGGGAGAGAAAGCCAGCATTGTGCCACCAGACAAAAGGAGCACAGACAGGAGAAAACGGGTCACAAAGGGTCCCCGGGATTTTTTGGGTTGCATGTGCATCAGGCTGTGTGTAACACCACCATCCAGCGTGGGCTGCGCTCCTCTACACAGAGCGTGTTTGCTGTGAAACTGCAAACTTTCAGAAAGTTATTGAAGGAGGAGCTTCATACAGCCTTTGGGCAACACATGGTTAGATGGTCAGTTTAGTGTTTGCATTGACAGAAAATGTCATAGAGTCATAGAACAGTTTGGGTTGGAAAGGACCTTGAAGCCCATCCAGTGCCACCCCCTGCCCTGGGCAGGGACCTCCCACCAGACCAGGTTGCTCCAAGCCCCCTCCAACCTGCCCTTGAACCCCTCCAGGGATGGGGCAGACACAGCTTCTCTGGGCAGCCTGGACCAGGGTCTCACCATCTTCTTATTGAGGGTCTACCCAAAGCACTCCTGGCAGGGTGCAGCTCTGCTGTGGTGTCCATCCCTCCTGGGACATTTATCTTCCATGCAGGAGCCATACGCTCCTTCAGGAGGAAAAGGGATGGAACGCTGTGAAAATGCTGGCCTCCGTCAGGAAGAACCGAAGAGAAAACCAGAATCTGGCCGGGTTTCAGGAACCTACTGGCACCACGAGGATCAAAGGCAGCAGCTGCCGCCGATGTAATTTGATTTTGGAGGCGTCCGCTGGGCCCCATCCAACTCCAGCTCCAAGCAAACCCGAGGAGCCCTCTCCTTCCCTTCCACCACAGGCTGCTCAGATGCACCCATCCCTACGTTATTATCCCAACCCATTTTTTTCCAGCTGTAGTAAACGGGATGGTTCTTTCAGGTGGACAAAACGGCAGATCCTTCCAGGGCTCACCGTCCTCTCCTTGCCCTGCAAAACAGTTAAGAGTCACCATAACAAACGAAAAATAGAAGTAGGATCCTCTCGCCTTTGAGCTCTAAACAGTCTCTTGTACCCACTTCAGGAAAAAACGGGGCTGATTTAAACAAAATGCACGTATTGGGGAAACACACAAAACGATGGTGCGTGCCATCGCTCAATGGCAAAAGGCAGAAAGACTGGTTTCTGGGAAATCTAACGTAAAGCATCCCACGCGGAGGAGAAGAGCTGACCATAAACAACTGGGGAGCCACTCAGGGCCGACTCGTGAAAGGAGGGGACAACCCGAAGTGAGTGGCACAGCCCCGGAGGAGAGTTGGCGATCCGGGGGATACGGCCGCCGGTAGCCCCAGAGGGAGAAGCAACAACAGGCGGTGGCTTTCGGTGGCTGCCGGCGGGTGTTTCGCACCATCATCAGATGAGTCAGGGCCGGGGCCGCCCGCCCGCCCAAGAGACAGCCAGCCGAACTTCCACGGAATGATATAATTTATCCCGGAAGATTAAAGGGAGCTGAAACCGTAGACGAAGGCCTACGGCCTGAAGGTTGGCCGAAGTCCAAGGCGAACGCTGAAATCAAATCCCCGCCGCATGAAACCATATGTTGCCCATTTATATTTGCATAAGTTCCCAAGGTCTGTCATTTGGAAGTATGGCTGGGGCTAGGGAAGGCTGATCTTTCTTTTATTAGCGTTATTCTGTGCGAGAAGCAAGATTAAACGGGTTACCACAGCTATAAAAAACCCTCTGTCTCTACTTAGGCTGTGAAAAAAAAACTCCAAGTTTTTAGGTTGCATTAAGCCCATGTCATTTTAGAAGAACAATGTGGCTTTATGGAGAACCACCCACGAAGGGTCCTTTCTCCGGCAAGGCTTTGGGTGCTAACGAAGTAAAGCCTGTGCAGATCCATTACAAAGGTACCACACAACCCTGTAAGGAAGCGAGAGGATCCATTACGAAAAATTCAGTGACGATTGTATCCATCTCCACCTGGCAACGCTCTGGGGTCATCCCGTTCCTGTCCAGACCACCCAAGAACAAAGTTCAACTACGACAACCCTCACGTTCCTCCTGCTCACGCGGCTGGATGAGGCTCCAGAAAGGCAAAACGGTCTTTTGGAAAAACTGAGGATATTTTCACATACAGGGTGCTGGGCCATCTTATCTATACCATGCTTTTTTCCAAGAAAGGTTGGACCTCAAGATGATCCTTGAGGTCCCTTCCAACCTGGGATTCTTTGTGCGGTGTCAGGCAGCAATGAAAATCCAGGCTGATGGAATCACATCCGTCATCCTCCTACCCCAGACATCTAATGGCACAAAGCACCACTGTTTTGTTGGAGAATGGAGCTCGTCACTGAACCTCACCACAAGCAAATCCATTGTGCTCCACATGAAGTGTGGAACCTTGTTGGCCAATGGTACAGAGAGCACACAAGGAGACCCAGCTACCAGGCCACTGTCTCCTCCACGTCTGGAGGTCTGATGCTCCTCAGGGCCCCATCCAGACACAGCAACTGCCTCCTGCAACCTCTTCCATGCAAGTGTAGGTTTGTCAGCAAAGGGGGACACAGAGAGTGACAGCTCTGACCTAGCAATGTATCATGGTTAGAAGATGCTGGGAGGGCTGGAGCCCCTCGGCTGGGAGGACAGGCTGAGAGAGTTGGGGGGAGTTCAGCCTGGAGAAGAGAAGGCTCCGGGGAGACCTTAGAGCCCC
>JAOTQQ010000079.1:1539344-1566768 GCA_026546715.1 Gallinago undulata | reverse complement strand
CCCCCCCCCCCCCCCCCCCCCCCCCCCCCCCCCCCCCCCCCCCCCCCCCCCCCCCCCCCCCCCCCTGCATAGTCAAAAAGGCACATCAGCACTTGCTCCCTCTTGCTCTCGTTGGGTTGAAGACCCTTCTCCTCTCCCTCCACAAGCTGCTTTGATTGGCTTCCAGCAGGACTTTCCCTTGTCTCTCTGTGTGTGTGTGTGTGTGTGTGTGTGTGCGCACGGGGAAGGTGTTGGGGGGGTGGGGGAGGGTGGGAAATGAGCCGTGCCCCCTTGACGAACGCCCCCCCCCCTCATTTTCCTCTCCGCAGATCTTAGAAACCAGCCGTACCGACGGGCCGACGCGCTGAGGAGGAGCGTCCGGCGCCGCTTCGATGACCAGACCTTGCGCTCCACCAACGGTGCCGAGATCACCATGTGAGCTGGGGAGGGTGGGTGGAGGAGAGGGGGGGGACTCCAACTGTCCCGGTGACCTCTTGATCTTCTGCCGCTCATCTACAGCCTTGGAGAACAGCCACCTTGACCTTCTTCTGAAGGGCTCCGAGACCTATTAAAACACGGCGTAGGGAGGTGAGCGCCGGGCTCTCCACCCAACCCTGTAGCTACCAAGTGCCTAAAATTGAAGTACCTGCTCAAATGACTCAAAGCAATAGGACTTGATTTGATTGGGTATCTTTCGACACCAATACATTATCCCGTGTTTTTTAACCAAAATGTAAAATACATGTTGTGGGTTGGTTTTTGTTTTTTTTTTTTTGTTTTGTTTTGTTTTTTGGTTGGTTTTTTTTTGGGGGGGGTGTGGGGGAGTTGTTTAGTTTGGTTTTGCCGATAGAAAAGTTTAGGGACGGGTCTCCTGCAGACTTGCCCCTGCATCCCCACTGGTTGTAAACTGGTGATACTGGGACGTGCTCAGCTTTTGAATGCATTCCTCTGCTGGGAGCCGAGGGTTGGCCTCGGCTGCAGCTGCACTTACTGGCTTTGGTGGTTTTTTGTTTTGTTTTGTTTTGTTTTTTTAAAAAAAGGAAGACATTTAAGGGCTTTCTCTCTATATATAATATGGAAATGATTCCAAGAAGAGACTCCCCCCCACCCCCGTACCTTCCCCACCCCCCCAGACTCCTCACCGCTGTCGGTAGGACCACGGACGTCGGGGTGGTGGATCAACCTTAGGGTTGTGCCCTTGGCCACGGGGGACGGAGACAGGGGGTCCTGGGGCACAACAGGAGCCGGTGGCCAAGGCACGGCGACGGGCTTCAGCCGGAGGCAGCTTTTGGAATAACAAGCATATTTATTAATTAGCACTAAGCTATTAACAGCTCAATACTCAGTATTAGGACTCTGATCAGCCCCCACCCCATTCCTGGGACAATCCGGGCTCCCCCCGTGAGGAGCCTTTGGCCGGGGAAGGGGGAGCCCGGCCTGAAAAAAAAACAAAAATCCCAAGAGGTTGTAAATTGTACATTGCATTTTTAAAGCTTAAAAAAGGGACGTGAGACTCACTTCAGCCAAATCACACACCCACACCCCTACCGGGCACCAGTAAAACCCAGCGTGGCCAAACTGGTGCCGGGCAGGGTCCACCATCTTCTCTGCGGGGACCGACTGGACCGAAGAGAAATTCCTACTTTCCCAGATGATACATTTTTTTTTCTTCCAGCTTCCCTTCCCTTGGCTGGTGGCATCAATATGTTTATTGTTAAATTTATTGTATATTATTTAACAACTGTATTTCTTTTTTTTTTTTTTTTTTTTTTCTTTTACGTTGTGCTTCTGTGAACCACTGGTGAAGGTCCCTTTTTGGTTTTTTGTTTTTTGTTTTTTTTTTTTTTCTTGGATAATGTGTAGTTATATGATAATCTGTTTTTAAATGTACAGATATTTTGCTACAAAATCGGTGCAGTTTTTTATGGTTTTTACACTTCTCTTTTATTCCCTCTTTAGCCTCTGGGTAATATTGTAAATATTGTTTAAAAAGGAAAAAAGAAAAAAAGAAAAAAAAATAACGCATCAGCCTGTGCTATACAATCTGAATGTTATTTTAACTTATAGTTTTTGTTTTTATATTTAACTAAATGGACAGTTTGGGGGCTCTGAGTTACGACATTGACCTCTGCTCACCTGTTTATGGAAAGGTTACTTTTAAAAACTGCCACCTCCTTGGGTTTTCCAGCGCCGTGTCCCGGGACACGCTGAAGGGAACATTCCAAAGCGCCACCTCCTCCCCCGCCAGGAGGGGCCTCCTTAATCCTGCGTTAGGAAAAGGTGACAATTAATTAATTCCATAATTAACCGGGCGAATGGTTAAAAAGCACCGTAGCCCTCACCTTCTTAAGCTCAAAGGTTTTGTTTTTTTAACTTGAAGGCACAAAATTTCTCCCCCCCCCGACCCTGGCGCTGGCATGTTCTCTTCAATATTTTTCTTGTACTAGACCTGCTTCGTAGCAATATTAGAAGTGTTTTATAAAAGCAGTTCATGTTACTTTCCTGGTCTGTTCCTGCCATAAGATCAAATAAACTATTTACACTACTACACAGGAGCCCACGGGGGGGTTTTTTGGTGTCTTTTATGCTTTTTCCCCCCCCCAACCAGTGGAGTTTTGCAGGTGAGTACCTGGAGCTTTGGGTTGGAGGGGTTGGAGGGGGTGGCTTTGGGGTTTTTTGGTTTGTTTTTTTTAAAAACCACTCCCTGTTTGCTTTTGTGCATCCGATCACTCCGTGGCTGTAAACGCACCCTGGAGGGGGCTTTTTTTCCCCTCCTCAAAGTGGGATTCTCCAGGGCTCTTGGGATTGGGGAAGGGATGGGAGGGACCCCCCCACCCCGAGGCCACCCCGGCAGCGAGTTCCCAGAGTTGAAGGACTAAAGGTCAGTATTGACACCGAGTGAGTCCCCGGGTCATTCGCGGTGTCACGGCCAGAGGCCACGGGGACAGCTCTGGACGGTGGCACGAGCCCTGGGAGGGTGGCACAGGGACCTCAGCCCCTGGGGCTGCAGCAGCTGCCATCCCCCCGGTAGCAGTTTGCCATAAATATACAAAAAAAAAACCCTCCAAAACCCAACAATACAAATATTTAAGTCCTAATGATAAAGAGAATAACTTCATGCTTTAACCAAAAGTCACATTTAAAATTTTTAGACCGGTTTAACAAAAATCAACGTGGACCGAGCCGGTGCCAAAGGGGCCAGTGAGCTGTGCAAAACTGAGCTCATTAATTACGACAGACACCCCTAACACTTGGAATTACCCAATCTTGTTAAAAACCCCTCCCGCTTCAAGGCAGGAACACCGCGACTGCGCTCAGAGCCCCACGGATGGGGATGGTGGCTGTGGGCACGGCTGGGTGACATGAGGCTGAAAAATGGGAAAGAAAAGGGAAAAAAAAAAACAAATAAACAGAGAAAAACCTGCAAAACCCACCTGAACTTATTTCCCTAAAAAACTGTTAGGCCTTACCAGGATCTCTTGCAAGAGCTCATTAAGAGATACAAAAAAAACCACCCCCACCTCAGTAGTATAATTTACATTTACAGGCTTTTATTTTAAATAAAGGCAAACCTTTTAAAAGTATTATTTACTTAAAAATACTTTTTTCCCCCCATTATATTACACAACTGCAAGGCGGTGGGAGTTTGCACAGAAACCCTAACGCGTTTGTGACCCGTCAGACACTGGCTGTGCCAGGTCCCTCTAAAACCCACCTGAGATGATTAATAATTAACGACACGTCCTTCAAACCGTTCCTTGGGGGGTTTTTTTCCTCCCTGCCACGCCAGCTACTCATTTCCTCTTTAAGTGCTGAAAAGTGAATTGACAAAGTTAATAGAAGACATTATTTGGAGTAACCCTGGGAGCCCCAGCTCCTGCCCAGCCCCAAGGGACCCGTGTCCTATGGGGGGACTTGGGAGAACCCCCCCCCCCCATTTTGACAACACTGGATTAAAAAAAAAAGTATATTTACCTTTTTGACCAAACTCGGGGCTTTTTTTCCCTCTTCCTCAAGTGCCAGGCACTGGTGGAACACAGCAGGAGCATCCCTCACGTCCCACCCCAGCTCCAGGGACCATCCTGGGGGGGTTACAGCCAGCAGCTGCCACCAGCAGCTTGGAAGTAATCACTTAAAATACAACCTTCTACAGTCTTCTTAATTAGCCTGAACCCGTCTCCAGCCTAGCAAGAAAACATGCTGTCCCAACTGCAGCTTTCGGGGATTTATTCACTATTTTTTAGGAAGAAACGCACCGAGAAGGAAGCTGAACTGGAAATAAATCTTTCCGAGGGATTTTGCGAGCGCACATGGTGCCGAAACCCAGCAAAGAGGAGCTGCACAGAGCACTTAAAAACCAGAAATAAATACTAGTAAACACTAGAAGACAAGGTTTAATAATTGATAGAAATGTACAAAAATATTCCCCCGGGCGAGGTCTGCGCACAGGGACCTCAGCTGGGCTGGGCAAGCCCTCCCCGAGCGGCCCCAGGCAACCAAAAAGGGGAGCTGGGCCACCAGCCTCTTCCTCCTCCCGCCGTGAGACCCCCGGTACATTCTTCAGCAGGTTCTTAAGGCAATAACATTGAAATGCATTTACAACTGGAGTTTTATTTATAAATTTTCTTACTGTGAAGACAAGCGCTGAGATTCCTTCTCTCCACCCACCCCCCCCAACCAAGGGAGGTTTTGGGGGGAGGGGGACGCAGCCCCTCTGCTGGCACCGCAACGAGGGGCATCATTCCCAGCAACTGCAGTTCCAGGGCTTTGAACATTTCCTGCAGGAATTCCCTCCGAGAGGGGCCTTGGGCCCACCCCTCGGCCAGCAGATCCAAGCTCCCGCTCCCTACAAAAAAAGCTCAGCGCTGCTTTGGCCACCGACACAAATATTTGATATTATTATTTTTTTTTTTGCCGTACAGATCAAGGAACGGATTCATTACTCCCCTTCCCTTGCCTCCCCCTTTCCAAAATAAAAATAGATCCGTAATACAAATTAAACCACAAGGTACTATATTAAGAATCTCACTAAAAATGGAATTTTACCTGCCTATAGTGGCTGGGAAAAGCCCACGTTAACGCCTTTCTAGGAAGGTCCCGAGGGGATGCTTTGCTAGAAAGGGGCCAACGCTCCCCGGGGCCGGCAGAGAAATCCAGGGGGCACAGAGCTGTCCTGGGGGGGGTCCAGGACAGACACCTTCGCCCTCAGAATTTCCTTCTCTTCTCTAGATTTGATGCCAGGCCCGTAATAATGTATTTATCTGGGAAAATCAAACCCCACTGGCTCTTCAGCAATGGAACTCAGGATATCGGAACCCACGTCCTGAATTAGACATTGGTTTCTTTTATTATGCCACAATGTAAACATATTTGGTATAAATAACGGTTCTCATTGATCTTCATCCAGTTGTTCCAAAAGAGTCCTCCTCTGTTTTTCCAGCTCCCCTTCGCTCAGCTCGCTGCCCGACGTGTCCCAGTTCCCCTGCGGAGAGAAGCCAGGTTCTGGGTAAGCACCAGCTATTTCTGACGCTGTGCCCCACTGTCACCTCAGCAGGAAGAGCTGGGGGGCACAGGAAGGTCCCCACAACCCCCAGAGGGGCAGCAGGAACCAGGGAGGGCGAGGAGGACAGCGCAGCCTGAGCTGAGGTCCTGCCTCTGCCCCCAAGTCCACGCTCTCAGCAGAAGATGCCCTCGTTAGGCCATACAGTTGCTTTTATCAAAGGCACCTGGAGGGCAAAGCAGCTTTTCTACGTGAAGAAAAGGGCTTCTCTGTTTTATTATCTATAAGCAGCAGACACCTGCCCTCCCACCCCCTCTGGGAAGGTGGGAGGTTATGGGGTGTCATCCAGAAGGACACCACTCAACCCAAATAACCTGAGTGAAGCAAATAATCACACACAGACCCCCCAACAGACCCCAAAGATGCTGAACCGAAAGAAATTTATGCTTTTCATTCCAACACTTTGACGTGTCTTTGAAAATACTCTGTAAGCCCCTCCCAAAGCAAGTTACACGTGGAAGCATCACAGCAGCCACAAGCCTGAGAAGTTCAAGAATCGGGGAACTTTGTTCCACTAAGGTCTTCTCCCCATCAGCCCAGCACCACAACCACTAAACTTCTGGCTGCTCATCTTTTTTGGGATCAATCCAGCCAATCGGATGGAAAAATAAGACGTGTGGTTTGGCCACACACACTATGTTGTCAGAGCAGGGACCAGGCTTCAGCACTGTCTATAAAATATTGGGCCTCATTCATACTTAATGTCAAACAGCAACGAGAAATAGCATTTAATCAGAGAGCTGTTTGGGTCGGAAGGGACCTTTTAAGATCATCAAGTCCAACCATCAACCCAGCACTGACAAAGCCACCCCTGACCCACGTCTGCTCGTCAAGTCAAAGAGCGATTTCGCATGTCAGGGCAGAGCATCTCTATCATTAAGCTCCGCTTGAACATTTGGTCCTTTTTATCTATAAACGGAACATAATTAAAGCTTTACCACCTCACTTAAAGCAAACCTGTAAAGCTTGCGTTCCACCCTACAGCACCCCGCTGACACGTAAGCCCAAAGCATCGGGTAAGAAGGGAATGGAGCTTACAGAATCCTTCCCAGGCCGCTTCTTAGTAGGAGATTTGTGTTTGGACTCTGATCTTTGTCTGGCTCTATCCTTCTCGCTCTCTCGCTCTCTCTCTTTTTTGTCCTTTTCTCGTTCAACATCCGATTCTGGCGAGTCCTGTGTAAATAAAAGGGAAGATATTAATTAATATGAAATATATTAGACATTAGTTGATAGAATAACCGCGCCTTGGAAAAGTCTGCCTTCATTTCAAGATAGGCCGTATTCAAAATATGGCTTCAAGTGGTTACTAATTAAGCACATCCCATTAACCACCGCAGAAGTAAGGAATGCAGAAACGTCACTAAAGTGATTGGAAAAGAAAAGGGGAGAGATTTGTTCAGTGCAGAAAAACTTTCACTATTCCCAGTGCACACTGGGTACCCTACGATAAATCTCTGCACAAATCCATTCATTCATTAAGATTCCCAGAAAGGGTGAAATCTGGGAAAAAATCTTCTGCTCCACGGCAGCTTGGCCGTACTCGAGTGCTTTCAAGCTGCTGGGTTTTTACTGGATCTTACCCAGTAATACAGTTACTCAGTAATACAATTACTCAGCAGCTAACAATTTATATCCCCCTCCTTGTGAACACTGCCCAGTGAAGGGCAGAGCTAACTGCTCAGAAGTTACAGAAACAGGAGAATAAATCAAGTTGTGAAGAGTTTTACAGCCAAGATGAGTTTAGAGACTCAATATTCTTTCTTTACCCAGGAAAATAAGTAATTCTTCTTTAGCCTCAATCAATAGTGAAAGCTCTTCCTGCTCCTTCTGTCCTTTTGATGCTCCAGGGGATTCAGTATCAGAGCTTCTAACCCAACCCCGAGGCTCAACAGACAAAAGGAATGATGCTCAGCATCAGGCAAAAGGAGATGGCTGGGCTTGTTCCCAGCTCCCCACAGAAACAGGGAACGCCAAGATTTGCCACCATAAACAGCAAATACCAGGCTACTAGGACAGTCCTCTATGTCTGCTCCAATGGTTGCAGTTAAACCCCCCAAATTCAGCAGTCTTGAATGGTTTAACAGTCAGGTATATGTACCAGAGTCACTGCATGACCAATATCCACCCTCCAGTCTGATCTCACACAGTCCCTACTCCAAAGGATGATTAGAGACCTAACGAGCATTACTGAGACCACGAGGTGCCAAATTGTTCATCAGTCAACTCAAAAAAAAAATTTAACTGCACTTACAGACTTGTGTCTTCTCTTCTTGCTCTTTTTCTTGTGTTTTTTTGACTTTTTGTAACTCCTCTCTGCAGAGACGGGGAGAAAGAAAAACACATCAATAAAATGGTAAAGATCCAGCAACAAAACAGTGATGCCAATTTAAAAACGAACGAAAATAAATAATCTCATACCAGATTCTGCACTGGAAGAACGCTCAGAAACCGATCTCGACTCTGAACGCTGCCTTTTCTTCTTTGAATGGCTGTCGTCATCCTCAGACTCCGAGCCCTGGAGATACAAACCCAACGTCAGCAGGACCACAGCATCAGGAATAGCGACAGAAGGAGATTTTAAGACCCCAGGAAACACCTTACCGAGCGAGACCGTGATCGCTTCCTGTGGTGCTTTTTAGATTTTTTAGAATGTTTCTTGTTCTTCGAATGATGATGCTGACACTCGTGCTGAAGGACAAGAGAAGGCACAAAGTTATAATCGGTCTGGAGGACACAGCAAGAAGCTGTAATGAAGTTTCTCATCATCTGCAGAGGTGTCTACAGCCAGCAGTGGTTAAAAAGAAGAATAAAGTAGGCATTTATTGTGTCAAAACCCATAAAGAGCTACCGATACTGCCATGTTGAAGTTGTAATAACAAGCACCTGGGAGCAAGGATGCACAGAGCTTCAGGCACCCGCATCCCTGTTTCAATGCTCCCAATTAAACCCCCAGCTCAAGAACGCCTAGAACACACCACATACCTCACTCTGCTGAATATGAACTTCTGAAATTAGGCCATTTTAAAAACTCTTACAAACTCCAGAAAATGGGGGAAAAAAACCCACAACAACAACCAAACCCAAAGAGCACATGCTGCCAAATCAAATCTCACGTTTTCTAGGAAAAAACAGCACCTTGTTCAACAAGAATGACTTGACAGAACTTCTGCACCTTAACTCTTCCTGCAGCCCAGCTAAAAGCTAAGAATGACACTGAACTACGTCATCCCGTTTGCACATCAGCAAAAAACTGGCTGCAGTAAAAAAAAAAAGTACATCTGCAGAGCTTAGTAAGTCCTTGAAGTTCTAGATTTGTAGTGAATAAGATACCCCAGAAGTTCTATTTCCAATTTCATCACGTTTTGTACAAAATCACAGCAATAAACAATTTTTCTAAAACAAAACAGGAATTCTGATGCTAACTTCTGAAAATTCTTGTAGGGAAGGAGACTAAAAGAAGAACTGTATGTTAAATAATATCAAATAACTGTAACTTGTTTCTTCAGTTCCTTACTTCCAAGATGAGGCTTTAATATCCATTAATTTTAGGTAACACACAGCGTCCACTGTAATAGAATTCTACTGATTTCTGTTAAGTCTCTCTCTCTTCCCATACAATTTAAGAGCCAATCAATTAATACATCCTTTTATATTCTCTAATCAGGAAAAAATAAGTAATAATTACCTCTAGTACGTGCATGAAATCTTTAAATATTCTTTTTCTTTCCGACTCCAGAGTGATGTCTTCAAATGCTGGTTCCTTCACAAACCTATCTCTGATCTGTAAGGAAAATAGCAATGAAATGCTGCCATTCAGAAATAAAAATAATAAAAAAGACAATTTCAGCAACTGAAAAAGCCGTTGTACTGTCCTAAGGCTGAACCTTGGTCTTGTGCCAGCTTCACAACCGAAACAGTCTGCAGTAAAACTGGGACAGCTGGAGACCTGCAGAACCAGGCTGGTTTTCCCTGCACGTCCCATTCAAGCCACACAGCTTGTTAAAACACTCATTTTTATACCAAGCACACTTCAACAGAAAAGGTTTTTAGAGGTGTTTTTTTTTTAAAAGAATGAAGTTAATAGACTTTTGACTAAGCAGAGTGCTTTATCTCCATTTAAATCAAGGTTGGGGGCTTTGTGTGATTAGTCTTTATGGGGATGGTGGTGGGTTTTTGTGTTCTTTTTAGGTTGATTGGTTTAGGGTTTTCTTATTTTAGTTTTCAATTGTACTGAAATTAAAGTATCAATGGAATGCAGTTATTGACATCAAATGTTAAACTTTACTGAACGACAAGACTATTTTTATGGGTCTAAAGTTCTATAAACAGCACCACTGAGTGCTTAGAGAACACAGGTTTACGTGCAGCAGCCTGTTACACGCATTTGGAAAGACTTTCTCAACGAAGTGGTGACACGTACGTCCTCCCAGACAGCGTCCAGTTCAATCGGAGGGGTCGCCTGCTTCAACATACTCTTGAAGGCAGACTCCTTCCGCTTCATTTTCCGAGCCTCTTCCTTCTCCCTCTCTCTTTCACGGGCTTCTGCCTTTTCTAGCAGCTACAGCAAACAAAAGTCATAAGATCATTTGAAGGGTATCAGAGTGGAAGACTAATAATTTGGTTTAAAGCAATTTTTTTTGAAAGCCCAATGACAGTTCATCTTTAGACCTTTCTATTAGTCAGTTGGGCACACAGAAAATTAACCAATTACTTATCCTTAAAGCTTTAGATTCTCAACCAACTAAAATAGAGTCAATACATCACACAGGCCACAACTACAGAAAAACACACACACGAAAAAATCCCTCATGAGAGAAGTTATGTATAAATGAGAGAACATTACTTCGTTCCTACCACAGAATTTCTCTTAAATTTAAATGTTTTGCATGAAGATATACCCCTACAATGTTTATTTTGGGAACCGATACCAGGATAAGCAACTCTAAATCACAGCATCTCTCAAATATTATGAAAGTAGCCATAGCACTGCAATGAAAGTAAGGGCCAATTCTTGTTTTTAACAGAGATTTCACATTGCAAAGTTTCGACCATTCCTATATATGAATACTTACACTGTTGAAAGCCAGCTTGATATTTCCCGCATCTAAAGTAGTAGCTCTTTTAGTTGAGCTGATGACCGTAACGAAATCTTCAAAAGAAGTATTCACTTCAACCACAAATCCTTTATCCTGCAAGAAAATTGCTTCTTTGGCATCAGGTAAATTGGGAACTCTCCCCTCAGCACTAATGCCCGTGACATTAACGCCACGTGAAATCCCATCTCCCAGCAGCAATGATATATTTGGCATTAAAAGAAGAAGCCACATAATGAAGCTTTCCCCCCCAGGCCTCTCACCTTTAGGATATCTTTTATGATCTTCTTTTCATCATGGTAACGTGCTTTCAAGTCTTCAACATAAAACTTGAAAAGATCAAGTGCTGTTGATCCTGATGAAAAAACTAGATAAGTCAAAAGCTAGCTCTAATAAAAGAGCTGCATTTTTTTAAACAGTTCGAAAATATACAAATAACCCTGCTCTATTCTGCCCCAAATCCAAGATTGCTACCTCACTTTCCACAGGGCTGGAAAAGGCAGAATTCTTACCAGGCTGACCCAGCATATTTGTGAATCTGATGTCGGAGCTGATGGTTGGGTACAGCTCCATCCAGGAGGACATGGAATGCAACTGTCCATGCTCGTGCAGTTCATCTAAAAAGAGCTGCAAAACACAAGTGGAATTTGTAGCCATTCATCATACTTCTACTTGGCTAACAGCTGGAATGGATACTTTTGATAAATGGAATTCCATTTTTTTTGTTAAGATGCAATTGAAAAAAATCACTTTTCCCATCATCCTTTCTTCCTGCCTTCATCCACCAAAGTTCCAATTGCATTTCCTTTCCACCCAATTCTGTTTCCTCTTACTTTCCCCTGCACTTGCAGCTTTCTGGCAAACGGATGTATTATACAGCAGGCAAGATGCTACAACACTGATAACTGATGCATTCATGATACACACCCGTGAGCCTGCCCCAAGAAATAAAAAAAAAACCTCACAAAATATCTAATCACGACCCATCTAGGACAGAGAATAAACATCCACCAACCTGAAAAGATTCTCTATTTTTACGCTGCCGCCTTCTTTCTCTAAGCAAACTTTTCTGTTTTTCTTCTTCCTCCTCTTTTTCCAGTGCCCTGATGTGTTCCTCAAAACAGATCAGTGCATCCTCCTTATCCATGTCTAGTGACAGATAACAACAGAATGACAGGAGTAAAAATTAGGTATTTCTTCCCACTATCTCATAGTAAGAAACTTTCTGCAGTTAATGGTTGCCAGTCATTACTGTGAGTGGAAATTTCATCAAGCACTGAAATATATCAAGATCTGAGCAGCAGCACCTTGGATAAATTATCCCCACCTCCCCCACCTTGGATAAATTATCATTGCTAATAGAGAGTATAGAGGGCTTTACGAGAAAAAAAAGTGTTGTGGACGAGCACTTGTGCATCTTCCCACACTAACACAGGGATTTTAAAAACATAGGACAGAGGTAAGAACATGGAGCATCTTTGTCAAATGCTTTAGAGGCTGTGTAAATGCATACACTGCTCTTAAAATACTCATTTATAAGAAAAAGTGTTCATAATGGAAAAAAATTGCCTTCTTACTCTAGAATAGTTAGAATTCTAGAGAGAATAGCTAGAATTTCCTCTTCTAGGAAAACAAACACAGCAGGACCTCAGTCTAGGAAAAGTTAGTGCAAGTATTTGCAACACGGATTATGTTATCAAGTAATTCTTCGAATTTCAAAGGGTAACAACTACTAAGGCAATTCAAGCCCCGTGAAAAAGGTATCCTTTATCACCAGGGTTAATCAGAAATGATTTTTGAAGCTGGTGTGTTGTCCTAGGAACCAAACAAGACAGGTTCCTTCACACAGGCTGCTCAGAAGCTGTCATAGAAACAAAGAACGGTTTGGGTGGGAAGGGACCTTAAAGCCCATCCAGTGCCGTCCCCTGCCCTGGGCAGGGACACCTCCCATCACACCAGGTTGCTCCAAGCCCCCTCCAACCTGCCCTTGAACCCCTGGACAAATCCAGGGGATGGACAAATCCAGGGCATGGACAAATCCAGAACAGACAAATGCATTCCCTTCTCCAACAAGAAATGCAGACTTTTTACATACTCTGAAGTTCCTCGTCTTCAGCAAAGGTAGGGTTGTCCATCAGATACTGCTGAGCCTCTGACCACGTGGTACAGTAAGTGACATTGGCCATGTTATCTAGTATGTTCTTCAAAGCTTCCCAGTTCCTCTTTCGTAACTGTTTGGCTTGTTCCTGAGGAGAAAATGCATTTTTTTGTTGTTGTTGTTAAATTTGAGGTTGTACAGACAAAAATACAGGACCCCTGAAGTTTGTTCTCCAAGACAACACAAAATTAGCCTTTTGTTTGTGTGCAAAGCTACTTAATACAATTTTGATCTACATATAATTTCTACATATTATTACTGCTCGCATTCACAGCCAAACCATTTCAGTACTGTTATCTCTGACTGTTCACCACAGATGGGAAAAGCTCACAAAATGGTGCCCATCTCTTAGAGATACTGCTACAGGTATAAACCAATTTACAGATACCAAGTGAAAAGAGAAGTTTGAGAGAAAGTCACCTTCTCTTTCTTAGACAGAAAAAACAAGACGTCTTCGTAAATTTCAAGTCGGTCACGCTCAGATATCGCATTCCAGACTTCCATCTCCCCAAACATTTGTTCAGCTTTTCTGGACAAAAAGAAAAACCATACAATTATTTATTGGTGAATGCTGATTTAAACTGTCCCATTGGCTTACAACAGACGTCACTAATGCTGTAAGTAATACTGGAAGTAGTACTGCTTTTGTATGGCATCTCCCTCATTTTCTGTCTTGGGAAACTTTTTCTGTAACACCCTCCTATCTCTTATAAACAAAGGAAATGGTTAAAAATTAAAGCTGATGCCACTACACGCTCCACTCCCCAGAAATGCAGTTTCACCTGCAGTGCATTACATCAGTATTTTAATCTGAGGGCTGGCAAATGCTCAGGTCATTGTTTTAGTGAACATTATATGAAATCAGATCTAGGAAAATTTCAACAAGCTTATTGGATATACCTCCCTTTGGGCATGAACTTCCATGAACAACCTATCAAAACTACTTAAATGTAATATAAGACTCCTCTCCATGCTATCTTTTGTACGTACTTATTAGAAGCTCAACCCCAACCCATTATCATCAGCACATTACTCATTTGGGTTTTTCTGCCTGGTCTTATATACATTCTATGAAAATGAGACTATTTGTGTTGCTATAAAAATTTCAGTTCCAGGCTGGAATTCAACAAGAGCACACCAGCAAGATTTGATTATTAATTTGGCAAACTAGTAAAGGCTGGTAAAAATTTAGAAAAAAGTAAAAAAGAATATAAACTTCATATATCTAGATCTTACTTGTATCTTGTTGTGGATGTCATCTTTTCATGGTTCTCAAGAAAACGCTGGAATGATTCTTTAGCTTCTTTGTATTTTGATCTCGCTTCTTCTTTCTCTTCTTTTTCTGTTTGAACTTTGTAAGCATTAAAAGCTTGCTTCTTTTCACTTAATTTCGCCAAAGCACTTCATATCAAAGAAAAAGGAAACAGTGTCAATTATACAAAAGGGAACTAAATTAGAAAAACAAAACCAAAGAACCAAAAGACAATCAAATTGAATAATGCAGATTTTTGAGACAAAATTAAGTATAATCTAAATGGCCAGTCATCACCCTGCCTCTCCCTCGGGATTAATGGAAGATCATTTAAAAAAAACAATAATATCAAGGACTTACTAATAAAAGCAATTAATACTAAAACACAAGCTATCATGCTTTTAGGTTGCACACCTTTTACATTATAAAACTATTTTTTACCATACACTTTAACCACAAATAATATAGCATGAAATACAACCAACAACTGCCACATTTTTCCCCAATGAAAAATTAAGCTTAGGATTTGAATTTATTTTCACAGGAAATTAATAAAGTTCTCTGACAACGGTACATGTTCACAAATATATACTGAAAAAATCAGAAGTTATGTCAGCAAAGTCAAACTCCCTATAATAGTAATTGCGTAGAAATTCAAGGAGGAAAGAATTAAGAAGTACCTGTATCTAGGATCATTAATAATCATTTTCATAGCTTGTTCCCAAGAAGCATTGGACGGTACTCGCTGTGAAGACATAAAATCATTAACTAATTAGATTTAGAACCAACATCCAACAATGACCAATTTCTTAAAAAATAGCCCTTAGGGGAAAAAAAAAAAGGCAAAAAAAAAAGCGCACTACACTTTTGAGGTTAAGACAACATTCTTCGTCACAAGTTTTATTTATATTTTATTAACAGTCAACATGGAAATGAAACAATGTACTTTTGGGATTATTGCCATTTCTACAATAAATTCTTCTGGCAGTTTGTGTACTATAAACCCATATTGACTCAGTAGCCAAAGCACAAGCAGATCTCACACACTCTGAAGGAAAAACAAATCTAAGCAGAAAAAAAAAAGTCCAGCAATTTCTGGCAAATGTGGTTTTTGTAGTTCAAGAAAGCCTCAAGAATAGTTGACAAAAATACCTTTTCTTTTAACAGCTCTTTAAATGCTTGCTTTGCTTCTTCCTTTGTATTCCACGTATAGGTTTTTTTAACTGGTTGGGCATCGTCATCCTCCTTCTTTGAAGCACCACTATATACAAAAACCAGTAATTTTATTATTTACCCATTTTTTTCCTAAGTTAGTGCCAACATAATCAGATAGAATGAGTTTTTTAAATAGCAACTCAAAGGAAAATAATAAAGCTACACAATTCTATGATATACACAATTTGTACCAAACTTTTCCTTACAGGCACTGTATACAACTGATCAAAAAACCCCAAACTATTTCAGTATTATCACTTATGCAATTGGCTATCTGCTCAAGATACCTAGAAATGATTCATAAAAATACAAGGCTGAAATTTAGCAGGAACACTTATACATATATAAAATATAAAAATATAAAGGGGAGTGCCTAAAACAAGCTTTTTGCCTTTAATTATCTCCTGATGGCTCTTATCCCCCACAGCATGGAGGTTTCTTTGTTTGAACGATAAAAAGCATAAGCTGTAATTCTCCACCTAATCAGCTCTCTATTATTAAAAAACAAAGGATCTCATTTCTGGTGGAACAGATAGAGGTCTACTTAGTATTGTATTTTCTTCTAACGAAAGCCAATTGCACAGATCTGTGCTCGAGGTTTGGGCTGGGCCAGCCACTAAAAAAGTGACAAAATGGGAAGGGAGAGAAACTTACGAATTGAAAAAAAACTAAACCAGCTTTAACAAAATATTACACAAAAAATAGAAAAGACAGTAACAATAATAAGAAAATAATGACATATATACAAATAAATATAAAGCCAATCTCAAGCTCCCAGGATGAGGATCACATCACTGGCCAGCACTGGGACTGGGCTCAGTGGTAGATGGGAACTGGATTCAGGGACACACAGATTAGGATCAAAGGCAGTAGGAGAAAGTCCTCCCTGGACACTGGCCATTGAAGGAAGAGCCTGACCCCTTTGATCCCTCAGCCTGTATCGTCAGCATGATGCAGATGGGATGGAATAACCTGCTGACCAGTTTTGGGTCACCTGCCCTGTCCACCCTGTCCTCTCCTCCCTGCAGGTGCCACCCCCCTACACTCTTCCACTTCCAGCTCTCCAAGAGGCATACAAAAGTTAGTTGACCTTAGTTGTTACATCATTAAGTATAAGCAGAGGCCTCTCTGCATCCCATCCCTTGCTATTCACTATAAACACCAGGCCTTATCACTGCTAGAAGCAGATGCTGTCTGAAAAACATCATTAATTTCAGAGAGTGCAGCTGGTTAGAAGCTACTTCACTGAAAAGTAAAATTACTGAAAAATGGTTTTCTTCTATCTCAAACTAGGGCACTATGGAAATGGAAGAACATAAGGTCACTGGGAAATTCTTACACCTACCAGAAGTTTACGACGTGTTTGAGGCACGAGTGCTCTCCGTGGGGTGTAAGAGTTTTGGGGAGGGTTGGCAAGGGGAGGATGCTCGCTTTTCTAAAAGCAGATTTAACACTCTCTCTCTTACTCATTCCCCTCTGCTGTCATTGATTCACGCTCACGTTTCACTGAAGAAACAACTAACTGTCAAAGAAGCCTGGCCACCGACAACCGAAGATAAACCAGATCCCCGAAGAAATAGAAAACTGCAGCAAAACCACTGGCTCGGTCGTTTCACTTACTCTGCCGAGGCCTCCTGCTTGGAAGAGTCGTCCCCGGCGTTGGCCGCAGTTTCTCCACTCTGCTCCTGCGTGGCAGAGGCAGAAGTCCCTTGTCCCTGCTCCTCGGCTGCGGCCGTGCCAGCGCTCTCTCCTTCCCCAGCAGAACCTGCTGCAGATTCTGCTTCGGGGGCTGTTGCGCCGGCAGAGGCTGCCGTGGTGGTAGTGGCAGCACCGGCGGTTTCCCCAGAGGTCGTGGCCGCCGTGGCCGCGTTCGCTGCTTCTGCCGCGGCCGGAGCAGACGCCGCCGGAGTCGAGTCCTCGGGCTTTGTGCTGGGGGAGGCATCAGAAAACAGGCACCGTCACACACGAGAAGGGGACAACTCAACGCAGAGTTTTTAGGTCTAGTTACAAAGATTTCTCGCAAGAACACAAACCGATCCTAGCTCGGAGAAAGGAAAGGCTTCCCTGAAACTGGGTGTCTTATGTAGAGCAATGGTTTCAGTTAAAAAGAAACCCACAGTATATTGAGTTTTTAGATATTAACCCACGATTTGGAATGAAAAGCCGCGAGAAGAGTGTTTAAAGCTTCAAGGACTAGATCCCATTTTGAAGAAAGAGGCAGCTTAACGTAAAAACATTAGCACACCATTAAAAACATACCTGTTTTCTTCAGCTTTAATCATTGCTAGAAGAGAAAGAGGAAAAAAATATCAAAATACAGCTTAGAAATAGTTTATATATACGCATGGCAAAAAGTTACTTTTAATATTATTTAATAAAAGCATAGCTTTAAATATTTTTGTTACTAACAATAATATTTATGCCCTTTGAAGACTGAAATCAATTCAGACCAAAAACAAAATTTAGAAATCCCATTAAAGAAAGAAAAAGGCACATAAAGAATGACTTCTTAGTTTAAAATAGTTATTTTAACTTTAAAAGACTACCTTAAAGAACAGATAAAGTTTACCAAAATAATCTTTTCTTCTTTTTTATTCTAAATCACTGATGCTTAGTCTTTGTAGTTTAAAATACTCATTTCTTACCCCACCTGGTTTTGTACATTTCTCACCAAGATCTTATTTCCCTTACAACACCAAACAAAAACCACCCTAAATGTGAAAAACGGGGGCATAGCACCATATGACATTTGTACAAAAGGGGACACAGGCTTTATAATACTGAAGGGCAGTAAAAAATTACTAATATTTATGCCACATCATATTTTCTCAAAATATTTTTTTTGGTCAAAAATTAAAAGCAAACTGATACCAGCCTTGAATTAGCCACAGCATAATTCAGTTCCCCTTTAGCGACACGAGGGGGAGCTGATGTTGCTGACTCATAAATGGGGAAGAACTAAAGGTATAATGGAAAAAGGAACGGTGGTGAGGACACAGGAGACAAAACTGCTCCATAGAAGCTCTACTACATAAAGCTTATTTCAGTAGATTTAATTCCTTTACAGAAGTTTAGTGCTATGCTGTGATGCCAAATTTTTGCCTGAAGTCAGGCACATGCACAGCTTGCAATCACTGCCACCCTCCCTACTCGTTTTCGTTAACATTACCTTCGAGATCCTCAAGCTCTTTGGGTTTTGCCCAGCGCGATTCCTTTGTTTGGGAATTGTAATAGTAGGGCTTGCCAGAATCAGATTTATACTCTTTCCAGGGGCACTTAGACAACAATTGCTGACGGACAGAAAACAAAAACATAAAATCAAACTTACAATGGTGTTTTAAAATTAAAAGGGTAGATAGCAGTGAGCCACAAACGCTATGCCAAAAAATAATTTAAGAATCAATGAGTGTAGGCATATACTTTCCACAGAAAATCCTCTTTAGCATTAAACAAACACATTTCTTATCTAAATATTAAAGAATGCCATTTTTTTAATGTGGAAATTTTACCTAAAAGTTCAGGAAAACTGTTGAGAGTTTTGTCCATTTTGCAGCCTCAAGTTCTACCAACATAAGGAGTGAGATATAAACATTTTGGCAACATTCTTATTTTAAGAGTTTGCTCCCATTGGAAAAAAAATAATCTATTGGCAGAGCTACCCTCCTGCACAACAGTTCTGATAGTAAATGCTCGTGTTCACACAAGCTCTCACAGTACAGTAATCCTCATTTGAATTTAGTTTACCTCAGCAGGTGTTTTGAGATCATCTGGCTTCTCCCACGTAGACTGCTTTGTTTCAGTATTATAGTAATATGTTCTCCCATCAGGTGATTTGTGTTCTGTCCACGTAGATTTCTAGGAAAAAGAAAAGACGCCATTAATGTTGAGCAGTAATTGCTGACCCAGATGTCATCAAAAGGCACTGAGAAGTTAAATACAAGTGGAAAAACCTGTTTGGAGTGCTCGTCGCTAACAGAACTGTTGGTTGTGGCGGTTTGCTGAGCAGCACAAACCACGGGATGCGTTGTCTGAGGGCGAAACAAAACAGAGCTCTGAAAAGACATTCTGGTTAATATTTGTTTTTCGTTTGAGTGTGTATATCAAATATACCAAGTAATTTAGCAGCACAGGAAAGACAGCAAGCCAAAATCTAAACACATTTAACATGTATTCAAGAAGCTACTTCTTTGTGAGGAGAGCTATTAAGAGTCTCTCACACACCCCTCCCATTCAGCAACCCAAGGCAGCAATTACCATCAGAAAAGAAAGTGAAAGTGGGTGTGACAGGACCCTAAATACTCCAAGTGAAAGTCTCAGAAGCACACCGTGTTCAAAACTAAGACAAATTTGCTTCAAGAAGCAACATCCCCAAATTTTGAACCAAGAAAATTACAATGGGATATCTTTGAGGCCACATAACTATTTTTACTGATTCTGCCTCTTCCATTATCTAGCCAAACTATTTCCTTTATTATCTTAAAAACTAAATTAAATGTCTGGGATAGCCTCTAGAGAAGTAATTTAGTATTTACAAAATTTTAAATAGAACCCTAATAGTGACCGAAAGTTATTTATCATCATCCAAGGTGCCATGAAAGACAAAATTTGAGATTACTTTTAGATGACCTGCCTACCTCAGTTCAAAGTTACATTAATTCATGACTCAAAATTTTTAATATTGAGATATACAGCACCAGTTCTGTTCCATCAGCAGTTTCCCATCGGATGGAAAGGTGGAAGACTACTAGAAAGCACCTAAGGAAGTCAGTTTGGCCTCCATGCCACCTTCCTGTTTACAAGTTCAGCCTACGTTAAATCACCTTCCGCGATTTAACACCTACCCAATATTTATTCCTCCTTAAGCTACTGAATTACACTCTGTTCCCACAAACACACAAGACACTAAAAAAGACAATTTCAAGACTTCGGTGGGGGGAGAAGTTAAGCTAAATTATCAGCAGCGAACTGATGAAGTGGTGATGACCCTTCTTTGGACGTTAGCCCTTTATATCCTTCAAAAAGCACAGAGATTTTTTCAAAATTATTCGGGGTAACTTTATAGGCTTATTCTCTTTTTATTGTTAAAGTGTTTGGTAACAAAACTCTCAGTAAGCTGACAATGCTAATAAAGGTTCCAATAAATCATACAGGACTGAACAATACCAGAATCTTGACCTGCTTTTCAGTGCAGGTGTTAAGGAACAGCAAGGAAGACTTAATCCTTTGTCCTGGTTTGCCTGACAAATTTTGCTATACACATTACAACTGCTAAAGCCAAATATTCATTAATATGTAGCAGGCAAGATGTTACCCAAATGTAGGTAAAATGAAAAGCTACTTATAGGGGCTTCTTGGTTTTAATCTAAAAGTGTTTATAAACTGGTCACTGATATGAAAGGAAAAAAGAGGAACAAGACAGAAAGAGGAACAACTTTCAATCTTCTTCAGAGCAATTAACTCCCATCTCTACCCTGAGTATGCATCTAGCCCAACACTTGCCAAGATGATTTAAATCTGAAAACAGCCAGCTTTATACACACAGGTATCTAATCTAGGCTACAGCTCCCTTGCTGCTCAGGTAGGGCAAAAAGACCTAAAAACATTACAAGAAACATCTCCTATTGCTGTCCTGCACACTAGAAGAACTAGAAACAGACTTCAACGCTCAAAAATGAGAGGAAACATAATAGAAATCACACCTACTTTAACCATTAATTACAGACTGACAGTGAAATAAGCAAAGAAGCTCCGTATGCACAGAAGAGTAAGACACCAGGTTTTCTTTTAAAGCTGTAAAGCCGCATATGCACAACAACACACTGCTATTGCAATATTCTACAATTCTGGTTTTCACATACCTGAGTTCCAGGAGGCGTTACACCTGGGGAAAAAAAAAAATATTAAAAATGTTTGGTTGATATATTTTTCTATATAAAGACTAATTAATGTTTGAAAGAAAAATTTTCTGGGAATCAATGAGGACGTCAGTTACTGAAATGTTCAATCACGTTTTACAGAGAAGTATATTTATTTTTTTTAAATACTTCACTTAATTTTGGTGAACTATTTTGAAATGGTGACAAATTGTTTATACTCACCTACTTGGGCATCCATACTGTTCACCCCTGGCTGTGGAAACAATCAACAGATATTTAAGCACTGAGTGCAATTGTAATTAAATCATCAGTAAATACAGTACATATTCAAACAAGTGCTTTCAGCAACACAATTCTCTGCTGCCTTGAATATGGATTCCCAGCTTCTCACCACCCACTGAATTATTACTGCTCCTTAGAGAAGTGATTAGGAACATCATGCTGCTTTTCAGAAAGGCAATATATACAATAAACTACACCAGGGGGTCCCTTGCCATCGTTCCAATACCCATCTTTATCTCACAAATGAGCAGGTTGGGAGGAAAAAAAGATAATACAAAAAATATCTGAATTTCTGCTGGAGTAGCTTAGTAGGCTTCTGTTGGAATTATGTAGCGTAAGCCTTTGAATGTATTAGTGTTGAATTTTTTGCATTCATAAACCTGCTTGCAAATAACCAAAGCTCCTACAGATGCCCTTCCTGAAATTCTTTCAAACTGAAGGAAAAGATTAATGGGATTCAAATAGAGTTTTCCCATTTTTTTTCTTTTTCTGTAGGTAAAAATATATTTTGCAGGTTTATCTTTTGCTAAGGTTTACCCTTCAGCTTTTTTCTACAAATTTGATTAACAAAAACCTCCTCTAAGTAAAAAGTAAATATTGCTAAAGAGAGAGAAGAAATCACATTGGGTCAATTTTGTTTGCTATTATCCAACAGAAGTAAACTGTTGAATCATCAGAAGGTGAATCATCAACGAACCTTTATTTCAATCAAAATTTATTCCTAATCCCATATAAGAAAACCAGGTGATCTGCCTTCATGCCAAAATATGTAAAAATATACAGTAAAACTCAAAATTAGACTGATTTTAGCACTCCCCTTAAAGATCTCTCCCTCCCCTTAAAGTCTCTTTGGGCCATAGAATTTTTTTTTAAGATTTTTCTCTGAAGGTGTGAAATGCTTTCAAAATTCTCCAAGAGCATCACTTGTCAGAAATTCATGACAACTTTTGTATGGGAAATGGAGGAAAATCATTAACATCCTTCCTACTTGGTAGCTTCAAAAATATTTAGCGCATTGTGAAGCAGCTACATGAGCACAAACTTGTAACTAACAGGCAGGTTTTCTAGAGTCTGATAAAGCCCATGCCTTAAACTTAAGTTTTTCTCCACTGTTAATTAAAATAATTAACATCCCTTCTCTGGTATGAATTTACAGTCATCTAGTACATGTCAAGGTGATGTCCCATCCTTCTCCTAACAATCCCTTCTCTACTTATTTTATAGAAACTTTGTGTCTTTGTGACTTTTCTCTCATTACTCCAGAGGGCAGATGGACTACTTAGCACACTACATGGGGTTACACATAGCCTACTTAGTAGGTGAATTAAAGATCTCTTTCAGCAAATTCTTAATGAAAAATAAAAAAAGAAGTGGAGTATTAACCAACTTTTTTTTTTTTTTAAACAATCAGCAAAAGCAGTAAAAAAGGTTTTGTGCTTGGTACCACAGAAAAACACAGAGTTCTACAAGGATGAAACCTGACCTGGGGATGTAATGTCTGCATGGTAAGAAAATAAAAATAATATATTTCTAAATTTAAGTGGATAGAAATGTTCATAAGCCAATCTCCTATGGTTTAAATATCCAAAAAGACTATGTTAATAGGAAATTTAGCCTTTTCCACTTCAGAGAGAGACTTAATCTATAATATCCATTAACTCTTCGCACTCCATTTCCACCCAAATAACTTCTTCATACCGTTATCAATTTCTGCAAACTTTACTCAAGATCTCAAACATACTGAATTTCAGGAACTTTTACAGAAATTCAAATATAGAGCAGTCAGACAATTAGCCCTCCCTCCAAACAGCCAGAGTTCATGCTGGTTCCTGCCAAGCTCGAAGCAAGTGAGGGACAAGGGAGGAGGCCAGGGGTACGGGAACCATTACGGGAAGCAGAATCCAGACAGAAAAAAAAAAAAAAGAAGGAAAAAGCAGATACAGAGAAGGGTTTAAAGACTGATGAAAATCTACCGGACACCAAGTATCACTAGCTCTACCTCTCACAGAAATCTCACTTTTTATAATAATTCAAGAGCTAGATAAAACTTAATTGCAATCAGCAATACCTTTTACTTAATCCAAGGAAAAAAAAAAAAAAGCACAGCCAGACTGAAGTAAAGACAACTGACACAGAGACCTTTTTAAAAAGCAGTTAATTAGACTCACCGGGACTGTAGGCTGCATAGCAGCTTGAGACATGTGAGACATCATCATTCCAGGCATTACTGACTGCATCATTCCAGGCATCTATAATTAAAAAATATTTCAGATATATTTTATGATATTTTAAACATGAGGATTAATTTTTATTTAAAAGCAATTACCAGCTACTAATTTTTATTAAAAAACCCTTTAAATCACTTGGCAACAAAAAGAAGGGTAGGTTTGTAGAATGCTGATTCCCTTCATTACATTCCTACAAAACAGATGTTAGGAATAATATGTCTAGGGTTTTCCAAAGTCTGATATGAAACATTAATAAAGACCACCATTTGAACTACAAAAGAACAAAAGCAAATCATAGAATCATAGAAATGGTAAGATGTGTGACCTGTTAATAAGGTATTACTGAAATCCCAAGTTAAAGCAGGCAAAATAAAAGGTTGGGAAAGATTTCTGCAAAATTCCAAGGCCACATGGAATAAACTGAACAAAGGAAGGCAAACTCAAGTCTGAGGTTAGTTCTGCTCATGTTTTTTGACAACTTTCAACCCGTCTCCCTTCACTCTTACCTCTCAAATAGGAAGAAACACTTTACAGGGATGCTAGAATAAGGAATTTCTGCAAACTTCAGGATGGAGAACACTATTAAGTTTAAACATCAATGCTCTAAAACAATTCCAAACTTTTTTTTTTTAAAGGTCTGGGGGAAAAAAAGACTTAATATAGACATACAATATTAAACCATGTAACCGCGTGAACTTGGTCATGGGGACCTACCACACTACAGAAATGAAAAGTTTGAGCCTAGACTTGTATGTGAGTTTGTCAGGTGGTCCAACGAGACCAAAAACCCTACAGAACTGCTACTCAGATAAGCTAGCTTTTGCTCAAATATTTATGCTCAGTCTCAAAGGGATAGCTATGCAGAAGTTATGTCTCACTGAAGTGATGCTCCAAAAAGACGTCAAAAATGCTACTGAAAAAGTGTTTAATACCTTGCATGTTTCCTTATTTTTGCTGGCTTTTAAGAATTAGGAAGCCATAAAAAAAGTGGCAAAACAAACAAAACATGTAATTTAGGTCATTACTAACATGAATTTTTGGCCAGTCATCCCAAACAGGTCTTGAAGTCAACCCCCTTCAACCTTTCCGTTATGCCCCTTTACCTTTATTGTCCTTGGCAGGCTGGCCAAGTGACCCCATCCCCCTGTATCTTCAGGGAGCCTCTGGTTACCACTCTCCTCATCTTGCATCTCGTGCGGAGAGAGGGCTATGTGGCAGGGCTACTGCTCCACCCTCAAATCCACAAGGTTTTCTTGGGAGGGTGAGGGAGGAAGGAAAGACTGGAAGGCGGCCCCTCCTATTCCTCGCCATCCTGTAGAAGCAGGAGAAGAAAGCACTCTTGCCCCATCGCTACTTGCAACTAAGGGGGCTTTGAGCGTGGAACTTCTTAAAAGCCCTGGCTCGGGTCCTGAAGAAACCCTGTGCACTGCTTGGTTTCTGCATAACACTAACCCAAATTCAGCAAACTAAAAAGAAATAATTGGGAAGGAGAGTGAATTCTTTTCCAAAAGACCCTCCTCTGAATGAGGATGACAGGAGGGTGTTGCTGTTATCTATAAAAGTATCTGCCCTACTCAGAAAGGGGAAAAAAAGCTACAGAACATCCCATCCTGCAAAGCCTCACAAAGAAACCTCTGATATCTGCCGGAAGAAAAGAGCTTATCTTTCAAGGAAACAACCCAACATGAGCTGTTACTTCCAGCACATTAGTTCAGGCGTGAGAATATCACTGTCCTGTCCCATCCTTACGGCTGCAGGGTCACTGAGCCGCTTACCTCCTCTCTGCCACGTCACTTACACTGAGCTTTTTACCCTGCATCTGCCAAAGAGTCCCAAGTTCTCCACATTACTCACTAAAACATTAGAAAGACTGAAATATTCAATACATGAGAGTAAGAACAGTGGAACAGAAGCTACAAAAGAACTATTTTAACTAGAGGAATAGAGAGGAATTGCTATTTAAGTTTCTACTGAACACACACAAAAGCTCACGCTATTAGCTATCTTGCTAATGGTCAAATCCTCCTCATCTTTTAAAACTTCATTATTTTTACATCAGCTCTACTAGGCTGCAAAACCATGCTGAAGATTCCTACCATGCCTTTATACACCAGTTAAAAAAAAAAGTAAAAAAAATAAAAAGAAACAAAACCACGCTCTATCCAAGGCACTGCAAAGGAAGACACTGAGTTTCCAGCGTGACCTTGTGGGCTCTTCTCAAAGGGTTACTCTTTCTTGCCATCCTCTGTCTGCTCTGGTCTACTCTATCCCCCGGTCTAGTTGATGACACAGTTTCTATTTACGCAAACCACTATCACAAGTAGCATCTATCTAGAACATCTATCTAGAGACTGAGAATTGCTTCTTTTAGAAGTTCAGAATTTAATCAGAAACTATCATTGAAAATAAAAGCTTTACATCTGCAACAAGCACAGGTAGGATTCCGGCTACTCCACCTGTGAGCCCAGGTTGACAACTGTCAATCTGAATGGCCAAGTTTGATTTTCAATCACATTTAAACACCTTAATAAAAAACAAACCATGGATTCATACCTACTGCTATTTACAATCAAAGTTCCGCGTGAGGCATGTCAATTAGCTGTCACATATGAGAAGAGTTTCTGCATGGGTAGGAACTGTGGCAAAAAATATCATGAATTATTAACCTTACCGTGTGCGAACTACTCAGTAAGACTTACCTACCTCAGGGATTACTTGACACCATTATGGTAAGGAAGAAAGAAAAAAAGAAACAACCTTGTAAAAGTGTCTTACCTGCCCCATTGGCGGTCCTCCCATGGGGGGCATCATCTGGGGCATCATACCATGAGGAACTGGTGGCATATTCGGTGGTCTCTGACCCATAGGGTGCATTCCCATGGGAGGATAATGTGGCATGCCTGGGTGTCCCATCTGAAAGGCAGCAACAAACGAGGAAAATCAGGATGAAACCAACGACCCCGAGTCCCAACAAACCATTAATAACAAAGAGATGCTGGACACTGAACTGAAAACGATCTGGGCAATTTTAGATTGATACTGCAAAACAGCAAGCAAGATCATTCACTCTTCTAGGTCCTTAGAGCTTGAGTTATTCATAGTCCATTTAAAATTTCTAAACCAACATACAAATAAAAAAACCCCATGCTCCATACACTTTTATCTTATGCTTTGTCCCAGAAAAACATACTGAATTTAGGAATGTAACTCTTTCTGCATGTTCTTCCAGAGAATTACAATTAATACAAGTAACTCTATGACGCAAAAGTCAATGAGATAAACAAAGTATCTTCTACTCCTGATGTCCATGTCTGAAACAGATTTACACTGACTACCATCCCCATACTTTCCTAAAAACCTGATTCCTGCTGCTGTTCTACAACTTGGTATAGTCACACTGCTAGTAAATGGATGCAGACAATTTTTCCAATTTTTTTTTTTTAATGACCAAAACATAGTAATATTCTAGTCAGAAGCAACAGCTCTAAGAGTACCTTGGAAAAACCTTGGAAAGCATCTTACTTTGAAGAATCAGAGTCAAAGAAAGATTTGGGTTGGGAAGGGCTTTCAAGACCATCCCATTCCACCCCTGCCATGGGCAAGGACACCTCCCACCACAACAGGTTGCTCCAAGTCCCCTCCAACCTGCCCTTGAACCCCTCTAGGGATGGGGCAGCCACAGCTTCTCGGGGCAACCTGGACCCCCCTCACACCAAAGAACTTCTTCCCCACATCTCAGCTCCATCTCCCCTCTTTCAGGGTCAAACCCTTCCCCCTCCTC
>JAOTQQ010000079.1:1529180-1539244 GCA_026546715.1 Gallinago undulata | reverse complement strand
TCCCCCTCCTCCTAGGGCTCCCCTCCCTCATCCAGAGTCCCTCCCCACCTTTCCTGGAGCCCCTTGAGGGACTGGAAAGGGCTCCAAGGTTTCCCCAGAGCCTTTGAACACAATCACACAAACACACACATAGAACAAATAACTTGAAATACATAATACAAGTGTGCTAGCTTACTAATAAGAAAACTACTGTTGAGCAAAATATCCTTTAGGAAAGGTCCTTAGCAGAAACAAAACAAACAAAAACAAGTAAGGTTTCTTTTTGATGTGCTTAAAAACAAATCTTCCATGATATGCTGTACCAACAGACCCTCTGAAGCTGGGAGCGGGCGGTTCACGCTAAGAAATCACAAGCAGCTAGGAAGGCATGAAACTTCGGAATGTAACACTCGGCCCCCCCCCGCCACCTCCTCGGCTCTCCCAGGACAGGCGGTGACAGCTCGCCTGTCCCCTGAGCCCCGGAGCAGCCCAAACAACCCAGGATACAACACCGTTTCCTCAAACCCTCCTCTAAGTGGGACAGCGCTTTTATTTTACTTTTTGAGGCCCCTGCCGACTTGGAAGGCGGCGGTGGCAGGGGCCTGGCCCGGCAGTGGCCGATCCCCGACTCCCCTCAGCCGCACACCCCTCCACACCCCACCCCCCCCTCGCGGGGCTCCACAGCGCCGCGCCGCCCCTCCGGAGGCGGAAGCCCGCCCCAGAGCCCGGCCCCCTTCATCACTCTCCCCGGTTCTCATAACAGGCGGGCCGCCGCCCCCCCCCCTCCCCACTACTCACCATGAGGGAGCCGCGGTCGACGCCGCCGGGGCGCATGGAGGGGCTGAGGAGGCTGCCCCCGCTGCACCTGCCAAGAAGCCGCCCTCTGAGTGGCTGCCGCGACGAGGGGCCGAAGGGCATGAGCGGCTCGGGCTCGGCGCGGGGCGGGAGCAGCGGAGCCAGCAGGCTGACTGGCTTCCCGGCCGGCCAATCCGGGCGGCCCGCCAGCCGGGCGCTCTTCGGCGATTGGTCGGCGGCGGAGGCGACGGGGCGGACGGCGTCCCCCGGCGTCAGCTGCATGAGGGGAGGGGGCTTCGGCAAGGAGAACGGGAGCGGCTGCGGTGAGGCGGTCGCCGCCGCCGCCGCCGCCGATTCCCCACCTGACATCCTGGCCCGCCGGGAGCTCTTCTCCGCCTCCCTTAGCCTAGGCGCCCGGTGAGAACCAGGCGGATGGCGGAAGGCCCCCCCGCGGAAAAAAAAGGCGGCTCGCCCAGCCGGGCTGGACCGGGCCGAGCCGAGGGTCACGGAGAGCTGAAGTGGCCTCCCGGCGAGAGCAAGCCGCTGCCGGCGGGGAACGGGGCGCGGGCCCGGCGGGCCGCGGAGCTGGCGCGGGGGGAAGCGGCTGCGGCGGGGGCCGAGCGCAGGGTACGCTGGGAAAGGAGCTCACGTGGGCCGGAGGTGGGGCGCTGGGAGCTGGGCGGCACCAAGGACTTCTGAAGGAGCGTGTGGGGGGGGGAGGCGCCCGGTGCCTCCTTGGCCGCGCGTTCAAGCAAACCGGGAGGTGGCAGTCGTCCTCCCCTCCGCCTTGTGGCAGGTGGTACGCGCCGGCACGGAGGGTCGGCCTCCTCATCCGCTCCCCCCGTGACGGGTTGGTATGGGCCGAGGGGGACTGCTGAAGGCGCGCGCGGCAGCCAGCCCTCCTCCCCCACCCCGAGCGCGCGGTGGTAGGCGCCGCCTGAGGAGGGAGCGGCCGTCATGGCGGGAGGAGGCTCTGCGGAGCGTCCCGGCGGCTCCTCAGGGCGGCTGGAGGCTCCTCAGGGCCTCTCCCCGCCGCTGAACCGTGGCTAAGGGTCGGCAGCCTGGGTCTGCTGGGCTGAGGTGGGCCCGAGGCCCTGCCGTTCATTGCCCTGGGCCGGCTGTGGTCCCGTAGAGGAGCAGGCCGGAGGGACAGGCAGCACAGCCCTCAGGGTGGCTGGTTGCGGCCCTGGGGTTGAGGCCTTCACGCTGTGTGTTTGCGGGGGAGGCTTTGCCTCCGTATAACACCCCTGTGTTGGCAGCTCTGTCAGTCTTCTTCCACTTCTGGGAGGAGAACCGCCCTGCTTTAAGTTGTTAGATTCTTTAGGGCAATTTGGGGTACTAATGTTAATTAGTCATTAAAATTTAGTCTAAGGCGATTTAAGTAGATGTTTTTCAAGCGCTGAAGCCTTTCAGCTCTTCCAGGGAGACTCGTGGAGAAATCTGAGAGGTTTTCTCCTTTTTTTGGAATCCTGTTCTACCGCCTCAAATGGGAATTGGGTTGGAGAGGCTCAGGTGGGCAAGGTGCAATATTGCAAATGCGTGGATGCTTTCACGGGTTCTGTGCCATGTTTTTATTAAATCCATATTTTATGAATAAGAAATTTTTGAAAATACTGTTAACATGGTGAACACGGATACGGATTCAAAGTAATCTTGATTTAAAAAACCTGCTTGCTTCTTATTTAGATAATATAAACTGGGTTTGATGGAGCTTGGCCTCAACCAACAGACTCTTAAACATCAGTTTTATGCTATTTCCTTGTTCCTCCTTCCTTTGTCCTGCTTCAGATCAGAACCTGCTTTACTACTTCAGTCTCAGTCCCTCTGCCCTTCATAATTTGTGGTCACATTTAGTGCTGGAAGTGGTGAGAGAAGAGGCGGGGGGGGGGAAGGCCAGAAAAGGAGAGCTGGGAATTGACCCAATGCTAAAACTCACTCTTAAGTTCATCTGAAATTGTATGTAACTCTTGGTTTTCAATAAAATGGTAAAAACTGTGTCAAACTGTTTGTTTGTTTGTTTGAATATGGTTTGTAGCTACCTTTTTATAAGAAGGTAGACACCTACTGAAAAGCTCTTGGTGTGGAAGAGGGGGTTAACTTATTATACAAATGTAAAAATTGTATGAAGTTTGTCTTTTTACATACGTGTAGCATCAACTCAATTTTTTTATGTCTTGGTGTCTGTAACTTACATGAGGTGAGCACAATGTACATATTTTTGTAGGTTTTTAAAATCTGTTGTGCATCTGGACTTTCAAGTGTAATAGCGTATGAGGTTGTTTTGGCTTGGGTGGTGGGTTTTTTACGATCATCCTGCTGGAGTGATATTCTTGTGGAACTTGGAATTTGTTGATAGAAACAGTTTCTAGTTCTGCTGCTGTTTTTTCTCCTTCATGTGAAACGTATTTGTCAAGTCAATTCGTTATCCCTTAATAAGGAGCAACACTTATATATTGAAGCATAATTTGTTTTGTGTGAAAGGCACAGATTATTTTTAAAACTCTGTAAATACAAATTGCCATATCCAGACTGAAGGAATACAGGTCTAATGTCACTGGGCTGGGGTCAGAGTCTCTAATTAAGAGTTCTTATCTGAATACGGTGTTAAATTCCCAACTGGTTGTCCACTAGCAGCTGAAGAGAACAGAATAGTGTGTGCAGCTCTGTCAAATTACTCCAGATAAGCTTTATCTTGATGCTTTCCTCTGCCTTTTACAGGTGTGTTACATAAAAGTTAATCCTCTTAAGCATTTTCAGGTTGATGTTATTACGGAGCCAAAAGCATTAGGCAAACGTCATTTCAACCACATACCTTGCTTCTGACTTCCAGCTGCTTTTTGATAGAGTCTTAGTTGTCCTTTTGTGAAGAAACACACTGAATTTGCTGAGGTTGATGTTAACTCTTTACCAGGACCAAAAGAGGAAATTTTAAAAAGCAGGAATAATAACACGTAAAGACTGAGTTGTTGATTTGTATCAGCGCTCTTGCTTTAATGTGTGTTGTGACCGTGTGGAAGTTTTGTGCAGGTATCACTGCGTGATGAAACAGGGCAGCATGTGCACGGCGTATTAGAACTTGGTTTCTCTCTTGCTGAAACTTTATTTTCATCAGTTCTTTGATGTTTTTTCCTAACAGCTGTGTCCTGCTGCAGGATGTAAGACTTGATTCTTAGGCTTTAATGTGTTAATTACACAAAACTATGTGTTTCAATCACTGCCACTTCAGCACACCTAATGGTAAATTTGAAGTGATTATTTTGGAAACTGCTTGGATTTTTCTAGCCAGGTTCCATGTGAGCGGGGGCGTATCTGCAGCTTTGTGTTGCCTGGCTCAAATCCACTTGCAAATCCTGGGTCCTGCTGGAGAGGTTGGCAGTCCTGCTCACCAGGGTTGTCCATGTCATCCCGAGCTGAATAAAAGGGTACTGTTGGTGTCAGAAAAGCGTTGGAGACTTGGCTTTCAAATAATTTATGATTCTCTGAAAGCTGCGCTCAGAGCAGCTTGTGAAGATGCAGACATTGACAGTAAGGCACCTTCAGTAAAGAAGTAAAGATGTTTGGGTTTAAAGTTGTGGAAAAAACAGATTCAGGCATAGTCTCCCGGTTATTTTTTTCTAGGGAGGGTCGAACCCATGCTGTGCCCTTAGAGAAGGCAACAAGTGTCTGTTCTTGGTAGTTTTGTGAAAGTTACAGGAGCTCACTGTAAAAAAAAAAAAAAAATATGACACCCCCCCAGCCTGTGCTCAAAACTTCCAAGAGGGTGCCCATAGGAGACGTGAACAATGAAGGCAGGAGTTTTCCTAAAGTGCAGAATTTACCTAATCTCCTGATTAAAACAGTTTTGCAGGCTTGAGTGGTTTGTTTGGGCTGAACCATCTGTGTCACAGCTGTTGTGTGTTCTCTTTCTTAGTCTCCGCAGGTGGGGTGGGGGCGGATTTCTGCTGCTGATTCCACTGCTACAATAAACTCACCAAACTCCTTGATTACCAAACCTCCAAAAAGGGGTCTCAGCAGAAACTTGCTGTGCTGATTTGTCCTGTCAAGCTGTCCATGTGGGCTGCCGGAATAGCTGGAAGCCTCTAGGATGTTGTTTTATTTTTAGGATGTTATTTAGTTGTTATTTTTTCTATATATGTATATTTATTGTTTTTAGATGGGAGAAGGGCTGGTGGGGTGGTAAAGGTGGTGGCAGTGCTGGAGAGGTGGCTGCTGTGCAAGGACAGCAGTTTCTTACCTTGAATTCTTAGGGTGACACATTCAGATTAGAAATTAATTTTAAAAATTATCATAAACTCAAGTTAGAGTGGGGTTTTATTTAGAATTGAAAAACTGGCTCTATTTTCTGGCCACTGTCATACACAAATTTTCACTGTGACGATGTACTGCTAAAAAAAGAGCTAAAATTCAACAACTGTAGTAAAAAAAACTTCTGGAGCTAACTTCTGTAGGAATGAAAGAGAAAAGCTTAGTTAGTTTATTAGTTTCTTTGTCGGAGTGATGTCACATTTCCTCCTTTTGCTACAATGTAACTCTTGTAACTAGAGTTTACTTCCTCTAATTGCAAGACTTGGAGTATGTTTTTCTTTTACTAGTACCACACTGCGTATCTTATGTTACATTGTCTTCCCCTTTGAAGAGAGGAGGTATTGAGAGATGTGGCTTTTTTTTTTTTTCTCCTGAATAATATTATCTGATTTCCACCCACCGCCGTTAATCAAACACTATTAATGTCGTGTGGTGAGGGGACAGCCATTTAAACCCCTTCTCTGCAGCAGGACATGGGCTGGTTTGGGTAAGATGTTGGACTGGTGAGCTTTGAGGCACCCCTGATGGGGAAGTGCTGGCTCGTTAGCAGAAGCTAATTAGAGGCAGGGTGTAGCAGCACCCAGCTGTAACCAGCCTCCAGTTTGTCCCCAGTTTAGGGACAGCACAGGTCCCAGTGGCTTGGAGCGAGGGCAGGCTGAGCCCATACAGACCCGTTTTCCACGTATTTTAAGTGTCTCGTGGTGCTCTGGGGATGGAAGTAAGCAAGTAGCCTTCACCTTTTATTTCTTATCTTTCTTAGATTGTGGGGTCAAGGAAAATTTCTTTGTGAATATCCACTGTAGGTAGTTCTTAGGTTGTGGCTAGGAGATTAAAAACTCAGTCAGCTTGTATAATTTTAATTCAGCTCTGCATGTGTGCTTGTGTGTATGTATCTGCATTGAGGGAACGCGTTATACGGTGTGGGGTTTGCATTCTTCAGTGTGTGGGATAAAGGTATTTTGATGAGGGGTTTATTTGGTATCTCTGATGTGTGTGTGAATGTTTTCTGTGGAATTGGGTGTTACTCTTCAGTGCTAGCAGAAAAAAAGCCAGTTTTACCCCGTTTGCAGCCACGGCTTCTCAAGAGTTTAAGGTTTGTTACAAACAGATTGAAAATGTTTTAATGGTATTAAAACTGAAAAGGCAGTGCTTTTACTGTTCCCAGGCCCACACCAAGCTTTCAGGGTGGAGGTACCGATCCAGTAGCTCCACAATCAGTATTTCACAAAGCTCATGCATATCTTGAAATGAGAGTTAAAACTATAAACTCTAACCCTCACACCTCTGGCAGAGCCCAATTTGATGGTTTCTAAATAAATAAGCATTAAAAGGCCTTCACTTAACCAGGTTTTTCTGCCATGGTGGAGTTAAAATTTTAAATCTTATATTTGCTGTCTAGAATCAATGGTTGCTACTAAAGCATTTGATTTGATCTGAAGCTCCTTCCTATCCAAACAAGACCTGTTCACCTCATACAAGAAGAGGAGGGACCTATTCTAAATCTGGGAGCGGAGGCTTTGTCTTCTCCTGGCTCTGCCCAGCCCTCCCTGGGGTACTCTCTTTGGCTTGTGATTTATGGGGGATGTAGGTGCCATTACTAGAAACTGTAGAAGTTCCTCATTTCTTGGGAACGTCACCCCAAAAAAGGGCACCTGAGAGATGTTCTTCCCTTCTTCATGCGGGCACTTCACCTTGCTGTGCATGGTTTGGCCTGCCTAACATAAGTCTAAAGCAAGTGATTTTGTTTCCCTCCTGTTGAAATTAACTTTTTGTATTGGTTTTTTTGGTATGTTTTGATAGATCTTGCACCTTCCTTCCTTTCAGGTCGTGTTGGAAAGTCCCTGCCAGTACATCTGTGTTGTGAAATACAGAACATGTAGGCAGCTGGGGGGAAGAGCAGCACTTAAATTTCTTTTACAAAAGAATGATAGCCCTACTAGTTAAGAGTATATCTAAATACGTAGCTGTCTTTTATTTTGGCTTGTAGAAAAGCAATTACACTTTCTATGTATAAACTGAATACAAAATTACTCCCAAATGTTTCCTGGGCGCCTGTCGCTTTATGTAGAGCTAGTTATTTTTTGGGAACACAGCGGATTCCGGGACAGTCTGTGGTCTGGCCAGCAGGGTGAGGGCTTGTACACAGAATGACTTTAACACTCTGAATCTAAAAGGAAATATTAGTGAAGCTTCCAGCTTCTCTGTCTTGGGATTCAGTTAATAAACCAGGAGCAGTTTAAGGAAAAAAGAAAACACTTGTAAATGATTATTTTTTTTTAATTTTGGAGTGCCATTTAGACTTCCGTCCTGCTTCAGGTGCACTGGTAAAATATTTTCAAATATTGGCATATTAAACAAAGAGCAAGCGGGTCTAAAAGGCAGTGTTGCCTTAGCAACTACAGTCTTAGTGTCTGGGTACACTAGAAGTATTGGATTCTAACATATTGGGTTAAAAAAAAAATCTCTGGACATTAAAAAACAAACCCCAAACAGGTAAAATCATATTCTATGTGAAGCTGGTTATGGCTTTGGTTTGCTGGTGGCTGGTTATTTCACAACAGATGTGTTTTTGGCTACACAGAAGGTTTTTTTTTTCTTCTTCTTTCTGTGAGAGCTTCATAAGTTATTCAAGAACTGAATTGATTTTGGTTTTTATAAATACTGGTTTTGAAAGCTTGATGTTATGGCATGGCTGGGTTGGTTTTTTTCCTTGCAGAAAATGAGACATTCTGGTTCGATACCTTCAGCACATAACCTTAGGCTCTTTTGTCAAGATCTGTAGGGAGCCTTTTCCCCTGCTCCACATATATTCTTTGCAGCTCATTCCTTCCTCTGAACAATGTTACCTAATTTTCAGTCTTTATTCAATGAAAAACATATTGAAATTTTCCAGTAGTGTCTTTTGCTTTATAAGCTGTGGGACTGTGTTGTATCCTGGGTGCTACCTTCTCATGGCGTGTTATCATGATTGTGTTCTGCTCCCACTTGTGCTGCCATCGCGGAAAAAGACCAAGAGCAGTCTGGGTTCAGATCAGTCCAACGTTAGAAAAAATAGCCTAAAAAGTCTAACCTTTTCCCCGAAATAAAATTGAAAGCTGAGAATGCGTACAGAGCTATTTCTAGGGAGTGTTTGGTGCTATAGATGTCAGAAGAAACTGAAGGGGAATGCCTCTGGAAATGAGGTGTCGTCTTTGGGGGCTCCGAAACTTCCTTCGAGCACCTTGACCCTGGAGGTGTCCGTTTCCTGAGATCCTTTTGGGGGAATTTCAGAGTCTGAAAAACTGGGACTCTGAGGAAATCAGTTGAATCCCCGTTTCTCTGCCAGTTTGTGAAGGTAAGGGTTTAGGTGTCAGGCGCCACGAGGAGCAGCGCATCCCAAACTCGGTGCCAAATGAAGGATGCGAGGCAGTTGTAGCAAAGTCAAGACAAAATGCAAAGTAAAAATTCGTGACAATTAAAAAAATAATAATTATATTCACCTTGGGCAGCTTCCAGCTCTGTGAGCGTGTGTTATACCCGGGGGAGTTCTCACTCGGAGGTGGAGAATTTGTGTGTTTGCAGGTCTTTCATGGTAAACATTGGACTTTTTCCACCTGATTTGCTTTTTAGTAGAATCCCAGTTAAAATTTGATGCAAGGGACCAATTATTGATTTTGATAAAGCTAATAAGGGATTTTATGCTAAGTAATTGTGTATCCTACTTTAGTCTTTTCATATGCTTGTTTTATTTCATAAAAATTGTGCAATGAAACATAGATCAGTAATGCTTGTTGCTTGATCCTGCTGTTGTATAGCTGATGAATTCATGGATTTAAGACAAATAATCCGTATTTCATTACTAGCAAGCGCTAGAAATAAAAATGTACTCTGGACTATTGGTTGAAAAACAAATCCTGAAGTCATAAGAGAGGATTAAAGTTGGGAAAAAAAAAATCTCAAGAGAAATGTTAAAAAATGAAGAGAGTAATGACATCTGCTTAATAGCATCCATTTCTCTCAACCAACAGTTAGGAACCTTTGAAGTCTTTAAATATAGGAAATAAAAGCAGGAAAAAAAAATAAAAAAGGCAATGTGTGAGAAAAATCAGAATATGATATCAGTCCAGGTTATCTGAAATTTTTATTTTCTCCATGGGGAAGCTTTGAAGCCTGTCTGAAATGTGTTCTGAAGAGACTAATGAAGCTAAAGATAAAAGCAGAGTCGGGATAAAGCTTAAAGGGCAATAGAGCTACATTTAATTCACAAACAATGGCAGCAATAGGAAGCGAAATCTTATAATGCCCAGATATTTTCTCTCTTTCTGAAGAAGGTTTCTTTCACTTCGGGGCACCTGTCAGCAGGAAGGGCTTTTTGGCTGAGAGAAAAACAAAAGCAGCCTCTCAAGTTAATGTCAAGTGTGATGGAAAAGTCAGAGCAAAAATCCTAAAAAGGGTGTATTTGGAAATAGTTGTAGAAATGCAGCTCGATCCCTATTTAAGTGTGCCCTGTCCATCAGGAAGGCAAATTAAGTCTTTCATAATCTTCTTGAATGCTTTTTTTCTTTTTTTTTTTTTCTTTCTCCCCCTGCCCTCAGTGTACTGTCCTGACCACCTTCTTTCACTTCTGGAGTTCATTTCTTAGGGGAAACTTCTTAATGCGTCAAGAAAGGAATTAATTTGTTGTGGTCCAGGAAGTTGTCTCTGCAGGTAAGAGGTTTCTGTGAATTTAAGCCTAAGGGTAAACAGTTTGGCCACACAGAAGAAGGTTGTTCCTCAAGCTTTTGATGGCAAGGTATGTGGAATGAGTATTATTGGTATAAGGGAATCACTGCTGTTGTGAATAGTTAAATTTTGGTCTAATGAGTCCTGGGAAATAGGCTTTATCCCAGCCCTAATACTGTTGCTTAAAAATGAGCTTTATCTTATCATAGAATGCTATGGGGTTGGAAGGGACCTCTGGAGATCATCCAGTCCAACCCCCTGCCAGAGCAGGTCCACCCAGAGCA
>JAOTQQ010000079.1:1483578-1506596 GCA_026546715.1 Gallinago undulata | reverse complement strand
CCTCCTAGGGCTCCCCTCCCTCATCCAGAGTCCCTCCCCAGCTTTCCTGGAGCCCCTTGAGGGACTGGAAGGGGCTGCAAGGTCTCCCCGGAGCCTTCTCTTCTCCAGGCTGAACCCCCCCAACTCTCTCAGCCTGTCCTCTTAGGAGAGGCACAAACCGAGCTGACCCATGGGATTTAGGGATATGCAGAGATTTAAGAACCTTTAGCATGCACACATTCTGATGATTGGGCTGCCGAGCAGAAATCAACTTTCAGGAGGTGAAAGCCTTCCACCCCCTTGATTGCTCGGACCATTCCCCTTCCTCCTGGCACAGCACTGACCTCCTCGTGCCCGTCCCAGCCAAGGGCTCCCGGGGAAATCAGTGCCGAGGCCCCTCTTGGGGGTCTGTTGAGCATCTGGGGGCTGAGGATCTGGGAAGGGATGTGCCCCGGGACCAGGCAGCTCTTGCCAGGGCAGTGCCAGCTGCTGTGCAGAGCGGTTTGGCTGAGGGATTTCGGCCAGCAGCCAGCAGCCACAGAGACAAGTAGTCAGAAAGGGATAAAGAGAGAAAGGCTGCTCTTCGTAATGAGTGCAATAAAGCAATAGAAGGGCAATTAGGCAGTAAAACTATTGTCATTTTGTGTTTAGGAGATAATGTACCAGGCAACAGCACTGATTTTAGCCTGTGTTTTCAGGCATCTTTTAGCTTCTGACTTTATAATTATGTATTACTATCTCATCCTTGCATCTCCTCACTTCCATGGGTACTGAAGCACTGCATCAGAACATCACCAGCTCCCCAAATTCCCTCTCAAGTGGGTTTTGCTTTGTCCGATTGTAACTATGCCTTGAAATGCAGTCCCTCCATCCCTCACAGTTTTCATGTAACAGATATTACAGAGAGAAATAATAACAACCAAAGTGCAGGACACATTCCCAACGCTGGGCACACTGCGTCTGTTCCTCTTGTGTGTGAAATCCAGGAATTGTGCATGGAATAATTTATATCAGCTCCTTCCATGCCTCATGTTAATAGCATAATTTTATAGATGTTATAAATTACTGTGTCTGTTTGGCTTTGAAAAGTTCCCTGATTCCTGCGGTTAAATTTTGACCTACCAGGCATAAATACTGACAAACTCAGAACAACCTGCTTTGGTTTTCTTTTTGGCAAAATATTATTTGACCTCCCTCTTTCTCCCTGGTTCCCCCCAGCTATTTCAGGAAACAGTTTGATGGTGACTCATTAGAACAAGAGGATGAAAATACACCTGTGCTGTTTTGTACACTTATACTTAACTCATTTTTATTATGATCCCCTGGCTTTAGGCAGTTGTTTCTCATGACTTATTGTTGTGAAGTTTTGAAACTGTGTTGGGTGTGAAGGGATTTCTGCTCTAGGGTGCTCTAAAATGATCACCTGGGAGTTTGACCAAACTTCTTCTCCGTGTGCTAAAACCAAACATTACTATTTAGATTGGAAATTGTAACTCAGAGTTGGATCTGCATAACGTTATAACACCAGAGGACTGCAATGGTATAATCATCATCATCATCATCATCATCATCTTCTGTCCTTTAGCACCATCCTTCAATTTTTAATGGACTTGGGACTTATTCTTACCAGTGGTTCATCTCGAACGCTGGGATGTAGTCACTGCTTCTCTAAAGGTTAATATAAACTTGTAATGAATGGTGCAGATTAAACACTGGTGACATTCTGTTTTCCCATCTTGTATAGATAAAATATTTACACTTTAAGGGAGATCAATTTAGAAAGCAGGTGCAGCTTTGATGTTTACGTCTTTTAATCAGCAACCTTAATTAACAAGTTGTTTGCTAATGATTAATCACCTGCACAAATACCATGTGGATTTGTCAATTTTGAAGTTACAGGCATCTCGGATGTTGGGGTTTTTATCACCTTAAGATGACAAATGGCATAAGCTGGTGATGACGATCGCGTCCTTTCAAGCGCTTGAGGTGGGAAGGCAGAGAAGCAGGACCAGGGGTTTTCCAAACACCAAGTAGGAGAACCTGGTGGAGGTGGTGAAAGGTCTCTTTGGCAGAAACACAGATGTTATCTATCAGGCATTGGTAATTGCCATAGTGTTTTAATACCATCCTCCCAGATGCAGCCCTGCAGGGAGGAGGTGACAGGTGATCATAATCTACACCTGTTAATGGCTCCTTGCGTATAAATGAGGTTGGTTGGGTTGTTTATGGTGGCTTCTGGGCTTGGAGGAGGTGGCTAGGGTGGATGTGGCTTCTGAAGTTGGTTTTTAACATCAGCACGGCTGAAGGTACTGCTCTGTTTTGCTTCTGCCTTTGTGGGTGTTCTGGGGGTGATGATGTCTAGGTATGGAAAGTTATCCAGTTAGGACATGCACTGGATTAGCTGTAAAATGAAAAAACAGGATGGAAAGAAGGCACCAAAATATTTTTTTTTTCTTAGGGGGGAGGAAAAAATATATGTTAGTACTCAAACTTCTGGGATATGCCCAATTTATTCCATTAGTAGACACTGGTTCCTTTAGTCATGTTGCCTCGTGCTGCCTTCTCTTTTTTTCTGAGGTTTTAACTTTTGTCCATCAAGGTATGACAGCAGTTTGGATCGCCTAATAAGAATGAGAATTAAAGTTGAAGGTATTAAACTTTTTAAAGTAATTTGAGGCAGGCTGTTACTGTTCTTTTGACTAGTTCACTATGAATTTTGTGACTTTTTTGGCTCTAGGGGTTCCTCTTGGCCTTGATACTGCCGTGGTTTTGTTGTGCAGAACTAAGCCTTTTTTTTCTGCATGAAACGAGATTGTGTTGGGGACTAGACAGCTGCTCGAAGTAACAAAATCAAAATACTTTTACCACAAAAACAGGGGCTCATTATTTCTTTTTCAACATCTCTGGTGGACAATAGGGGTCTTTCTCTTGCTTTCACGGAGCAGAGCCTGCAAATTTCCTTGTCAAAGACAAATTTCTGGGGAAACTCATTAAAGACAAACTCTCTGCCATACAGCTTGTAGTGATTTATTTTTGTTATGTGATATCCTGCCTTCTGGTAACAAAGGCAGAGGTTGGAAATTGTCTCACTTAGAGCTGTGTCATTAAGTTTTAATTCACTGCTTCACGCTATGAAGCACTCTGAGGCTTCACTTATTCATGTGAAGGGTGGTTTTTTTGATGGTAATAAAGTTGGAAAAGCCTGTGTGCCCCTGGACAGGCTTCATGGGTGCTCCACGTAAAGCTCCCGTGTTGTTAACGACCAGGTTATTTGCAGAAGCGTGTAACTCATCGTATTAGTAGCTTGTGGATCTTAGAGCTGACCTCTTGAATGATGAGGAGGTGTTGAGATGATTTGTGTCTATTCCACGGGTTTTATATTCCTGTGCCTCCCGTGGCATGAATTATCATGCGAAACAAGATTTAAGGGAGGCTTTGTGAAGTGAGTGCAATATTTCAGGAAATGTACTTAAGAAGTACTTAGAAGCACAAGACACCTCAATAACTGTCTCCAGGAGAAGCGAGAGGGCCTGGATGCCCTCGAAGGCCAGGAATCGATTGCTCTGCAGCAGAGCTCTCCCATCCACCAGACACCCATCTCTGGTTGGAGATAAGGGCTTGACGTTGAACCTCCTCCAGCAGCAGCAGGAAACCTGCACCTGGTGCTCCAGGAGCTCTCTTTGCTCTGCCTCATCCGTAGCTGCTCTCAGGCCAGAGGAAGAGCTGCTGCTCCTCAGGCCAGGCTCCTCTTTGCTCGTTGGGCAGGTTGAGAGCAGCTGAATGTACCCTGAGCACATTTAAAGAGTACCTTCAGCAAGTTTGCTGATGGCTCAAAACTGGGAGGGGTGGCTGACACACCAGAAGGCTGTGCCACCATCCAGAGAGACCTGGACAGGCTGGAGAGTTGGGCTGAGAGGAACTTGATGAGCTTCAACTAAGGCAAGTCCTAGACATGAGGAGGAGCTTCTTTCCTGTGAGGGTGGCAGAGTCCTAGAAGAGGCTGCCCAGGAAGGTGGTGGAGTCTCCTTCTCTGGAGACATTCAAACCCACCTGGACACGTTCCTGTGGGACCTGCTCTGGCAGGGGGTTGGACTAGATGATCTTCAGGGGTCCCTTCCAACCCCATAGCATTCTGTAAAATTGTGAAAGACTTAAGGATTACTGGAAATGGAGTACTTAGGATTATCCACTGCTTGGGCTGAAGTGCTGAACTGACACTTAGGAGGGCACGCTAATGGTGGGGAAGGAGGAAGCAAGAGTGAGTTGGTTATACTTTTGTTATTCCATTACCAATATGTACTTTGGCTGAAGACAGCTAACTCTATGCTTCCACACTCATCAGAAATAATTACCCACTGTGTTCCTGCACTATGAGCTAGGGAATGAGCGATGTTGTCTACCCACCACCTGGAACTACCAGGTGGTATTTCCAGCATGCAGCTACAAACTGAACTTTAAGAAGAGTGGTTTGCAGCCTGGTGGTGGTTTCCTGCTCCGGTTGCAGGAGTGTGTGGATTGCAAGTGGTCTTAAACCCAATGCTGTTGCAATTTTTTTTTCCTTCCTGCCCCAGCAAGGAATGCTTCTGTGTTTTGGTGGGGATAAATGACCTCCATTGAGATGTGCTTGACCAAATAGTTGAGCTAGCCTGAAACTTTAAGTTTTTAGGAGGTAACTTTCTGTAGTAAGCAAGAGATTTTGGTGCTGAGCAGACTGTTAGCCAGGCAGGTCATGCTGCCATATCTGCAAGTGGTGTGTCGTCCTCCTCCTGGAAAGATCTGGATAAAAAAAAAAAAATCATGTTTTCTCTTCTGCAAGCTTAGTTTGGTGGGAGTAGTGACTGCAAACCCAAATCTGTCTTTTTTGCTTTGTGGCATGGCTGATGGGAAGCTGTTTAAAGGTTTTGCAAGGTAGAGCAACCACAGAGGTGGTTAGTCATGGCATGACAGGGTGAAAGACATCAAGAAGATGGAGATGTGTCTGAGAAGACATCCTTTCTGTGCCTTTACTCCCAAACTGCCCTCTCCAAAGCAAAGCTCTTGTTTCTCGCTCCACTGTGGAGATGGTTCCAACCTATAGTCCTTTATTCCAGGTAAAGACAGGGGGCACGACGTAAACAACATCAGAATTTAAACTGGAAAAATGTCTTGATGCCATTCTTCAGATCATGGTGAGCCTTTACTGTAAGCCCTGTTGTAAAGGACAAGGTGACTGCTGAAATGAGTGAGCAAGGGGCTGATCCTCTGATTGAAGGCTGCATTTTCACCTGGCTCCATTGTCCAAGCCAAGATGCAGGTCCCTGATAACAAATGCTCGAGTCCCTCAATCTGAGCGATCTGGTTTTTGGAGCATTTTCTGAGTTGAATCTAAACAGTGCCCGGCAGCTTTGTGGCTGAGATGGTCAGATGCACAGAAGGGATTAAAAACCTTCAGGCAACCTGCAGTTCCCAGCATTTAACGGCAGCCCCCAGCTCTGGTGAGGGGGTATCATTCCACACCCGTGCTGTGATATCTCTGTGTGAGGATTTGGTCTGTTTTTAGAGGTTGCACATGAATATTAATTATCTTTAGAGCAAAGACACACGTGTATTTACAACGTGCTCCTTAGTTTCCATGTATGTTTTTTTTCTACTCATTTGCAGTACCTTAAAGATTGATGTCTAGCAATTAAATATATCTTATGAGGCAAGATATTATTTAAAAAAATGCATATTAATCAGTGAAAGCTCACTTAGAGATGGATCTCTTGATCCAGAGTTTCTCTTAATTTCTGCTATTTAACTGGCAATGACATATCACTTTGTCTTTCTGTTGCTGACTTTCTTAACAAACTGTTACACCCCTATAATAGACTGAGGCTGTAAAACAAGATCTGATGTTCCAAAAGATAAAACTGGAGGTTAATTGAGTCTGTGTTTCTCCAGAATGGAGTGCAGAATAATTTTTAGGGAAGGTACAAAGTGGTCTTGAAAAATAGAAATCTTATACCTGAGTGTGCTGCCAACTTATATTTACAATAATTTTATTTAAATAAGAGCATGTCCAAATAAAGAGGTTTTCAACATGTTTTATTAGATACCAATTTAACTCTACAGGGTAGATGCATTTCTGTCTGGCAAAATGACTTTCCCCATTCCATGAGGCTTGTCAAAATTTTCATGTCTCTTCCTCTTTCATATTTGGGAAGGTGTGATCTCTGTCAAAGACTCCCATCCCAGAGTAGGAAACTGAGAAATGCCGATGCTTTGGCTGATGGCGAGAGCATTCGCTTCAGTTGGCAACTTGAGGTCCCAGTCAAGGTCTTCTGAGATGTCCTGGTGTTTGTCCTGAATTCTGAGAGAGCATAGGTGCTCCTCTGACTCCACCTGTGGGCTACCTGCAGGCTGCTAACAGTAATTCCCATGGGATTATATTCTGATTATTTCTATTCAGGGAGGAGGGCTTGGGCTTTATCTGAGCAGTGCTTTTGAAAAAAAAAAGTCTTTAACACTTAAATATTTTCTCTTATGATGAAGAAAGACTACTTTTGATTCCATTAGAATCCCTGGACCTCCACACGTACCAGCCTTTAGATGAAATACTATTGCCCCCCGCCCTTTAGCTCTTGCTCAGCACTGATGAGATTCCCTCTCAGTCTGCTCTTCTCCAGCTGAACAGCCCCAGGTCCCTCAGCCTTTCCTCAGCACAGAGATGCTCCAGTCCCTTCATCTTCTACTGTCCCCTCTCCGGCAGTTCCCTGTCCTTCTTGAACTGGGGAGCCCAGAACTGGCCCCAGTGCTCCAGATGTGGCCTCCCCAGGGCAGAGCAGAGGGGGAGGATGACCTCCTTTCACCTGCTTGCCTGATGTTGAGGTGTTGGATCCACGTTTCTGTACCCCAGGAAGGCTGGTGGGTGTCCCAAAGAGCAGGTTGAAGGGTTATGGTCCATGTGCTCTTCTCTTTTCTGCCCCTGGAGACTGCCCTGGGCAGAGCTGGTGACAGGTATGGAGTGTCCTGCCCAAGGGTTACCTTGGTGGCTCAACAGAATGGGCACTTTGACTCCTCCAAAGCTGCTCCTTCAGTGTGAGCAAAGATCACTGCAAACCCCCCCGGGGAAGGGTTTTGGCTTAACACAGGGGTTGCCTCAGCAAAGGAGCAGGTGAACAGGGGGGCACAAAAGACAAAATCTATCTGAGAAATGCCAGGCACATGACAAAGGGGGAGGGAGAGTGGGGGAGCGGTGTTATTTCTAAAACACAGCTGTAAGTGACCTTTAAATGCTGGTGGCAGTCCTAAGAAAAGCAGGAGGGAGGCATGAAGGATTTTGTTTGTTTAGCTGACTTCAGGTCACAGAGGAGAGCAAGAATGATGGAATTGTGCAAAATAAAAGATCCTCCTTATAGGTGAAAGTTTTTAAAAAAAAAAACCAAATAAAATTGGTCACAGGGGTTTTGTGCTGTAACATTCCATTTAGTCCAATATATTAGATGATGTTGCTTGGTTGCAAACAGAAGGAGGAACTAAGCATATCACAGAAAATATCAGTTCCTGAGGATGAGTTTCTCTACAGTCAAACCTGAGTATGTCAAATCCTGTATCATCTACATATTTTGCTCTACTTCAGTTATCTCGAGTTGCCATTTCTTTGTTGCTTTGCTATTTAGGCAACGAAGCCTCTGCCTTCACCTGTTTTGATTTCCAGCATTAGCTCTCACCTGCTGTGAGCTAAATTGTTTCAAGGCATGAAAATAAAATTTTCAGCTAGACTCAATTCCCATGATCCATTTAACTTGTACCCTTGATTATATACAAAGTGAATTTAGTCATTTTTGAGGGATCAGTCTTTTTTTTTTTTTTTTGGTAGCAGTTCTGGCTGAATTGGGCCAAAATGACGGTTTTGGGGATCCCTTGCTTCCAGGTCCACTGCCAACCCAGAGAGCTTTGCTTTCAGCCTTTTGAATGCCAGGGTTGGTGTGAACACTTCTCCCTCTGGCTAGCAGGGAAAACTGGGAATGAAAGAGCCTGATACTGGGGAACCAGAAGGGTAAAACAAGACTCTGGTACCCTGCATGGTTCCCAACTTGCCTCAAAAAACCTAATGAAGGTTATTCACTGCTGTCTGAAGATGGCTTGGGCCAAAAAAAAAATATGAAGACCCTGGTGCAGAAGGGGGTGGGTGGCTTGAACATAAAGAGTGTAAAAAAAAAAAAAAAGGCATTAGAAACTGCTTGCCTTTTTTGTCAAACTCTTCTGATGCTGCACGAGCACCAGGAGTTGGAGGAACTTGAGTGAACATCATGGCATGGGCAGTTGGTCAGCAAAACTGGCTTTCATTGCTCAGAATATTGTTTTCTCCAGAGAAAATGCAGATGTTTGCAGTGATGTGGTCCTTGGCGATGAAGTATGTGGAGAGAAAAATCTGTCCCCTTCCAGGGATTGGGTTCAGTGACTGTGAAGCAGTGAGGGTTTGTGTGATGCTCAGTCAAAACCTCACGCCAGGGCTGAGCATCCCTTCCTCTGCATCAAGCTGGTGATGGGGGGCACTGGCATGAGCCTGATGAGCACAAGTGGCTTCCTCTAATAATGCCATCCCAGAGAGCCCCTGCTTTTAGCAATCTAAAGTGCAATGAGCTGGGGGTTATTTACAGTACTATCATTAAATGAAATAGACTTCTGAATCTTTGAGAACTAATATTTGCTTGGGAAAAAGAAGATAATCATAAGGTTTCTCTTGTAAAAATGAACATGTAGTTTTGAGGAACCCCGTCTGTGTCCCAGTCAGCAGCTGCTGCAATGATTCTTCTGAAGTTATAAAGGAAGTGACAGGCTTCCTGGGGTTTGTTTTGGTAGGAGTCCAAAAAAGAAGAAAATTGGGCTTCAGGCATCAGATTCATCACCGGGGCTGGAAACGAAGAGAAAGTCTTGCAACTGCCTGTCCTGCTTCCACCCCAAAGGGAAATGAACCCACGGCTGCCGCTGGTTGTGGGTCAGAGAAACATCCTGTGCTGGTCATATCTTTTAAAGACGTTGTTTTGGGGTAGTTGGAGATCGAGGCACTCTCCTCTCTGTTGGCTCGCAGAGGTATCCTTCTTCCATCCCGTTTTCCTGAAATCATGAAATCAGAAGATGCTTGTTTTCAGCATGAATTAGGAGTGAGAATGGCTATAGGCTCCTTAAGGCTCGTTCTGCCCATCGGGCCAATGTCCCTTGTGCTGGGTGAGTGTTCCTGTTCTTCACATTTCAGAGGTGCCCATCACTGCAGAGCAACAGATAAATACCTCCCGTACCTGAACAAAATAAATTACTTTTTTTTTTCAGCTAGAAATAGTCTAACTGGAAGAAATGGAGCATAAAATATTGCACAGCAGGTGGCAATGGTGAAATGATAAAAAAGAAACAGAAAATAGCTGTGTGGTTGCCTTTTTTTTCCCTCTGTTTTCCTCCCCAGAAGGGAAAATGATTCACAAGGCAATTTGAGATGGATGCTGTGAGCCTTAGGAGTGTCAATTTTCCATGACTGAGGGGACATGGTGCTTAATCTACCTACTTTTGGTTTACGTGGGTACAAAACATCTTTGATTTCTATATTTTAATGAGCGCATGGAAGCCACGCCAGGTTTCCACACAAACCTAAATCAGAAGAATACTCCCAGAAGCCTTGTTTTCTCCTCTGAGCTCTCTGCTTGGAACCAGAGAGGGAAAGCTGTAGAGCTGGTGAACTTGATGGACGTTGAGTCTGCTCTGCTCGTGGGGTTGTCACCACCCTGACTGGCAGCAAAATAGGGTGGGAGAGAACCTGTGGGGGCCTTTTATCTTTATAATCAAGTAAATCTTGTCATCAGTCATCTTTTTAGCCGGGACTCTCCTCTGCCCAGTCTTTCTGCTCCCTGCTCTTCAGTGGGGCAGCTCTTGGATGTGTCCTCTTGGGGGGTGGTGTCCCTTTGAGGAGCACAGGGAAACCCACCATGAACATCTGGATGGAGGTGGAGAAGGTGAAGTTGCTCTTCCGATGACCAAAAACTCCTAAGATGGAGTATAGATGTTGGGAAGAGAATTGTTATAAATATATCCTAATGCAGGCTCTGCCTGGTGTTATTTGGCTTTGACTCTGAATTTTGCAGACAAAGAGCTTTAGCCAAAACCTGCAGAGTTTTCAAATTTGGGTAACTTTGAGCGTGATTTCCTTAGGATTCCCCTGAAGTCCTGGGTATTAACATCTGCAAGGAAGTTGTTACTAGATGAGGGAAACTGCTGCTTTTTACTCTTGTGCTCTCCTGTAATAACCTCAGGTTTGTGTAGTGTTAAAAGTTATGAATTAATTGATCTTAATTATCCTTCACCGTGCCTGCTGGCAGTTTGGTACCTGGAAAGACCCAAAGACCATGGAAACAAACTATCTGTGTCCTGAATGCAGCTTTCCAGGTTAAAAAAGAAAAACCTGGAAGAAAACTGCATTCTTCAATTCCCTCTGTGGGTTTCTGTTCCAGGACAAGGCAGAGCTCCTTGTATCTTCTCAGGAATCCATCTGGCACTTCGTGTGAGCAATAAAATCAAATCTGAATCAAAAGAAAAAATAAACATGGAGAAGAACAGCCTGTTGTTTTGATGTCAGACCAGAGCCAGCCATAAGAATATTTATTTTTTTTTTTTAAGAATTTGGTCAGTTGACATAAACATGCTGCAGGAGGGTCTTGGGTTTGAAGTCCCTGTTGAAAGCAGCAAGATTTGAGTGGGAGTGAGCCCGGCCATGGAGCACCTGGAATATTATGGGCTCAGGTTGTGTGGTCTGGCAGAGAAAACCTCTCTGGAAAATACCAGAAACAAGATGACTTTGCATCAGTCAGCTTTGGCACCCTACACGTGTGCTCTACAACAATTAGAGTGATGAATTGCATGTTTCATGGAATTTGAGAAGGCTTTTCTTAGTCCTGTGACTACATATGCATTTATTTGAATCTTTTCACAGTTTTATATTTGATCATCTCTAATGACAGAAAGTTTCACAAGTTAATTGAATTCTTAAGCAGTTTCTTTAGGTCTTTTTTCTGGAGGAAAAAGAAAAATCTCACACGTTCCCCAAAGGTGTGCAAAGCTTTGAAATGTATTTGAATCTAACCTGGAATTTATTTTATGACAAAACAGAAGATACTTACAGATGAAAAATAAATGCCAAGAATAAGTCATGCATTTTTTTGTTTTGAGCTTGAGGGCAGAGAGCTGAGTAGTCTAAATATTTAAGGTAAGCCCTATGGTACCCAGCAGGGCTCAATGCAGGTGGGTGCGTGCTGGTGATGGTGGAAACCTCATGATGCCACAGAGATCTGTGTGGTGTTTTACAGATTAGTTTTTCGGCAGAAGGTCCTGCAAGGATGGAGCTCTTCTGCTGAGAGAGTGTGCCTTGTTTGACATGTGGAATTGTAGGGATCAGTGGGGTGATTCCGTGTCCCAGCTGGAATTTTTGCAGGGATGGGGATGGGAAGAGCCCCATCCCCTGTGGTGTATGTTGTGCTGAACCCCCAAAGTACCTATACAGTAAACAGCATAAAGTGAAATTCTCACTGCAAAGGCTATCTTGACTACCCACTGTTGTCACCAAAAATTAAGAGGAATTCTTTTTGGGCGTTAGGATCTAAGTGATCCAAGCTTGTAAATCAGGATGGGGAAGAGGTGGAGGAGAAAAAGTTAACTGCTGTTTGCAGCTTTTTAATATCTTCAATGAAACAATTTCTCCTACTTTCATATGGGAAAGTGCTAATGTGTTTCTTAGTTGGCTGCAAATGAACTTTCTCAGCTATTGGGAGTAATGATCAACTCCATCATGTGAAACCTCCAAAAAACTTTTATTGCTCTTCAAGAAAATCATTCCATATGTGAATATACACAAGAAGTGTATCAGGCAGTGCATCACTGATTACCTGTGCTAATTGCTGTTTATATTAGCTCAGATCATCACCTCCGAATACCTTGTCTTGCTTCTAGGTCACTGTGTGGGCATCATGGACATGGGTGCCTCTCTGTAGGCAAATAGAACTGGTGTCCCCAGCTCTGATGTTAAATAAAAGATATGGCAGGAATAACATTTTTTTCAGAGATTAATAAGATCCATGTTGTTCTCAATGTAGTGAATTTACATTTTTTGTCTTCCTCTATTTCCAGATACAGTTATTTTTTTATTTTTTCCCCGTGTTCTCTTCCTTTGGTTTTACTGTGCTTGCTTCCTTTGGCCAATAACATTTGGTCTATTCGAACAACCTACAGGTTACCAGACTTTCATTATTGTTCTTTTCCTTACCTCTCCCTTTCGCAAAAAGCTTGCCATTTTACAAATTGTTCTTCATCAGAGATAATGTGTGTCTCTGAAATGGAAGCACTTTTCCCTTTGCTTGTTCCCAGAAAGTGGCCAAAACACCTGCAGATGCTGATGGGTTTTAAAAAAGGGAAATCAAATGTTGTCTCAGCCAGAGGGTTGTTCAATTAACTTTTCCTGCTGGGAATTATTAGACCTGAGGCTGTGCTGTTGGGAGGGATCATTTCTTAGCATCGATGCTAAATGAATTAGGACTTTGTTGGCAACAGAACTTCTCAGAACATGAGAGGCAACAGCAAAGCACTGAAAGTTTAAATAAATGTCTGGTGGAGTTTGCTTTTGGAGCACCATGATGTTTTGCTGTGAAAAATACATTTAAATGAGAAAGTCTAAAATGTAGAAATTATCAAATCCATCAACATTTGCCATAGGGATGCCAACTTAAACATGGTATTAAGAGCAGAAATTTGTCATGTTTGCTTATTTTATTTTTCTAAAACTTGCCTTTTCCTTAACACAAACTTTCTGGATCCTTCCTTTATACTGCTCAGCTTGGCCTGTCCCTGGATTAGGGGCAAGCAGCTCCTCTTAGACCATGATGACTTGTCGTGGTTCTGATGTCCCATCTTAAGGGCTCTGTGGATCATCAGCCTAAACCAGATCCTGCTGCACCCAAACATTCATTGGTTTCTTGTGTTCAGGTGAGCCCTCCAACTCAGTCCAGTGGCCAGACTCTGACATTTTTAAAAATGCTTAAAGAATATTAAAAGTAAAATCAGTGGATATTATAAAATCAGTGGATTATATATAAATTTCACATCCACAGAATTTTTTTAGAAGCATTACTGTGGGCCAAACCCAAAACTCTTCTCTTGGGAAACCACTATACGCATCATCAAATTCTTTTTATTTGAATCTGACAAAGTGGTGAGCAAATTGTGTTTCTTTGAGCCTAATTGTGCTTTTAGACAGAACAATATTTGCTTTTTTTTTTTTTCACCGATGCTCTACCAGTAAACTCTTCTGCATGACAATGATGCAGGTATTTTCATCTGTTTTAATCAAGGGATGGCTGGTATTGTCTGGACTTGATGGGTGACCAGAACATCAGCTTTGCAGATCTTCCCCTCTTTTTGGTTTCTGTTGGTTGTGGTTTGATTTTACCCAAGTCACTCAAACACTGGAAGAGGCTGCCCAGAGAGGTGGTGGAGTCTCCTTCTCTGGAGACATTCAAACCTCCCTGGACATGTCCCTGTGCCATCTGCTCTGGGTGGACTTGGTCCGGCAGGGGGTTGAACTAGATGATCTCCAGAGGTCTCTGCCAGCCTTGATCATTCTGGGATCAGGGACAAAACCAACAGTGAGTTGTTTGGGCAAATCCACTTCTCAGCTGTGGAATTGCAGAGTCTTTGGAGGAATTGCATGTGGGGTTAACAGAAAAGAGACTCAGTAGTTACCTTGTGCTGTCAAATGATGAATAATTACTGGGTGAAAGTGGCTTTTTGTGTGGGAGTGGGGGACCTTCTCTGCTGGGAAGCTCTGAGGACCATGTGTGCTGTCCAGAGGTGGCTTGTGCAGCTGGCAATGATGAGAGAGGTTTTTATGTGGAATTATCCGTATGTGTTTTGGTACATATAAAAGTATTCTAATGGAGCAAAATCACACACCTTAAAAAGATTACTGTGATCTAAAGCTCTTCTGTGCTTATGCCCTCAAAATCACTTCCCCTCCAAAATATGGCTTCAGAAATGGAAGGGGGTGATGTACTTCACCTCCCTCGTTTCAATCCAGGCTTGTTAAGCAGCTCCTAATGAAGGCTCAGCTGCTCCTGCCTGCTGTTGTGGGAGAGGTTTGGGCAAATTGTTTTAGGGACTGCTCCCAGGTAATTAAAACATGCTTTGCCTCTTCGCCCCTCCAGCCTGATTGGAATTTATGCTGAGAGTTACAGGGGGGAGTTAATGGGATTCTCTTATGGGGGCCTATTCCCCAAGGAACGAACAATGTCAAAATTGGTTAAGAAATAGGCAGAATCAGTAAATGTACGAGTGGTCAGGTCACAGGGAACCTCAGTCCTCAACTACTTGGGCAATTAGCTGGGAACCAGTATTTAAAAAAAAAAAAAAGAAATAATAATAAAAAATATGTGTACCAGTGGTTGGCACATGGGCTTTTAGCTAATGAGCATCCCGGGGAGCGGACGCAGCTCTTGGCAGCGCTGCCAGAGAGGAGAGGGAGCATCCGAGCAGCAGTGGTAATGGAAAGTGCAATTAAGGCATGTATGTCAGCTTCCTCCCTAATTGAATCCGAGGGCTGCAAAGGGAGATGTGTGCCGGCAAGTCGAACCCGCGCGCCTCCCGGCTGGACGTGGACCTGCAAAGTTCAAGGGTGCCCAAAAAGCTGGAGTTGCCCTTCCTTGCAGGGCTTTAAGCACGTCTGTAGGGATCTCTCTGGTTTCTGTGGGATTTTTTTCCTGGTTTTATTTGGGAAGGTGGTGCTCCTTCCCTTAAAATCAGGTGCGTGCTGACTGCCTGGTGAGAGCTTCCCTGTGGATCTGTGTGGAAATGTGGCCCTGACCCACGGGGCAGAGACATGGGACAAGGGCTGGTGGGGTCCCAGCACCCGCGGGTTACACCCATCGCTGCTCACCCAGTACCAGCGTTCTAACTGGTGGGTCTATCCCCAAGAAACTCCCCCTCTTCCACGGGCTGAAATACGTAGTAGTTCCTATAAATCAGGAACAGACTAAGTTTGTGTGTCGCCTTTTGATTACTGGAAAATCCTTGGGATCAGAAGACGGCATCGTAAGGTTTATAGCTCGGCTTGGGTTTGGATGCCTTACTTGGTCAAAATTTGCTCTGAAATCCCAAAGAATTTTTCTGAATGAGGCACACAGGATGCAGTTTATCGTCGCTGGGTGCCGGGGGTAATTGCACTTACTCAGCTCTCTGAGCCGCGTGCGGCCAGATAAAACACACACGGACAGACACGTTACGGACCCAACCGGACGGATAAATCCTTACGTTCCAAATTAACTGGGCAGTAAAGCGTGTTGCTTTTCACTAAAGGTCTATAAGTCGTAGCTGAATAATTTATTTGTCCTCTCCGAATGGAGCGAGGGCTATAAATAAGGTATGGCACCGCCTGGGTTTACTCTCTCCATCTTGTAATGACAGTAGGGTTGGAGGGGCTTAAGGGGGGGTGTGTGTGCTTCCTGCAGCTGAGTGAGAGTAAAACACATATAATAAACATCTGGAGCTAGGGATGTGCTGGTGGCCCCTTCCATGGGATGTGGGCAGAGCCCTGTGTGATGCGTGGCTGGACCAGGCTGTAGAGAGCAATTAAATGGAGCGACACGCGGCTCCCCCCAAAGGTATAGACCTGTTGTGGCTTTAGTCATAATTAAGAGTGTACTGAACCTGGCGCTATTGATTAACCTAATTTGGATGAAAGGTCTGGCGAAAGCCTGGGAGGGGACAGTTACTCAAGCTGGTATGAGTCTTCAAAGGAGAGAAAACAGTCTGAGAAACTTTTTTTTTATGCAGAACAAAAAAAAACCAGAGCTCTAAAAGGAGGACCAGCCTCTGACAAGCTGCTTGAAAGATACCTACCTCTAATTAGAGCAAAGCATAATTGTTCTAAAAATTGGAAAATGTCCAGCTACTTAATGAAGCACAAGAGAAACTCTTAAATGTGGCTTCAATTTCATTCAATTTCATTATTTTTAAAGCTGCCGTGTATATGACAGCGAGCTGATACTCTGCTGTTCAGTCTGTTTTCCAATTTTATTGACCTGAGGTGTTAAACCACTTACTCCACCAGACAGGAGCAGCTCGGGTGATGCTGGAGGTGCTGGATGTCCCATGTTTAGCTGGATGCTGGTGACAGAGCACTCAGAATGTGCAGTGTTCTCATCACCAAGAGGCTTCACGTGAAAATCTGCACAAATTAGCTTTGCATGTGTGGGAAAAGTGGTTTTAAGTACACTTTATTGTTCTCTGATCTATATTTCTCTTTTTTTTTTTTCTTGTTGGAAAAACCCAAATACTAACAGGTTGCTGATTTAATAAAAGCAAATAGAGCCAGAGCAGGAGAGAGAGGAGTTTGGGAAGACAGGCAGCTGTAAGGGACAACGTTGTTTGCCTCTTTTTATAATGATAAAAACACAGGCTGAGAAATTTGTTCTTCTACACTTGAAATCTGTTGGGAAACATGGGATCGGCTCTGCTGTGGAGGGAGTAGAGACACTCAGTTGGGTTGTTGGCTCTGGACAAGACAAAGATCAGGAAAGATGAGTTCTCTGTGAAATTTTAAATGCAATGGTAGTGTGGATGTTCTTATTTATGTAAATACTGTGAGCCCATCAGCCATCTGTAGACTTATGGGAAACCAGCCTTTAGCATAAAGCTTTCCTTGGGTAGGGACAACGAATGCCAATAAAATACAATTTTCTTCAGGCTTTTTCCTTTTTCTAATGAGCTTCTTGGTCTCTATAAACCACGATGGGCTCTGTTGCCATGGCTCTGCTGAAGCTGGGGGTGAAGTTTCTGCTGGCTGTGGTGAGGGCAGGGTTGTGTGGGGTTTTTTGTGTATATTTTGGTGGTGTATAATCAGGTAACTGAGCTCTCTGTTTCCATCCTAAAGTTCCTTTGTTACATGTTTCAGGAGATAAATAGCTTTGTTGAGCAACTCTAATGACAGGATGGCAATTGCTCATTTCAAGGCAACGTTCTACTGTTGCAGCCTTATTTTTGCACTGAGAAATGAAAACACCTTCTCAAAGGTTAGAGGATACAATCCACCAAACTTCAGAACTCTCATTTTTTTTTTTCCCCAGCATTTGATAAATGCTTGCTAGGAAGCATTTCAGATTCCCCATTAGTTGTTTCTAGAAAGTTTTTATTTTGGGCTGCTAACATGTTGGTCAGAACATTAAGCCATTTTAGTAGGCTTTTAAAATTTCCCCATCCTTTCAGGCTCAAGAATGACCAATTCTGCTGGTCTGATTGAATCAGAGCAATGAAGTTCCAGTGGTGGGGGAGAACGGAGGGGTGCAATGCAGCTGGCTGGGCAGGGACTCCTTGACCTTCTTTGGTGGGACCAGGGCTCCTCAACTTCTGTAACTACTTGTCTCTGTTGCCCTTGGGCTGGTTTAGTTGGTCATGGCCTACTTTGCCCTTGTTTCTCTACGTCCTTATTGGGGAAACCCAACAGTTGTCAAGAAGACCTTTTCTCAAGTGCTTCTTTTATACCCTGTATCTTCTGCAAACCCTTGAGATATTGGTTGTCTTCCATTTTCAGGGTGAAAATGAGACTAAACAGCTTAAACCTTTTAGGCTGATGGAACCCTGAAAAACTCTTTAGCTTTGGGACATCCGTGCTCCAGAGCTGGATACTGAGCTGTGGGTTCACATCTGTGGGCTCCCACGACACCTTATCTATCGACTGTGTTTCTTTGATTTTTGTCTGTAGCTGCTTATAATTAAAGGTCTGGGTATAGAGTTAGTTTTGGGGATAAAGCAATGAAATACAACTTTCATTGCGATGAACTTTCACTGTGTCAGGATTTGGCATTTTATTTGCTGTTTTTTAATGCGATGAGGCTCTCTTGAAAGATGTGACATTTTGCACGGCTACCAAAATGGAAAATTTCCTCCGCAAATGAGCCTCACGGAACTGATGAGAAATGAGCGGTTTTGAGCGATCTCTCCCCCTCCTGCTGCTGCTGCTCGTCTCCCCGATGAGACCCGAGATACCGTGAGCTCCTCGTGTGGCACCAGCCTCGCCGAGCCAAAGGCTTCTCAATCCTGTGAATTCTTTAATAACGTCTTCAACTCAACTGACAGCCTCCGGGACACACACGGAGCTGTTTGTTGCTCACCAAATGAAAGGTCCTGCCTGTAAAGCTAAGCCCCCGTCGCTCCTCCTCGCCGTTCTCTTCAGACTCGCTAGAAATGAGGAATAAGGCCATCTGTATGCAGAAATGGGGAAACCTTGCCAAATAGCGGCTTTTACATAGATCTGCTCTTGGATTTCCTTTTTTCTGGAGCCAACGCAGAGGCCATCACCGGCTTCAAAGGGTCTACTCATCCTAATCAAACCTCTGGGAGCTAAATGAGTGCTGAAAACTTCCAAATCAATACAGAAGAGGAAGAAGTAGCTGCCTTTTTCTTAAGCCTTGAAAGTGATATTCACAACTAACTGGATGTTTTGGGGTGTGTGTATCTTTATTTTTTTTTTCCTCTGTCACCTAGACTATAATGACTGTGGGGACAAGCCCCCGCCCTCAGAGTTCCACACTTAAAAACCAGGCTATAACATCAATAGCTCATCTATACCTACTGAAAATTAAATGGGGAGACACTCTTCTCTATCCAGCTTTTAACTTAACTGAGCTTAAAAAATAAAAATAAGGCTTAAGTCACTTTAATATTTTATACCCTTTGTCTTCCAGCTCAAGTTGGCCGGTATTTTTGAAGGGTTGTCAGATGATGTTCTGGCAAACAGAACCCCAGTGGGTCTCCCCTGTCTGATCCCACCCAGTCTTCCCTCAGTCTAGGTTAAGGAAACTTCTGACCAGTGTATTAGACTCCAAAGTAAAAGGGATTTTTCCTTCCCCTCACAGCACATATTACCCAGGGGTGTGTTGCTGTCTGTTCAGTTTAGTTGTTTCTTTTGATGTTGGTTAGGTCTCAACTAATTTTTAGAGAATAAAATCAAAACTGAGCAATGATGGGAAGCAACGAGGAAGCATTTTTATGCCATGTCTTGGTTGAAAAGAGCTTTTTCTTCAAACAAACTAGAAAAACATTTCCCATCCTGAGGAGAGATTTTTACAGACCATCAAATGAGGTGTTTGACAAGGCTGAGAAAGAAACAGATACAGGTCAGGATCTCTGGGTTGCTGTGTGACTCACTACTCTGTTGCAGCTGAAAATATTGGGGTTTTTTTGATGGACAACTTGTCAAATAATGATTTTGTTATAATAGAGCTCTGAATAAATATATTTTCAAGACATAAGTTGCAGTGTTGTCTCTGAAATGAAACCATGTAGAAATGATAATTTCTAGGCGCTCTAAATAATATAACGGAATATTTTGGTAGGTTTTTGAATCTTGACTTTCTCTAAAATATCCATTTGGCTGAAATAAGAACTTATTTATCCAATTAACATTCTGGAATGTGTGATCATGTGTGATGCAGTAGTTTCTGTTGTGTTATGCAGCCATTGCAAAAAAAACTCAAAACCAATGCAGGTAGGACAAAACACGTAATGAGAGAAGAATAAAATACTGGTATTGAATTCTCCAAGGAGAAGTAATCTTGTCTCAAGACATCCCTCCATGTGCCGCTGTGGCAAGTTGGCTTTTCCTGCTGGGAACAGCAAGCACTGCTGCTCCGAGCTCATGGCTTTGCTTTTTTCCCCTCCTTTAACATTGAATTATAACAAATCATGTCCCCTTGGTGGCACCTGGTCCCTCTGTGCACCCATGGCTGTGGGGCATGACCAACCTGCCCACCAGCCCAAGTCATGAGCCCTCCACACCTCTGCCTCCCGTGAGGGTACTGGGGATGCTCGTACTGTTTTATTTGGGTGTTGTACCAAACGCTGCTTGGGCTCATTTGCACAGTGACATCTGTGTAAGCTTTGGGTGTGATGAGCACTATCTGTATCCTTCAACATCAGGTTAGTATTTACATTTCTCAATGTGTTCTTTTCATGTCAGCAGTCGCATATTGAGTTCCTCTCTATACATGAGCTTCCCTTGGTTTATGGTTTAGTGATGGTTTTTGCCAGTGCTGGGTTGATGATCGGACTCAATGATCTGAAGGCTCCCTTCCAACCTAATCTTTATTTAGATATTAGAAATAAATTCTTTACAGTGAGGGTGGTGAGGCACTGGAACAGGTTGCCCTGAGAAACTGTGGCTGCCCCATCCCTGGAGGGGTTCAAGGCTAGGGTGGATGGGGCTTTGAGCAACCTGGTCTGGTGGAGGTGTCCCTGCCCAGGGCATGGGGTTGGAACTCAATCTTTAAGGTCCCTTCCAACTCAAACCATTCTATGATTCCCTCCCCAGCAGCTCTCACACAGCGTTTCCCAATCCAAAGCCTATTCCTTCCCTCTCCATCCCCCTGACTTTCTCTGATGCTTTTGCAAGCTCTTTGTGACAGCTGATTTCCCTTCTCTTTCCCCCTTCCTGCTGGTGGACTATATTGATTTAGTGTTAGCTGCACATCATGTTTCTCACTTTTTCTCCCAAGCTTGCAGCAGGGGAGGTGAGTGAGGGATATGAGCCTGGAGCAAAGAGCATGCCCTGGAGCTGGCCCTGCAGAGCTCTGATGGTTAATCTGCAGCACGAGAGAGGATGAAGAATTTCCTTTTTTTCAATCGAGGTTCTTTGTTTTGCCAGGTGCATTTTGAAAGTGTGGACATCTCATTATGTTTATGGTAATTAAATATTGTATATATATTTAAAAGCCGGACACACGTGATGCTGAGGGACATGGATCGGTGGTGGTTTGGCCAGTGCTGGGTTGATGGTTGGACTTGATGATCTGAAAGGTCCCTTCCAACCTAGATGATTCTATGAAATACGCCTTTCAGAGGAGTTGTTACGCAGGTCTGCTATGAAATAACATCAATTTCTTTTCATGTCCCTCTAAGTGCTAACCAAAGGGCAGGCCCATATCCCAGATCGCTCTTGCATCTCTCATCAATGGAAAGGGTGTCTCACCAGTGCCTGTCCATAGGGCACCCAAAGTGGCCCCATTCAGGGGAACAGCATGACCCCCAGATTCTTTTCAACAGAAACTTGGAGGGACAGTCTGTGCAGGGCTCAAAATATGGGCAATGAACCCAAAACGTGGATTTCTGGCAGTGGGAAGGTTTTCTTCATTATGAAGACTGTCAATTGTACAGCTGCTGCCTGGGTTTGTTGGCTTTGTACTTCGTCTTTGGGCTGTGCTGGGTGGAGTTGTAACACGCCAACCATTAATGAAATTCCCCCTTGCAAAGGTCCCCAGAGGTCATTAACCAGCGCCATCGATTGTGTAGGAACGTCGATCGATGGGTTCTGCTGGTGATGGTGGGAGCAGTCAGACCGTGTCCCTGCGCCCCAGACACCCCTCCTCTCGCCGTGATGCTTCATCTGTGCTAAACCCTCGGTGGCTCCACCATGGGCACGGAGGAGCAGAAAGGTTCATAAGGACCAGCACGAGGATGCTTTTAAAATATACAACATATTGGAGACTTCTGCTTGCTGTTTCCCATGTGTGTCTTCACTGTTTTTTTCCCCCCCCTCCCCTCCCTCCTCTACCATTGAATTATAACAAATTGTAGCATCATCATCACTCACAAGTTGCTTGATGTTGGCGTTTCTGTGGATGGGTTCAGCAAATGCATTGGCAGAATGTGGGAAGAAAAAAGAAGTAGGAAAAAAGAAGAAAGAGTGGATGACTTGTGCTGTTATTATGAAGCTCCTTGCCTCTTCCCCTTCTGAATAGTGAACAAATCAGCGACTTGATGAAGAGGTAGAACTTGGTTGGGGTTTTGTGTAGCTCTTTTATAGACAAAGTTTGCTTATATAGCAATTAGGAACGCTAATCCCTTGGAATTTGGGATGTTAGCCCCTTGATTTGGGGTTGTTTTGTTCTTTCTGTTTTGGCTTGGTGTGCCCTGTGGGGTGCCTCAGCCAGGTCCCTCTGAGCCTCTTGGTTGGGAAGAACAGCAAAATCTACTCGGGAGTTCACTCCAAACTCATCTACTGATTTTTCACAGCTGGAAATCATTGCCATCTTCCCTTGGGCTGGATTTGCCAAAATCCTACTTTAGTCCAGAGAGTCTTGTTCTGCCTCTGCTCCCTTTAAAGCAAAATTTGGTGAGACCAAATTGGTGACAAATTTGTCACCACCCTCAGCTCTGCTCATACTGGGGCAGGAGCAGGAACAGAATGGTTTTTCTCTTGTTCTCTGTTCCTACTCCTTGGATCTTATTTCCAGGTGTCTGTGGACACTAAGGGGCAGAAGGGAGGGAGAGAGGAAAGAGAAGACTCTCTCAAGGCATCAGTAACTTATCTGAAATGCTTTAATGGTTCAAATTACTCAAGAATCTCAAAAAAACCCAAAACCAAACGGCAAGGGGTGAAGAAATGGTAGTGTGAATGACTTACCATTGGAAGGAGGGAGCAGATCCTGCCCTGCTATGCCTTTCAAGCAGGGCTTTCTGTTCTGCTAACATTAACTTGAAATATTCTCTTAAGAGTGTCTTTTCAAAACAAGCGGCTTTCCTACATCCAAGTGGCCTTGTAGGAAAGGACTTTGAGGCATTTTGCATTATTTTGTTCTTTTCTCCTTAGAGATAAATGTTAATAGACTGGAATAATACAGGTTAAGCAGATTTCTTTTTTAAAAAATAATTTCTGATAACAGCAAAAGTTTCCCCAAGGCTCTGCTGAATGGAGAAGTGATATCTCAAGCCACAAATAAAATTAGCAAATGTGACCAAGATTTTTCAGATGAAAATGAGACTAAAATGACCCCGCCACACCCCTGCTCCTCCTTTCAGGTGGCCACAATTGCAGTGGGGCTGGGTGGGGTGTGTGGGACCATGGTCCCCATGGTGGGATCATAAAATGATTTGGTTTGGAAGGCACCTTAAAGATCACCTAGTTCCAGCCCTCTTCCCTGGGCAGGGACACCTCCCACCACACCAGGTGGCTCCAAGCCCCCTCCAACCTGCCCTTGAACCCCTCCAGGGAT
>JAOTQQ010000079.1:1472910-1483313 GCA_026546715.1 Gallinago undulata | reverse complement strand
GGGTCAAACCCTTCCCCCTCCTCCTAGGGCTCCCCTCCCTCATCCAGAGTCCCTCCCCAGCTTTCCTGGAGCCCCTTAAGGGACTGGAAGGGGCTCCAAGGTCTCCCCAGAGCCTTCTCTTCTCCAGGCTGAACCCCCCCAACTTTCCCAGCCCTCCCAGCATCTCTGTGGCCTCCTCTGGCCCCTCCTCCTGGTGTTTTGCATGTTCTTCACAACACGTGTGTGTAGGTCACCTCTCCCTCTGTTTTTGAAGAAAAATGATTTCTGCTGTAAAAACGAGCCGGGATTGATCACTGCTTTCTTTAGGGCTGTGTTTGCAGTAAGGAGGAAACTTTGCAGCAGTGGCTTCCAGAAAATCCTGCTGGACCTCATGCCCCCCCCTTATCCACTGCTGCAGGGGGCAATTCCTGGAGCATCTCTTTCCAACCTCGTGCTCCTGAGTATTTTCTTCCTCCTGGGGAAGCTGGGCTGCATTTATTCCCAAATCACTCCCGTCCCCTCTCCCATTTTAGGCTTTCTAAAAAGCCTGTAAAACCCCACGGAGTTGTTAAACAGTAAGCATCTTGTGACACTAAAAAATTAATCTCGCGGTGGTTCTGTCCTCCCAACTATAACCCAGCGTGATTCACCCCAAGGAATGCTTTTATTTTAAATTATAGCTTCCTCGGGGAGAGTTTGTTTTGATGTGTTTGTCCAGCACCAACACGGTGTAGCACACCTTGCAGATCTGAGCCCTTGGGCACTGACACGATATAATTAGTAATTTTCTGCTATTGCAGCTTCTTTTATAGAGCACCGCGTATCTTACTGTTGCCTTGGCTTTGTAAAAAGCTCTTGGCTTTCATTACAATGATAGAGGGCAACGCTGTAACTGTTTGAAATACTTCTGGTCCTGCAAAAATAGACTGTAAAAAGTGCTGTTATTAAAATGACTGGAAGCCTTTTTTTCTTTTTTTTTTCCTATATAATCTTGGCAATGAAGATATGTCCCTCTCAGACAAAAAAAAAACCCTCCATTTTTAAAATAACTTTCATCATTTTTATGTTTCGTAGGTCAGATATTCACAAGGGCTCCTGTTTTCCAAATGTAAGCCTCCTGTTCACGGAGCTACAGCACGGGAGCAACCTCTCTGGCAGCTCTTCAGACCGAGATCTGGAATTGCTCTAACGATCCCTCATTTGTAAGGTAGGACCAAAGAGCTTAATTACGTGCGCTAAATGACTTGAGCGCAAAATAATTGTATTCTTATTTTAATTGAACTGCGAACAGGAGTCAATAGCTATCTCCTCCTTTCTTTTCCCCCCCATCCTGTATCTTCTATTGCAAATTAAGCCAGCTCTGGCGTTACCCCTTGGGTGTCCCCTCTGGTCCCCTGGGGTGGTGCCACCCCTGCAGCCCCGTGGCTCCCTGCCTGCTGCTGCAGGAGGCTGGAGAAGCTCCTAAAACCCATAAATCATATTTATAAAGCCATCTCTGCTGCTTCATCTCTGCTCCCCAGGCTGCTCTTCCCGGCAGTGACACCTCCCAGGCGCTGAGCTGTGTCCCCCTCTGCCAGCTTTCCTCTCCAGCAAGGGGCATTCGGGGCTCCTTTCCATAGAAACACCAAAAATGAAGTGAAGTGGGAGACTTTTCACTGCTTTTTGCCACTTTCCTGTATACCCAGGTAGTCCCTGCCGCCCTGTTAACTGGGGAGGGGTGTGATAGGACACGGCGTTGATGGATGGTGGCTTGGTTCCCACAACTGCATTTGCTGATCTTGGGCAAGGTTTCACCACCCTTCCTTGCACCGGGCAATATTTTCACTTGAAATGAGCAGCATCCCTGATTTTGGAGATAAAAGGCTATTTAATGAAGAACATATTGCTCAGCATAAGGCTGAGAGCCCTGGGGCTGTTCAGCTGGAGAAGAGCAGATTGAGAGGGGATCTCATCGATGCTGAGCAATATCTAAAGGGTGGGTGGCAAGAGGATGGGGTCAGCCTGGATAGGGTCTGGATAAGGGTCACCAAGATGGCTAAAGGACTGGGAAGCCTGCCAGATGAGGAAAGGCAGAAAGAACTGGGGTTGTTCAGCCTCGAGCAAAGAGGGCTTAGGGGGGACCTTGTCACCACATTCTGGTATTTAAAATGTGGTTGCAAAGAAAATGGAGGCTCCTTTTTTACAAGGAGTAACGTGGAAAAGATGAAGGGTGATGGGGACAACTTACTCCAGGGTAGATTCTGGTTGGACGTGAGGAAAATTTATCACAGTTAGAACAATCAGCCATTGGAACAATCTCCCCAGGAAAGTGGTGGATTCCCCTAAATTGGACACTTTTAAGATTCAGCTGGGCAGGGTGCTGGGCCACCTTGTCTAGATTGTGCTTTTGCCAAGAAAGGTTGGACCAGATGCTCCTTGGGGACCCTTCCAATCTGGCACTCAATGATTCCATGGAAAAAAAAAACCAAACGTAAAGCCTTGTATGAATTGTCCTAATGAGTCCCAATGAGCTACAGGGAGGGATTTCTTTCCTCCACAGCTTTTCTGTGGGCTTTGCTTCCCCTGCAAACGTTGTCACCGTGGTGATGAATGAGCAACCAAGGGATGTTCATGGTTGTGCTAGGAGAACTTGCACGCAGAGTGCAACTCCTGATTGCTGACGTGATGATTAACAAGTGCTAATTATGAAAATTATTTCAAGAAGTAGCTTTGAAAACTGCAGTGCCCTTTCAGGAACTCCTTGCAGTTAGAAGGTGTGTTTGGACCATCTTGGAGATGGAGGCTCAAGTGCTGTAACAAGCTAGATTTCTGATTAAGGAATGGGTTTAAGTGTGTTACAAATGATTTCACATTGGTAGGAAAAAATGTCCACGTGCTCTTATACCTTGTCAAGTTTTGATTTGCTGCAAAGTACCTGATTTAAGTCTCTGCCCACCTAATTTGCCTATGGACAGACCTGGGCTGTGGGGTGTGGGAGAGGGGCTGGGGTGCTCATGCAGGGCTTAAGGGGCTGTTTGTTCCTTTAACCCCATCACACATGGTCACCAATGATCCTTTAACCTGGGGAAGAAATAAACATTAAGAATAAGGTACTGTAAAAACGTCACTTTAGGAAAAGGAGCAGGAATATATCGATTTTTAGAGGAATTCAAAGGACTTTAGAGGAATATATCGATTTTCTTTCCTTCCCTTCATTTTGGGTAACACAAATAGAGTCCCCTGGTCGTTACCTGGCTGACAGTGGCTGTTACTGCCTGTGATTAATAGTTCACTTGTGTTGCCAAACAGATGCTTTAATTCTGTTTTAATACGAGTGGCAATGTTGGGAAAATGCTACAAGTACACAGTGAAAGGAGCTTTTTCCTGTGAAAAATGATAATCTCGGAACTGCAGAGCAAATTCCTGCCTTTTACAAATAGGGACCCTCGGACATGAGCACAAAGGCAGCCTCTACCTCTTAGAAACATTACAAATTTGGGTTTGGATGAAGGCAGTGATGGTTGGGGGCTGCTTGAGCCTCCCCTGCTGCCCAGGAGGGGTGTGAAGGGGGATTTTGGGGAGGGGGGGGGGACTGTGGGGACCCCAGACCTCCTCATGGGCTGTGGGGCCGGAGTTGGGGTGTGCTCCCTGATGGCCTTTATCCACCTGAACGTGGGACCACACATCAGCTCCGTGCCTCAGAGATGCGCCGGGAGGTACCCGGAGCATCTTTCCGAAGGGTAAAGCTGAAAGGTACAATCAAAGCAGGCAATTTAAGAGCTTAAAATGAAAGGGAGACGGTTAGGAGCTGTACGTGTGACAGGGCTGATGGAAAATACCCTTGACAGCAGCGAGCCAGGGTTTAAAAACCTGATTTACCCAGCAAAAAGTTAATACAAAAAAAAAAAAAAAAAGAGGAGTGCTCTCCCCTATTTAAATTATTTTATACTGTAATGAAACTGCCTTCTGAATTCTCCTTTTAGCGTTAGTCTGTAAACCTCGCCACCAAGAGGACACGGGTAAATTGATTGCCTCTGGTTGTGTTGTCTGCAAATGTGTGGTGGCTCTGCTGGTCCACCATCGATTACTGGACGGCGTCCATCGCGGTCACAGCACCTTCCCTCCTCCGAGCCGGGTGGTGAGATGCTACTACACGAAGCAGTAGCTGCGGGTGGCTGGGAAACTGGCTCAGGAAACATATTTTTAGCCCTAAAAAAGGGATCCTGCAGGAAAGCTGGGGAGGGACTCTGGATGAAGATGGGGAGCCCTAGGAGGAGGGGGAAGGGTTTGACCCTGAAAGAGGGGAGATGAGGCTGAGATGTGGGGAAGAAGTTCTTTGGGGTGAGGGTGGTGAGAGCCTGGAACAGAGAAGCTGTGGCTGCCCCATCCCTGGAGGGGTTCAAGGTTGGGTTGGAGGGGGCTTGGAGCCACCTGGTGTGGTGGGAGATGTCCCTGCCCAGGGCACTGGATGGGCTTTGAGGTCCCTTCCAACCCCAGCCATTCTATGATCTTCAAGTATTTTAGTACTTATTTCACAGCTTCTTTCCTGGTGCTAAAGGACCAGCTTGAGTGTGTTCAAGATGCTAATGTTCACCCCCTCTGCCAGCCCGTGTCACCTAATGGAGTTCCCCCTGTGTGTGTGTTGTGTGTACCTACGTGTGCGTGTCACCAATACAACAGGCTGTTTCTCACTTGCTCTCTCCCCTTTTCACCTTGGGGACGGCTGATATAAGTAGTTTAATCAGGCAGATTTGAGGAGCTAGAATTGCATTATGGAGTTGCATTAGTTTGAGCACTTTAATTTTTTTGTTATGTTTTTTAAAAGCTCATATTCTAGAGTGGAAGATGTTCCTTTGTAGAAATCATATGGTGAGGTCCCAACCATGGAAGGCTGATTTGGTGAATACACCACTAATTATGCAGTCAATCACAGAATCACCTAGGTTGGAAGGGACCTTTCAAGATCATCTAGTCCAACTAATAATTTTTTTATGTGTCAAAGAATAGTATACCTCGATGTGTCTTAATCTGCTTATACCTCTCATTTTTGATTCCTTGTCTTCATTTCACCCTTTTGTGACCAAAAAATCAAACATAGGTGAGAATTTGAGAGTTCTGGTCTACTTAAAAATGCGACCTTTGAGGTAACCTGTTGCCTTGATCCTTAACTTCTATGAAAGGGTATAGATGTCTAGCTGTCGTGGTCTGGTTTTCTTCCTGAATTTTTGAACTGTCCCTAAAAGTATTCAATTTATTTGATATATCTGTTTCTTAGGACTGAGAAGGTTATGTATCCAGAAGAAATATTTTCTTTAATTTAAACACAGGTGGCTCATAACAAAGTTTTTGAGCAAGGGTTTTCATCATTCCTAGGGTAAAGCCCTCTGGACCTAGCAGTAGAAAAATATGAATTGATTTGCTTAATAAACTAAAATGTGTTAATTTTGTGGGCATTGAGGAGATTTTTGAGCAAGTGAACTGGAGTTCCTTGGAGGCTTTAGATGGGTGAGTGACACTGCTTTAGATGAAAGTCTGGAATCTGGTATTTCACATGCACTCAGCTGTAGTTTTATTGTTTTATTCTGATTTATGGGAGGGTAAATGGCCTGTAGTCAACAGCAGCAATGATGGTTTGAAAGCTGCAACGTTGTGATTTTGGCAGCTCTGAGAGGAAGGCTGGGGTTTGCTGAGATGAGCAGCAGATCTGCAGCAGAAGTTCTTAAACTGGATAATTGGCGTTGTCTAAAACTAACTCCAGAAGTGTCATGAGAGTGGAATAAAGAGTGCATTTGCTGTGAGATAACTGGACAGAGGGAGCCTGATGGACATATCATTTTGTCATTAGATGCTGTTTTTATAAATAGCAGTGAGGACAGTGCAGCCATCACAGCTGGAGTTGGTCCAGGGTCAATCAGGTGCTTCATGCCAGATGGTTCTCCTGTCTCCTCCTCCCTCTTCCAAACTCAAAAAACTCCCATGCACAGTGCTGATGGAAATAGGTTCCTGATCCCTTACGAACACCTGAGATAGAGCAGATAGCACCAGTATTTTCACTGACTCTGTGCCTCTCGCTGCAGGTGATCGCTGGTCTGAGATTTGTCCTCCCTGAATGTAATTTCCAATATGCTCTCACAGAGGATGAGCCTAAATTTTGTGACTCCTTCTTCATCAGAAACGGTTGATGGAACTGAAAAGGGTGGTCATCCTGTTTGGTTTCTCTATCTGCTGGTAAAGACCTTGTCTCAAAGCCCTTCATAACAGTCGTGCGGAGTTTTGTCCTTGTCCCTGGATGCTCTTACCTTCTTCTGAGCCAGGTAACGGGGAAAATGTACAAAACCTGAGTGAAATGAGGAACCAGCACTCAAATGTCTCTTATCTCCCCCAGCCCGATCCAGGCTGATAAAGCTGCCTGGGAAGAGGGCTAGGGGGTGGAGAGGATGGGACCTGGGACCCCCTTGTCCCTTTCGCATCCACCCAATGTAAGAGTTTCTCCTTTGTCTCAGCTGCCCGAGGAGTCTGTTAACACCTCTTTGGGTAAATACACCTGACTGTGTTCTTGCTGTTCAATAACAACTGTGAAAAAGCTAGCTGAGATGATGCCAAGTGATTTTTTTGAGGGGCTTTGAGAGAGTTTTTACTGGAAGTAAATATCCCTGTAAGGAAACTGGGGATAGAGAGGTCTCACCTTGAAGGTGACTCAGAAGAGTCAAACCAGGCTGGTATTTGGGTTTCAATATATTGACTGATGTTTGACTTCCCATAATTTCTGAAAAACCTGAAGAATAACATTCAGCAGAGGTAGGCAGGAGGAGTCTGTCGTAACAGTGCTCTGCTTGATCTGGTATTTAATGTTGATTTGCTAAATTTGAAGAGCACAGACCAAAGATAACCTTGCCATTTAAAGAGGATAGAGGGAACATTACCATGCTATGTTCCTGCAGCTGGGCATGAGAATAATGTTTGTGAATGTTATGAAAAGGAAAATCTCTGTAGGAGGGGAATAGCTCTTGGGTGTACCTACCGATTGGAAATATTTCCATTTTTTTCAGCAAAGAAAAAGAAAGTCAAATTGTAATACAGAAAATAAAACATGGTTCTCCGGTTTTATTCACCTCCAAAGGTAATAGAGCAGTCTGAACAAAATGCTGTTTTATCACAGTGTTTCCTGTTTTGCTTTTTTGCTCCCAAGATATAAATTATATAGTGACAGAAATAAATACCAATCTTTAAACTGCTCTCGGTGGTGCAATACCAACTTGTATTGCAGCTCGGATAACGTGCTTGACTTTTTTTTCCCTTGCTCAGTTAGTTTTGCAGCACTGTCCTAAGATGTATTTACACGTATTTCTGAGCAACGCACACGATAAAGCTGCGATACATAAATTAAAGCCTGTGAGTGCAATAAAAGCCTCCTACTCTGCTGCTGATTTTTGTTATTCCGACCCAACCCAGTCTGGTTTCTACTGGCTCTGCTTAAGTCGGAAAGGTAATTTTATTCTAAAAATATATAGGGTGCTCTGCAGATCTCTTGCAACCTGTGCAGGGTTTGGCTGTGGGCTTGGCTTTGCTGGAAGTGGAGTTTGGAGCAGAAACTGGGTGGGAAATGAGACGTGATGGAGATGTGCTCCATCACTGGTACCAGCTCCAAGCACTGGTACCTCCATGCTCACAAGAACGCCCAGAAAAGAGACTCGAGGCTGGGCTCGTTTGGTGAAAAGGTCCACTCAGGAGATGTGGTGAGAGGCTGAAGGCTGCTGCCCGTTTCTGACACAAATCTCTCTGGGCAGCCTTCATGAAACTGCACGTTTTATTAGCAGTGGGCTCCAAGCCATTCATCTTCAATTAGGGCTTTGATTTGTGAAACTTGCTTTTCAATCCGCTCCTCGATGTGAAATTACGTGAATAAACGTGACACAGGTTATTTTCTGTGGTGGTGAAACGTGGCCGAGGCTGTTTGTGGCCAGTCAGTCCTGTCTCCTCGCCCCAACTCGGTCCCTTTGCGTCCCACAGTCTCCAGCAGCTTTGTAACTGTGGGAGCAATGATGCTCAACGACAAGGAGCATCTTGTTCCCTTCTTATTCTTTATTTTTACGGTTATTCTCGATCTAGATTGCTTTAGCAACCAGATTTACAGTGTGACCACATCAATAAAGGCATAGATGGGGTGGTTTTTTTTTTTTTAAAGAAAAAGAGAAAAGTTGTAGTGAGCAGCATGAGGGGAGTGGGATAAACGGTGAAAGCTTTACGTTGTCAGCACGTGGGGGATGTGATGTGCATCTCCACCCCGAGAGGCGATTCCTTCTGTCTCTGAAAGACAGACACTGCCAATTCTTTTACCCATTAATTACAGAAACTCTCTACACAGGGCACCCGTCCCGTCCCCTGGAGGTGCTGGAGATGGAGGCAAAATAACGATGGCGAAAATGGAAACGCCATCAGGTGAGCGGCGTTTTCACACATGCCTTATTTTCACATTATGTTTAATTAAAATCTAACATGACATTGAGCTCAGCTTGGAAGTGAAGTAACCCATGCTGGAAAGTGTCGCGCAGCATTTCTGAAAAAGGGCGAGCCCAGCCCAGTTCTTATGTATTCCGTGTCTGGGAAATTAATGGCTCTTTTTAAGATTAATTTTCAGTAGGATAATATTGTCTCAGCTCTTCGTTCTCTAATTTGGACACCCAGTTTTTAGACCCATTTGAAAGAGGTGTGTATTTCTCAAAGGTAATTGTTTCCATCAAATGCCATGAAAACTGGCTGTTGCTGGGGAGAGAAGCCTAAATTATGGGTTTTGCTGAATAATGGGCTGGGAGTGGTCCAGCCTGTTCTCTCACTCCACATTGGGGTTTTGCTCAGAACGCTGTCGGATATGGTTCAGCAAGACTGATGTTTGTATTGCCATTGCTCTTAATTAAGACCGGGCTAATTGCCCTGCTGTTTGCAGAATACCCTGCTGGAGCTTCTCCCCATCCCTAGCACTTGGCTTTGCTTGTTTGTGTCCCAAGTCACGCTGAGTCCCAAGTCCTTCCCATCTCACTCTGCTGCTACAGAATAATACTCACAAAGGACTTATCAACTGGAGGCTGAGGGATTTTTTACATTTTTTTTTTTTTTTGTCTGGTCTCCTGCAAAAGAAATCCATCGTTACCCACACGCGAGCTTTTAAGCCTTAACAATTCAATTTGTCTGATTTGTCCGATCTCTCCCCGCTGATCTGCACGGTGGCATCAAACCACCCAGAGTCTGCCCAAGGACGTTCATGGTGGTGTGGTTCAAAACTGGTTAAAGGGTAACTCTGACAGAAGCCTGGCTGCAGACGGTGCTGCACGTCTGCTGCCCTTGAGGTGTCATTTTCCCTTTAATAGAGATCAATTCAATAAAGCTGGGGTGTTTTGTTTTTTTTTTTTTTTCTATTTAGCATCACAGCCATCTTCCTATCTCCCCCTCTCTGCCCTCTGAGACTCGACTGACAGTTTTTGAAGAATTTATTTTTACACCTGGGAACACCGCCAGATTTGAGCAGTGTCTTTTGTGGGCAGATGCTTCTCGCTGCCCATGTGTTCATGCAATCTCACGCTGGTTGTGGCAGCTTCCTAGTTTTTCCCCTATTGAAAGAAAGAACGTACCGGGGTGGGGGGGGGAAGACTTGAAATACATTTTTAAAACACAACCCAACCCTTGCTCCTTGTAGACTTAGGGAAACGTATGGCTGGTGTCATGGTTCCTTTTTCAGTCTTGGTTTGCTGTGCTCTCTCCTCATAAAAGCAGGACGGACCTTATCTCTTAAATCTTATTTGTACAGTGCCTTGGGATGTGAGACCAGAAAAGTACTTTTACAGAGTTTATTGTATTTTATTATTGTATTGTAAGCTACCCAAGGCTGCGGAGCTGTATAACCCTCCATCCAATAGGGCAATGAATAATAGACAGGCGTGGGAGCTCTGTAATTCACTTGCCATCTTGCTTGTGTAAGGCCTCGTTATTGGGTTATAATGAAGAAGGATGGGGGCAGAGTTGGGATTGACTGTTTTTTGGGTGCCATCTGCACCCAAGCACTCTCAGAGCTCTACTGCTCCAGGCCTCCCAAAACCTGGTGCAGTCTGGAGGCTCTTACATCATATTGCATCAGTTCAGCTCAGCATCAACTGTGGAGATGAATGAAATTAAAGATTCATACCCAAAAAAGCCTTCAGACTGCCAGGATATACAGGTGGGAGGGGGAAAGACAGGGTTTTGGCAGATTTCCCTTCTGTAAGGAACTGGTGGTTGGGAGGGTGGACAGAGTTTATCTGCAAAGAGTGGAGTGGGGTTATCATAGAATCCTAGAATGGTTTGAGTGAGGAAGGACCTTGAAGACCATCCAGTCAACCCTGCCCTGGGCAGGGACACCTCCCACCACACCAGGTGGCTCCAAGCCCCCTCCAACCTGCCCTTGAACCCCTCCA
>JAOTQQ010000079.1:1389455-1411879 GCA_026546715.1 Gallinago undulata | reverse complement strand
GATGGGGCAGCCACAGCTTCTCGGGGCAACCTGGGCCAGGCTCTCACCACCCTCACACCAAAGAACTTCTTCCCCACCTCTCAGCTCCATCTCCCCTCTTTCAGGGTCAAACCCTTCCCCCTCCTCCTAGGGCTCCCCTCCCTCATCAAGATTCCCCCCCCCCAGCTTTCCTGGAGCCTTGTGAGGGACTGGAAGGGGCTCCAAGGTCTCCCCGGAGCCTTCTCTTCTCCAGGCTGAACCCCCAGCTCTCTCAGTCCCCCCTCCCAGCAGAGGGGCTCCAGCTCGGAGCTTGTGCTCAGTCCTGCGTGGTCCCTACCTCTTGTTGCCCCCATGGGTGCTCAGCATCCTCTCCCCCTGGCACTGGGGACTGTAGGGGGTTGTCCCTTCCCACCACCCGCTTCCAGCTGCAGCAGGATCTGCTGTTACCCAGTGATGGAGCTCACAGGGATCCTGTGCTTGTGCGCAGTTTTGTTTTGTAATTTATCTGAATTTATATACTACAACTTTTTTCCAGTTGTCCGCGGTGGCAGCATGAGCCATTTTTTGAAGTATTTTAATAGCAGATCTACTTAGCAAACCTTCTGTGCTGTTCCTCCAAAGACACATTGCCAGACTGCTAAAATGCCATAAAAACACCCTGCAATCAATAGAGTAAGACAAAAGAGCAATCAATTCCTCTTATATTTACTTAATCACGTAGCTTTTGATGCCTGACCTCTGAGTCTTTTGGGCTACACCAGATTTAGTATAAATTATCAGTTGCATGAATACTATTGATTTAAAATCATGATGTTTAAGTGACCTGATCGTCAGAGTTAAAAAAAAGCTTTCGTTATTGTGTGTGATTGGTACTGGAGGAGTTTTCAGGAAGACAAACACTTGGACTGAGTGGTATAAAGCTAGTGGAGGAGGAAGGTTCTGCTGAGAGTTTGTTTTTTTCACTGCAGTAGTTAGAATGCAGTTCCCTTTGCCATGTTGTTGTGCAACATCTTCAGCATCCAACATAGGTGGTGTCCTCCGTTCTCTACATTGGTCAAAATGATGGTGCTGGGACATAATTTCCATGTTCTGGAAGTCTTTATCACCAATATTCCTGGCTAAGGCTTGAGGACTTATGTGCTTTTCTCAGGGTGCCATTCCCAAGAAAGGGCAGGAAAAATGGGGTTTCTTCCTCTCAAGGACAACTGGGAATATTAATGTTTTCTCGAAATGATTCTACTTCTTCAGATATTTGCCCGTGATGCATCTTCTGGTTGATGAATTCTGTATTTACCACCTTTCATCTTCCCCCATTTTCCATTCCTTTTACAGAAGGCCTTGCTATTTTTGTATTTCTCTGCCTGAATCCTAAGCAGATTTTAATGATGTTTTCACTTCTATACTCGATTATTTTATGCAAGCATCGCACAGAAACCCCAAGCAGTCTTCTGTGTTGAAGGAAAACTTCTGTAAAATATTAGATAAATAAAATCTGCCAGACGAAGAAACTTTTTTCATAAAGAGTCTGTTAATGCAGCTGGTCCATGAGGAAAAGTATATTTTTTTTTTTCCATGACCCTCCCATTGCATGAGCACATCTCAGGTGCTGGAGCTCAGTCCTGGGGATGCAGGTCAGACTGGAAAAAGGAGCAGTGCTTATTGTTCTTCCTTCTGAAAATAGGTGGAGAAGGAAAAAAAAAAATAAATACATCTGGTGACAGCTGTGTGCTACCTCTGACAACCACCTTTCTGCATGCTGGGAAGGAAATCAGGCACAAAATGCCCATTAAACTAATAGTAGTTCTCATGCCCAATTCCCTGGGGACTTCACCGTGTGCATCCCAGTTTCCATTCAGTCGCTGGTGCTGAAAACACAAAGGGGTTTGGAGCAGGAGAAAAAGTTATGTTGAGACCATTGAACCCATTTTTCACACCTTTTCACGCTGTCTGGGACTTCTTCCCAGGCTGTGGCCGGGAGGAATTAATGGCTCTGACGATGCTCTAGCCCTGAAAAGAAACCATTTGAGGATCTTGTGATCTTCGTAACTGTCCATCAAGCTCTTCTGAAAGTGTGAAAGAAGGAAATTTGAGTGGTTTGTCTGAGTTTCTGTTCTGTGCCTCCCACAAGGCATCCTGTGCAGGGCTGCTCCGTGCACACAGTCATCCTGGAGCACAACAAATACCCAGCTGGAAGATCTGAAATTCAAATTGCAATTTTTTTTTTGTTTGTTTTAAAACTTTTTCATAAGTGAATAAGGAAAGTCCTATATTCAATACCATGAGATAGTCTGTAATGATTAATATTTGTCAAGCAAAGAGCTGTTCTCTTCTAAAAATATTGCTGAAGGGAGGCAAATGATGTCCCAGGTGCCCGATATATTGGATTTTCCCAAGGGAACCCCATTTTCCAGCAGTGCTGCATGCAAGTACATAGGCAGGAAGTTTCTTTGGTGTAAATTCTGTCCCCCGTGGACACGTTGCTCAGTATCTACAGGGGTGTTACCATCAGTCTGTGATGTTCTGCCTTGCACGAGTAGCTCCTGAATTCCCATCTTCCCTGGCTGCACGCGGTGGGCGTTTTAGTTGGGCACAAAAGGTCTAACACTGGGCTGTGACACCTCAAAGTGGATACTTTTGGGCAGTTTTGTGAGTCCATCTGGAAGCACATCTTCATATTCTCAGCTATTCTGGGAATCTGATTTGAATACGCAAAATAGCTTAAGAGGAAATGGAACCTACTTTTTTTAATAAAACATGAACAAGGGAGAAGGGAATTATTGCTCTACTTTGGTAAAAGATACTAAGGTCTTCTGTAGACTACGGGTAAAACCTTATGACTTAAGATATTACTCTCTGTGCAGGGGAAGTTGTTTGGTATCTAAAAATAAAGTTGAGGAAATTCAAGTTTAATATACCTTATATTCTTGGATGGACCTGTTCATCCCTGTCGGCTCCCACAGTCCTGGGAGGCAAAGCAGAGGGAAGGTTTCCCGGGATGGCATCAGAAAAGCCTGGCCTGAGGAGCAGACATGCTGAGCACCATCTTCTCCCCAGGTGGAAAAACCTGGGCTTTTTGAAAGTCTGTTGGCTCCTGGTGGCTCCTGTCACGATAGCTGAGAGGAAGGGACTGCAAGAGGACTGAATCAAATGCAAATGTAATATATTCAAGCAAGAATTATTCCTAATACCTTCATTGACTTTCATTGAGGTTCAGAATGCATTCAGAACATCATGGGTCTTATGAGATGAGTTAGAAAGGATGATTACAGGAAACAGGCTTCTGCTGTAGCTCTTCTCTCCTAACAGGTTACTAATTTTGGAGCTGCTGTTTTGTTGCCTGTAAAAAAAAAAGCTGTATTGGAAAGCACTGGAGGGGTGGCACAATAACGTGGCAAATGAAAATGAAGGATAACTGTAATTAAAGCATTAGAAGACAAAGACCCTTTCAAGTTGTTCCAGATGCACCCAGCCCACAGTGGATCAGAGAATTTGGTCACATTTATCAGCTTTTGTCAAGCTCACCGGCCGTGCAGATCCCGGTTTGGCAGGTCAACATGGAAATCTGTCAGGGGTTTGACCACACACCAGGTGGGATCGATCTCACCATCGCCTGCTGATGGATGGTCTGAGCCTTGGGCCAGAGTTGGAGGTGACTCCCCTTTAATTAAAATGTAGGAAAAACTCTGATTTTCTTCTTTCTTTCTTTTTTTTTTTTTTCCTCCTCTGCCTGTCCTGCCCTGTATGTGGGAACGTTTGTGTTTCTGATGACGAAGGGCTGGGGATGTCTGTTGGCAGCTGACTTCTGCTTCATCAACCACACGTGGCCCCGCTAACGAGCCGCTCTGCCCCAGGGAAGCTGGCTTTGCAAGGTGAGAAAAGTTATTTATTCTCTGGTCCTGCCTTGCTCGCAGTCTTCCCTGAAAAGAAATTGTCAATCATGCTTAATTGGACTAAATTACGTGTGGCAGATTGGTTCAGGAGCGCTGCTGGCTGAAATGAGTCCTGTGAAATTGAGTTCTTGTACTGGGGTTGCAGATGAGGAGGGAAACTGTATTCCAGCACGAGCTACCAGATCTTGGAGTAACCAGAAAATGGGGAAATTATTCCCACAATTTTGGGAGTTTTTTTTTTTTCCACTGATAAATTTTCATTGTTTTGGCTATGCTCCACAGCTTTTGTCTTATTTGTAGGAACAACACAAAGCCTTTGCTTTGCTAGAGGACAGACCTTAAATTCAGAGCTGATCTATGCAAGTAGTTAATGAGTTAAGTGGGATAAATCCCAGGAGAAGGTGGTCGTTTGCTTCAAGCCCCTTCCCTTCAATGACCTTCACCTCTCCCCTAGGTTGTCCACCCCAATGCTGCAGTCAAGGCCAGGTCTTTATGTATGTCAGGAATTCACAAATCACCTCTTGAATTATTAGGTTGTGGGTTTTTTTAGCCAGTCCACTGAACGTTGCAAACACAAAATGATCAAGAAAGTTGTGCAACATAAGTAGGAAACGTTGTTGATGGAGATGATTCCTCAAAGGCTTGGGCTGCCTGCAGGCTGGAGAAGCATCACGGTCCTCAGATGCTGGGAAGGGTTTCATGGTGTGTGTATGATGGGACTAGAGAAATGTGTAGGAAAATATTGTGTCCAGGGGACTTGCTCTTCTAAACACCTATAAAACATGGCACAACTTGAACCTCTTGTAGATGGAGGCAAGTTTCATGCTAGAGGAGCTTCCCCCCAAGATTTAACCTCCTCCGAGGAACCTGTCATCTTAACACAACTCTAACCCGACATCTTTTCCCAACTTACTGAGCAGAAATCATCAAAATACCCCTTTGCACCAGGAAATCTGGGCACTAGAGGGCCACACTGTGGGCTTGCACCTCCTCCTTGTGTTTAGGAAGACTTGTTCTGGGTGTGCATGCACCCACTTTAAATAATTACTGATTGTTCTTGGTACAGGTGTCTCTCTTTTTTTTTTTTTTGGCACATGCCTGCAGAGAATACCAAAATACCTTCTCTTGGGTCTTCCTCTTTGGTATTTTACTTGGTGCCAACCAAAGCTTGCAGCTGAATTAAGCTGCAGTCACCGATCTTCACGATGCTCATAACAGTCTCTGTGGTGCCTTCTACTTATCTTCATTCCTTCAAGCTGCAACTATCAGCTAATTCAATCAGGATTGATTAGACAGTCAATGAATAATTAGTTAAACGATTTGTGCTGCACAGCAGAAAGCCTGGTCTCTGCCAAAGGAGACCCAGTACTTGCTGCTGTTTAAAAAAAAAAAAAACAAACCCACTAAAATAAAAATAAAATGGCTATCGGGGCTGAGTTGAGCTCAGTTTCTGCTCCGTGTTCCCCTCTGGATAATCCCTCACGATTCCTGTTGGCTCTGCTGGGAAATTAGGATCAGCAACTGTGTCCCTGTGGATATTGTAGCACTTCCCAGAGCATTTTCAGTTGTGTTCGTGAAAGCAGTAAAAAAAAAAGAAAAAGATATAAAATTTATGATTTTACACTTGCAATATCCCAAGATGGATATCCAGTAGCAGAAAAGATATTCTGGAAAAGACTTTTATTTGGTTGAAATGGATCCAAGCAGAGAAAATAAAACCCTGTAAAATACTGCCTAGTTCAAAAAGTGTCATTGTTCTACAGTGAGAAGAGTCAGACATTTGTACGGTGTTTTACACAAAAAAATACTCATTTTCCATAAAGATAGGGAAAGCTAATGCTGTGGAAAGATTACATTTCTGAGTCTAGTATTTTACAGACTCCATAAGGTGGGAAATGTGGTGGGTTATTGGTTGTGTCTCTTTGGGGGAGGGAAGAAAAGAAAAAGGCAGAAAGTCAATCAGTTGCTGATGTGCCATTTCCAGACGGGATCTGGCAAATGCTCCTTTTTTTGCCATGGATACGACAGCAATTTTGTGTTCCCATAAAGCCAAGTTTCCTTCCCAAGCTGCAGGACATAGCATGACTAGATGAAACAGCTTTTTTTTTAAAAAATCTGTGTTTTTAACCCACCAGCCTTTGGAGCCAGGTGGTGTGGAGAACCTCACATCCCCAGTGAACAACTAGAAATAATTCCCATCAAATCCACAAATCCAGTTTTGCTGGAGAGCTTGTTCCCACGGAGCCCCGTTGGCGTGGGGATGCTGAGACCTGGTACATGGTTTGACCTCTCTATCCACTGTAGGCTGAGCAAATACCTCTGCCAAAATTGGTGGAATCTTCCTTAGCTTATTCTCTCCTGTTTTAAAATAATTTTTATCTACATTTACTGGCAATCGTGAATATTTGACACAAACTGTGCTGTTTGATCAGATCAGTCTCGTGTTGCTGCTGCTTTTCCCTCACTAGACAGGGGCAGGAGCACCTGGAGCATCAATCTTTTTGGTCTGATTATACCCAATTCTCTTTCTGTTGACTAGAGGCTGCCGCAGAGGTTAGAGCATCTCTCTGGCTGGCGCTTGCTGGTGGTTGGATAAATGGCCAGTGTGAATCTGAAATCATAGAATCATATGGGGTTGGAAGGGACCTCTGGAGATCATCTAGTCCAACTCCCTGCCACAGCAGGTCCATCCAGAGCAGGTCCCACAGGAATGTGTCCAAGCAGGGTTTGGAATGTCTCCAGAGAAGGAGACTCCACCACCTCTCTGGGCAGCCTCTGCCAGGGCTCTGCCACCCTCACAGCAAAGAAGTTCCTCCTCAGGTTGAGATGGAACTTATGTTCAAGTTTGTGCTCATTCCCTCTTGTCCTGTCCCTGGGCACCACTGAGAAAAGACTGTCCCCATCCTCCTGACACCCACCCTTGAAGTATTTGGAAGCATTGATCAGAAATGAAACGCACTTGGTGTGGCTGTTAGTCCAATAAAAACTGAGTCGCTTGGGATTTTGTGGGAATCACATGAAGGCAGGTAATGGGAACGTGGAGCTCAAGCAAAGGAGTCTGCCCTGTCATCTCAATCGGGGCTCGTGTTGACTTTGGTCTTGGTTTGTGGCTTGTGTTGATTTTGGTCGAAGGCAGTGTCTTGGTTTGCACTTGAAGCTCTTGAATCTTCCTAGAAACTTCCTTACTGACTCTTGCAATAATCGGTATTTGGAAAATAATAAAAAAATCAAAGAAACCCAAACCCAACCCAATGGCAGAGCGAGGGACCTGTGTGAGAATCTTGGCCGGGCAGGGATGAATGAGGGGTGGGAGCAGTGAGTACATGCAAGGAACCACTTACCCTCGTATAAAGACATTAATTCAGGTCCCCGACGGCATCAGGCTGTACCAGTGTGATGCTGTGCTGCTGCTAATTAGCCAGGTTAATCCTCAGCTTTTAATTTGGTAGTGCTAATCATTTTAGGTCCTGTGATGTAGCCGCTCTCTGAGTTTCTGACCCCGTTTACTCCACTTTGGGTAAAGAAAAAGCAGAGACTGTGATTTGAAAAAAAAAAAATGCATTTTATATTCTGGAGATGGGGACTTTGGGGAGTGGTGTGTGAGAACCTGGAATCAGGTGAAGAGCAGCTCTTGGGGCTGACAGATTTAAAAATAATCCCTAAAGCCCCACTATCTGTGCTGTGTCCCTCCAGAATAAATGTGGAGGAAAAAAAAAAGGCTTTTTAATAAGCAGTGGCACTGACAGAAGCTGATGTTATGACGGTTAGGCAAAATCCATTTGTAATCTCATATTTTTTGCAGCCAGACCCCAAAGCGTGCTGGCATGTGGGGAAAGAGCTTTTGCATCAGGGCTGTGGGGATGGCTCCTCTCCTCCTCAAACACCAAAATACCCAATATTCCTGCCTAGCAAGATCAGCAGCATCTGTCCCACTCTCTCTGCACGATGTGTGTAAAGCATCTTTCTAAGAAATAGTCTCTGAAGGAGCCAGTTTCCACAACGTTAATTTTTTTTTCATCTTCATAAATTTAGAATATGCATGGAACTATTTTAAACTCTGGGAGCAACCAGCTCCCATAAAGAAATAAACTCATGGCTCGGAGGTACAAAAATTAGGAAGATGCTCAAACATGCCAAACAGAGCGAAATAAACATTAAATATGAATATAAAAACCTCTAGGACCTCAGCACAGGATTTGCAAACACCGATGTGCTGGTGGAACTTTAAAAAATTAAATGAAGGAAGCCTTAATGTTTAAACAGTGTGTTTAAAATGTAGCCTGTGCGTTTCTTTCAGTTGTCTGTGTGTCCTTGCTTTATTCCTCTTAGGATGGCAATACGTGGAATGAAAATATCCTGCAAATAGGATTAAGGGCCTGGAGCATCTCTCCTATGAGGAAAGGCTGAGGGACTTGGGGCTTTTTAGTCTTGAGAAGGCTGAGGGGGGATCTGATCAATGCTTCCAAATACTTCAAGGTTGGGTGTCAGGAGGATGGGGCTGGCTGGTCTTCTTTCAGCGATGCCCAGGGACAGGACAAGAAGAAATAGGCACAAACTTCAGTATAAGAAGTTCCACCTAAACATGAGGAGGAACTTCTTTCCTGTGAGAGTGGTAGAGCACTGACAGAGGCTGCCCAGAGAGGTGGTGGAGTCTCCTACTCTGGAGACATTCAAACCCCACCTGGACACGTTCCTGTGGGACCTGCTCTAGGTAGACCCACTCTGGCAGGGGGGTTGGACTAGATGATCTCCAGAGGTCCCTTCCAACCCCATATGATTCTATGAAATAGACAGGTCCTTTGCTATGCTTGGCTGTGAACTCTTTTAAAGGGTTAAATCGTATATTGAGGGAAACACAAGGGTATTTGGTGTAGCTGGGTGCAGATCTGCTGCCCCTGGGCACCTCAATGGACTCCCCAAACCCGCTTGATAGTTGACCTGCTAACCTGAAAATAAATGAGGGACCAGTGATTTATTTGGATGGGGGCACTCCGACAGTGAATGGGTGTTTTTAATTTTAAATTCATGTAGGAAGAAGGGTACACATGAAAGAACATAACCTAAATTTTAATTGTGTGAGTAACTGTGGACCTCTGAACAAGCATTTGGAGCCAGGGGATGAAGAGTCTGAGTTATTTCATCTTCTTAATTAACATTAAAAATGTATTTTTACTAAGAGCCACTTAAAAGGTTGACTTTAAAATAGGTTCTGCCACTTGCTGTCATTTTTCAAACCAATATGGAAAAACTGCAGCAGCTCAAGCCCTTTCAGCTTCCATATGATAATCGTGCAAAAATCTTCATTTTTCAGCGTTCTTGTGTCTTAACTCAATTGTTTTTAATAAACATTTTGAAGCTACGAACAGTTGCTCTTTGCATGGCAGCTCGTAAGGTCAGATTGTATTTTCTTGTAAAAATTTTAAAAAAGGAAGGTTATTTGGCACATCTAAATTGTTGTGGGTTTTTTGTTTGTGGCTTTTTTTTTTCTGTTTCCTGGCAGTTTCTAATTCCAGCAAAACATCGATCTTTGTTTTGTATTCTTCAAAATAATCTTAAGGTTATTTGTACCCACAGCCGAGAGTAGTTTCCAGTTCTCTCTGTACAGAACTGGTGTAATAAGTAGAATTAATTGTACATTTGTGCTTCTAAAGAATGATATATATTTTTGTTCGGGACACACCGTGTCCCGAGTGCACAGTGAGTTTCCTGCCTTTTTTAGTGCTTTATCCAAATGCTTGTGCAACGAAGGCACAGAACCGAGGAGAAAAGCAAGGAGAAAAGTCCCACAAAGCCTAAAGCCAAACCAGTAACATCACAAAAATACAGTAAGTCGATATGAACTCCAAAAAATAAAATAAATAAATGGGAGAGCAGAGCCTGAGAATGAGCAAACGGAGCCTGAGAAACCACCACTTATTACCTCCTGCCTTTTTAATGTGGAAATAATGGGATTGTTATGAGTTTTCCCCAAGTGGGAAAGGCACTGTGTCCCCCCACAGCACTGTGCTTTCAAGAACAAAGAGGAAAAAAGTCAAATTACACTGAGGGGCCCAAATTCCACAACCTCGGTGCGCTGCCATTGGCAGCCCTTCACCAAAAAGGGCATTACTGCCTGCCAAAACGCTGCTTGGCCTGAGGTAAACGAACTAAAAATGTTTAATTTCACTAATTTCAGACAGTGCCTTGGTTTGATGCTTAGAACCATGGAATTGCCCAGGCTGGAAGGCACCTTTCAGATCAACCATCAGCCCACCACTGCCAAACCCACCACTGACCCATGTCCCTCAGCACCACATCTGCCCAGCTTTCAGATACCTCCAGGGATGGGGACTGGGGACCACCACTACCCTGGTCAGCCTCTTACAAAGTTTGTTAACCCTTTGGGTGAAGAAATTTTCCCCAATCTCCATCCTAAACTTCCCCTGGTGCAACTTGAGGCCGTTTCCTCTTGTCCTTGTTCTTTTGTCCCTTCTCCCTACTCTTTTTGGCATAAATGCCAGCCTCTTCCCTTAGAAGAGACAGAACGCTCCCCAGTACCACCAGTGCGATCCACGCCCCAAACTGGTGTGGTTGGAGCCTGATGCCTGGGGTTGAGGCACAGTGGGCCAAAATGAGATGGAAAAGTGGCCTCACAGACTCAGAAGTCAAAACTTCTGAACTGTCTTGGCAACGGATGAAAAATAACACCCTGCCCAAGGCTTTTTTTTTTTTTTTAATTTTTAAGGACCTCAGAGAACAATCACATTAAAGTAGGTCTCATAAATAATTTACCACTGCTGACTTAATGTCTTTTTTGTGCAAAGGCCAATTATCAAAACAAACATTTAGCTTTATGTAGATCAGAAAATGAAAAAAAAGTCACTTCTATGACATATGATGTATGCTTTTGTTTATAAATTGTGCTACCAAATACAACTTTAAGTGCCTCTTTCTCCACCATTTTTTAAAATGTTCCATTAAAGAAGAATCTGTGGAAAACTAACCTGCCAAGATGGAGAAAAAAGTTTAGACATGGTTGTAGCTCGTTTTGTTTCTAGATTAATGAAACTTAATACTAAGGCAACAGTTATTTTATTGGCTCACATAAATCCAACTTTTTGCTCTTGCTAATTAATAACTAATTTTCGTGCTTTTAGATGGGTGCTGGGGAGGGTTCCAATGCTTGGCCAGACCTGTCTGATCCAGCACTGGGGACACCTCGGGGCAGGCTGGAGCACGTGGCCTCAGGTTCGACAGCCAGAATTTCCATGGCTGTATTGGACCTGTGACAGCAAACGGGGTCAAGGGAACTTTAGGATGAGGACCTGTGGTGGACCTGGAGAGAATGGGTAGGGCAGGAAGACTAACCTCCCCCAGATTTGGTCTCAAGCAGCCTCCAAGTAGGCAGTTTCCAAAGATTTCTGACGAGGCACGTTCAGTATAAGTGGCCTTTTATCAGGGGAGAGAGTAAGATGCTCGACTCCAAAAAGAGCAGAGCCTCAGAGAAGCTTTCATCTTCCAACGAGGTCAAGAGAGGCAATGCATCGCCTTGAGCTACAGCGATGGACAGCAGCACCTTGCTCAGACTCCTGGGGAGGAGGATGCCTCCAGCAGAAGAACACCGTGTGGAGTGACCTACTTCAGGAAGGCAATCTCTTTATTATTTTTTCAACACCCAGTCCATTGAGTTCTGCACTTAGAAGTTTTTTCCTGGCTGTGGAAGTGGCAGCGGAGCAGGTCCCACGTACCGCTGACCCGGGTCAAACAACGCACGGCGAAAAAACTTTCTCCAAGAAAAAATTAATGGCAAAACCGTCAGGTAGCTCTGAAGTTAAATCTTGAAATCTTGACCAGGTTTGCTCTGGTTTAATGGGAAAAAAAAATTCTGCATAATCTGCAGCATTATCTTTTTAGATAATCAGTTCCTGCAAGAATTTGCATTTCTCTTAAAAATATTTTCTCAGTTTTTATTATAAAGCTTTGGAAGTGAGCGAGTTGAAGTTACAGATCCTAAATGTGCTTTGTGCTAACATTCAGAAAAAGAAGGTATTTCAAGTGCATTCTAAATGTATTTTTTTTTTTAAAAAAAAAGCTCTCCTCGCTGACGCATGTGGGCATGGCTCAAAATCTGCAAAATATTCCCTGGAGCCTCCCCACAAGAGTTCAGGTAAATGGCATTAACCGAATCTTTTCTTTTATTAGATTATCTCGTTGGTAGTGACTTTATAATACGCGCTTCCAAATCCCTCTTCTAGATGAAAGTGAGTTCTGAGCAGTTTCAAATTTTAACCCAGCTGCGGGTTCACGGAAAGGTGTATCTTTAAAGTTTTATAGCGTTGGTGTTCAACATTCAGAGAACTCCTTTGACTCCAGTAAGAAGCGATGGGATTCGAGGGAACTTCTGCTCTCCTGGAGGAGAGATCGACCGTGATTTAAGCGGCTCTGATCTCGCAGAAGAGTCTCTCTGACATTATTCACTCCTCTGAGAAATATGGGATTGTTGGAAGCTGGTAGACTTTTACCATGATTGTTTGGGTTGTCTCGTAGACGGATGAATTGCCCTATTTCACTGATCACAAATCAGTATCACAAACACTATGTCCTGTAATTGCATCTCGTGTAATAATTTATCTTTTCTAGAGTGAGAATATGGCTTACAGGTTGTAGAATAGAAGCGGTAGAAATATTTAGCTAATGGATTTTTCTAAGCCACTGCAAAAATTTTATTTGCATTATAACTTCTCCAAAACATCCATTTTTTATGGTTGTATCCATTCCCCCAGCAAAGCAACATTATTTTAATCAAGTCCATCTGCTGGAGCTTAGAAAGGGCAGGGAATGTGAGAGGAAGGCGGGTTATTTTATAAATATATGTATATTTAGATAGAGAGCAGGAGTTCCCAAAACCCCTGCTTCAAATCCCGTATGCCAGGCAGGCTGGAGTGGGAAATCCAGGCAAAGACCAGTATTTTTGAACTTCTCCGTTGCTGGGAAGCCTCCTCCCTGACTGCTGCTCTCTCGGCCCCGGGGAGCACTCCCAAAGGGCATGGTTTCCAGGAAGACCGCAGCGTTCCTCCTTTTCACCAGGCACCAGATTTAGAAATCCCTACGGCTCTCGCTTGGCCCTGGCATTTTGGTAATTGCTGCTTCTTTTGTGCAGCCCAGGTCTGTGTCTTCTCTGATGAAAAAACGTTTCCTTGTTCAGGTGTTTCACTCCTGCTCATCAGCTCATCCTTTCTGGTCCCACTCGGCGCTCCTTCATCTGCGTTGTATTTGGGAAAGAAGGTGAGAAGGGTTTATGCTGCTCTTTGCTTTGGTTGTCCTCTTTGTAACACCTTATATCGCTCAGAAGCGTTCAGCGGTCACACCAAACTCTCCTGTCCACAATTCCAAATGCTTCTTCTCACATGACATGTCAAGGCTGGTGTATCCTGATACGGGGCCAGGCTGTTTGTCCGTCTCACACTTCTCTCTGTCACGTCATGCCACAAAATTTAAGCTGTGGATGGCACCGATCATACCCCGATGAAGCACAATCTGCCTTGGGATCACGTGATTGATGCACTTCACTTTGTGACACTACCTCCTGCAGCGAGAGGATGCTTATAACATTGTTCATTTAATAAGGTTGGACTTAAGGGTCTTCTCCAACATAAATGAGTCCATGATCTTTGGACTTCACGATCTTAAGGGTCTTCTCCAATCTAAATGGTTCTATGATCTCTGGACTCTATCTATACCCATGAATCCAGCAACCTCTGTTTTTTTTCTTTGACACAGCCATGTTTTACTTGGACTGATCAAACTTTAGCTACAGCATAGACTTTTTTGGCCAAGTCGTTAACAGGTGCTGCAAATGAATTACTATTTACCAGCAGCAAGGATGCTGTGCATCTGAACGTGTTTGGAGAGTTTAACTTCATTTAACGCCCCAGACTAAGAAGAGGTCTCCAAGACGGGCTGTCATCTGTCACCTCCCACCCAGAGGCTCCCCCACAGGTTCCACAGGATTTAGAAAATATTCTGGAAGCCATCTGCTCGCCCAAGGATAAGACTCATTAACGGAAAAAACGTCAGAAGAAATGATCAGCAGAATTCTGTCTCTTCTATATCTTTGTTGTCTCCTGTTCCGAGTCCTTCACGTTCAGCTGCAGTTTCCCTATCTAGGTTAGGCGTTTGGGGAGTTCTTTATCTCCTACTGTGATTTCTCCAATGTCTGAGTCTCTTTTCCAAAGACAGCTTTTCTGTCTCTGGTTGATAAGGCTTGTTTTTGGAAGATCAGGCGTTTTTGTTTCTTTTTTTCCCTTCACTTGTCTTTACCTTCTTCTTCCCCAGTGTCATTTCTCTCAACTGGCCAGTTATCTCCTCCTCTCCGGAGAGCACGTCTGTCTTCTCTTTCTCTTCTATTTTCTTTTCCGTGGTACCACTGTTATCTGCAGTTCACTTTGGCTCATATCTTTGTGAAAATGTTTCCTCCCACTTCTCTTCTTTCTCCCTTCAGCCTGCATCCATCCAACCTTTTATTCGTATCTCCTCGGTTTTTCAAGTTACCTAAAAATTTACTGCTTTTGCTCAGGAGAAGTAGATCCGACCGGGTTTACGAGGCCTTTTGGTGCAGGACGATGTCACAAATGGACCCAGAATAACCTACGGTGTCAAACAGAGGATGATTTGTAATACGGTGACTTTATGTGATTTTTCACAAGAAACCAAATAGGATATTTTTGCCTGTGAATTTGACTTTATGTTCTGTGCTTTCTTGGCAGCCAGTGCACATACGTGTGTGTATCTGTGTGCACGGGACAGGGATGAGGCCCTTAAGATGTTTTTCTTCAAGAAGCCTTCATGGGCTTCTGCATGGGCATAAGTTTAGGGTTATGTAGTTGTGCTCCTTCAGTTGTCATCGGGGTATCTTCAGGAGCAATTACCACAGTGCACGAATTCCCAGTTTTGGAAAAGAACCATTAATGAGCAGTACCCCCAGATTCTTGTGCTGTTCTGAAAAAAATCTGATTTATCAAAATTAAATCATTATAGGTACTCATTTGATATTTTTTAATAAATATTACCGTGCTGTTTATCACCATTGCTATAAAACCACATCTACTCTTGCAGAATTGCAGAAAATAAGAATAGAAGAGTTTACTGGCTACAGTATGTGGAATAAACTAAGTTAGTGACAAATTTTTTTAACAATATGTTGTATACCTAAAGGAAATCAACTTCTACATTGCTTCACACCCGCAGTATTGCTTTTCTTGTATTTTCTGGTAAGTTTTGATTTAATAGGTATATTTTTCAACATCTCTGTTAACATTTAATGAAAAATACTAAATGCAGTAACTTCTATTGAGTCCTAGCTACCCTCCATGCAATTCCGACAGCTGGGACTCTGTAACATACCCATAGTCTGTGCCACACACTCAGGTTTTAAAATTATTAAATTCCCCTATTTATTATTCTCTTAAGGATTTCAGACACATAATCTGGGGGCTCAGCTTAGTTTTTATTTTATGCCCAGTAAAACACCTTTCAAGTGTCTCCTTGAGTGCTTTTGCACAGAGGAAAACAAAGAAACAACACGCAATTGTCAGAATTTAGCTTTCCCATAAATATCTAGCTGAAAATGGCTAACAACTGGCTCTCTGTTTCTAGCACAGCAGTGAAATATCAGTCTCTAAACATGTTCTTGTAGCATACTTAAAGATGTTTGGCTTTTTTTTTTTTTTAAGTCAGACCCAGTAGCCACTGAATAGATGGAGAAGTGTTTACATTTTTTTTGCTCTTCGGCTTCATTTCCATCTAGTCAAACACGAGGGGGATGTAATATATTCATTTTGCAAGAAAATTCTATATCCTTTGGAAGCCATGAATGATTCAGCAAGGCACTATCAGAGATGATAACAGTTTTGCTGAGCTGTCCTACTCCCCATTGTCATGTTATCAAAATGCACTGCAATAAAGGACCCTTTGCATTCCCCTGCTTTATCCTAGAAGCCCACTGATGGTCTCTGTAACACATAATCCATTCCTTAGCCTGTTGCTCAGATTCCCTGCTTACCTTGATTTATAGTTTCTCTTCGCCGTTAGCCACCTAAGGAATTTCCATATGCAGAACTATTTAAATTGGACAGGCCCTTTGCATGTCTCTGGCTCGCTTTCTTTTGTAATGCAGCAGATGATTATTATTATTTTTTCTAATCCTACCCCATGTGGAATCACATCTCAGCTGCAGGGAGTGGGAAATGAATGCGATGCGAGAAGGGACATGGCACGGAGGCTAAATTACATTCTTACTCCTTTGCCTTAGTATCTGACTCTGAACTTGTCTACAAGCTGCTGGGCAGTAGGTCCTGGCAATGTCAGAAAAGCTTATATGTATGAAAGGATGTGTAACGACCACTTAAAATCTTTTTTTTATATTTACTCTTGCATCCCTGGGGTAGGAAAGTGCTATTGTCTCTGTTTTACAGATCAAGTTCTTGAGGAGAGTATTCCCAAAGGGGAGCTCTGCCCGCAGGGGCTGATGTTCCCAGGCTTTTTCTGTAGGTAATGGCAAGAGCTCTGAAATATGGTTTTGCTCGAGCTCTTCTCCCTCTATTTCCTGATGTTGACCCCTCCACCAGCTGCCCAAGGGCTTGCTGGAGCCAACTGTGGAATCCATGGCAAGGTGAGGAACTGCAGTGAGGCCCCTGCACACCCCCCGAACCAAAATACTTACAAAATACTTACATACTTACAAAATACTTACATATTTTCAAAATGTGAGGAATGAAAATTTCTTAGCCCCCCCTCAATCTGTAGCAGAGCTTGCCCCTAACAGGTAACTCATCTCCAGGTTCACAACAGGCACAGAAACTTGCGTCCAAAATGTAATTTATTTAGACGATGTTAAGCTCCTGAAAAGGGGGAATTAGAATTAAACGCCTTCTCGAGCGTAGCCCTGGCACTGCAGTCGTGATGCTAGAAAATGCTGGAGCACAAGCACTTGAGACAAACACAACAAGCTGAACAAACAAGCGAGAAACACTCCACATGCATAAAGGAAGCAATTTGTAAGCGTTCGCCTTCTCCAGCAAAGCCCAGAAAGCAGGCACCGGTCAAAAAACATCAGCAATAACCATTTCACTGAATTTAAATATAGTAGCGTGTCCCTGACTACCATTATTTTACTTGTCACTTTGTCATTGCTGGCAGTATTTTATTTTATTTTTTTTCTCTTCTTTTCCATATTTCACTGTCTAAAATAAAAGCCTTGAAAACGTAAACCTTACTTTTGGCTGAATGCTGTTTGGAGAAAATTTGATTTTTAGCAACAAGGAAGTTTAATAACTCTAACACCAGGGCTGAGAAAGCACAAAAGCTTGTGGTGGCCTCTTCTGCTCTGTGCCTTGCCTTTATTTCACGTGGTCTGTGGGGCCGTGAGGAGTCACACTCACCGATTCGGCCCGAGCTGCATTTGAAGGATGACTCCAGTTCGAAGAGCCATGGCCAAGGTGAGCTACGTGGAGGGGTAAAGAGATCCAGGGAGGTGTGGGTTTGGGTCTGAGGAGGTGGTTGAAGCTCAGGGCAAGGTCTAGATGCCCCTTTGGAACTCTACTTTCAGCCGAACTCTTGGCTAAGAGTCGGATCCTGCCCAGCTGTAGAGGATCTGGGGACACTGGAGGAAACCTACGGTCGTTGCTTGGGTTCAGATTGTTAGTTCCATGTTCTGGCTTTGCTTCCCAAGAAAAGAAATCACAGTCTGTGCAACCTCCCCCAGCCCAATCGCAGAACAAGGATTGAAAGAAACAGCAAGAAGCTGCACGTACGCTGGTATCATTTGAGGAGTTCTGAAAAATCTCAATACTTAGCTTTTACGTTTCAAATTTACATTGGGTGCTCTCTGTGTAGGTGGTTGGGGTGGAGCTGTACTGCACAACTCGAGGATTCGTATTAATGATGATTTGGAGGCATATTGCAATCAGGGATTGTAATATGCATCATAGATGCCCAAAGATACCTTTCAACCTGAAACATTTATGCTGCATCCCTTTGAAGAGATTGACTTGCTTTATTTTAGTCTTTTCAGTTGATTTTACCAGCCATAGGTGAATTATTTTTGAGTATCGTATTTATTAAATTTCTTCTGTGTGATCGTTCTGATGGGCTTCTGCATATCGGCGTCTGTCATCCCAGGGTCTGTTCACTCTCCTTCATCCCATGTTTTTCCCAGGAAAGGTTACTGGAAAGGTCTTAAAGTTTAAAACTCTACAGCTAAAAACCCCTCTGCTTCTCTTGTACACTAATCTGAATCCCTTTTGTTTCTGGTGTGCTCTGTATAGCTGAGGTAAGTAAATAGTCAGTCCCTAAACAGATGGCCATTAAGTCCATCACTCAAATGCCAACCGTTCTGGGAGCTATCAACCTTTCTGCGAGGACGAAGGGAAAACCAAGCAGGTAAATGCAGTGTTCATCCAGTGTCCTCTCGGTGAACTTTCTTCCCAGGCTTTGTGCACGTTCTCTGCAATTTAAGACAGTCTCTGATGTAAATCCGATTACCACGCTTGATAATCGCATTCTTGTAAGCTTTATTTATTGTTAAATGAAAGGTTTCACAAGGTATGAAAGGTTTCACTCTTGGTATGCAGATGAAGGGAACAAATTCCCTCTTTGGATGGTGTGTGATGATCTTGACTGAGTTTTGGGGACGCTGGACTCTCTGCTTGATTTGTATCAAGGAAAGCCACAAATCTGAAGAGTTTGTACCTGGAGACAAGCTTGGCTAATTACTAACCACTCCTTACTAACACTGGCTTTGGAAGTGTGATCCAAGAGTTGGACAACACTTACTCTTGATTTGTGTTACCTGAGCATCTCTGAAATGCTGTATTTTAAATGAGAATTGGTGAAAAGTGGTTAAACACACCTCCCTTCATTCACGTTCTGCAGAACAGCTTTCACACGCTGCTCGTTCTCTCAAATCACTGTTGATCTTTGTTTTAGAGATGAAAAGAGCACAGGGATCAAGGGAAGACACTGCCTGTCCCTACTTTGTTATATTTACATTTTGAGCACGCCTCCTTAGGGCTGATGTGAGCTCTGGGCTAAAAAAAGTTCATTGTGCCTGCACGTGACATTTTTCTTTCCACTTTTGCTGTCTATCCCTAACAGCTCTGCTCCGTCTGTTGTATTTTTAAACACTTAAGATCGTGTGCCACAGTAATACTGAGTATTATTATGGAGTATTATTATGGAGTATTGCAGAGATTGGTGCACAACATCACCCGGGTCTCTTTTAAGGTTCCCTCAGAATTCAGGCTGTACTTTCCAGATCGTGTTGTATTTATCGAGTGAATTTGGCCTAAATGGCTCTGCTCTCTCCAATATCTAAAGACTTCTCACTCCCTGTCCCTGAGGCACTTCACCTCCGCGATTAGTCTCCTGGATACTTTGAAAGAATTCTGTCATCTATGGAAACACTCGAGCTAACGTGGGTAATCTCTGCCATCCTCTGTTTTGCTGAAAAAAGTGCTGGAAAAGTTCTCATTTAAAGAGAAGCGTTTGATGTAAACAAGCCGATGTGGCCGGCAGCTTTCGGGGATAAAGCAACACCACCATTTTTAATTTTCAGGTTATATTACCAGCTTTTTATCTGCAACTCCCTTGGTTCTTGCTGATCTCTTAGGAAAGTGTTGTTTGGCCGTGAAGTTACGCGGCGCTTCGAGTTTGATCTGACCTCTGCTTTGTCACTTTTGACGTTTCTCTGACTGTGATATTTTCTACTTCTGTCAGGTTTAAAGAAAAGATATTTCTTCAGTTTCTTCTGTAATAAAAATCTGTACAGATAAACACTTTAGCTTTTCAAGAGAATCTTTATTCTACAAAATTGCTTTCTTTATACCCTCCTGGCGAAGCCTATCCCCCAGCTCTCTTGCAACTTGCCTGCTTCTGAGATAATTAAAGTTTTTATATCTTTGACTCTCTGATCTTTGCATTCTTTCTTAGCTCATCTGTTACACCCCACGGTGTAACTACCAGAGCTTATTACTTAGGCAGGTTTGAAAGAAAACCTTATCTGTGCCACATCGCTGCTGCTGTTGGCGTGATAACCTCTAGACTCGGTGGTTCCATTCTCTATTTTAAAGCAGAAAGAAAGAAGGAGATTTTTCATACTCCTGCTACTTTGTGTATTTCTTAATGATTTGTCTTTTTTTTTTTTAATAAAATGTATGTTTGGGTTTGTTGTTTTTTTAGGTGGTACAGGTTTTACTGAGGTCTGTTCTGTAAACGTTAGACACTCGGAGGTTTCAGAAATTAAACTGGCAAACGGAGCTACTAAACTACTGAAAACTGAACTGCTAAAACCTTATGTTAGACTCAATAAAGACATCATAGCTTCTTCCCACAAGTAAGTCACTTGTTTTTTTTGTCTCCTGCTCAACAGACATTTTTAAGACGTGAAAATCCATTACAAACTTAGTATAGTATTGGAAAAAATGGTTATATATTTAATAGCTAAAACTGGTAAATTAACTCTTTTATTCATCTTTAATGAAAATATTGCCCGTGCCTGGCACATCTCTGTAGCTCCCAATGTAAAATGTATTTCTGAAAAAGAAAACCTCTGCAAATAGCAGTAACGTTGGCTTTCTTGCATTAATTATTTTTCGAGCTAACCCATGTAAATCGTGTGAAAAGTTAAATTTACTGCATAATACGAAACCACCATTTCTCACCTTATTGTGCTGGCCATGCTTACGCCACAGTAATGCGTTTCCCATGACAGGTCCTCCTCTGTAATTCATAAACCACAATAACCACTAAAAAACATAGGGGGGTTGTTTGTTGTTGTTTTGGTTGCTGAACCTCACAGAACGTCTGTGAGAGCTCCCAGTAAAGCCAACTGGGAGAGGCTCCTCCAGAGAAAGCTCTGGAGCAGGAACCTCCATCAGCTGCCCTGATTTCCTTGATTTACCCACCCCTCTCTTGGCCATGGAGCAGCCAAAGGATATTGACTTGATTACCAGCTGTTGTGAACCTCTGCATACAGCTACATTAGAGTTGTGCTGCGAGAGGCTCTGGGAAATGCTCAGCTCGTTAATCACTTACCTATTCTGCACCGGTGAGGCTTCTGGTGGAACACAGGAGGTTCCACCAGCCTTTGCTGATGGTGCAACGCGTTGTCTGTCGCCCACTGAATAGCAGCCCCGCGGCCAGGAACTTGTTTCTATTTGGTCCGTGGTGTTGTGTTCCATCCGAGCAAGAAGGTGTCTTCTTTTCTCCTGGTTTTTCCAGAACACTTATGAACAAGTCCCTACAGACAGCTGGTGGGACTGGGGTCACTTAAGAACAGAGCAGTAAGTGACTTAGAAGCCTGCAGCATTGATTTCAGGATGACGCCCGTGTGTTTTTTCAATAGTGTGATGCAGAAGTTCCTGAGTTTGGCACCAATAGCCCCAAATAACCCTCTACCACAAGCTAAAATGGACATATTTGTGCAGGGAGACGGGCTGTGGAGAGACACTCTACTCTGCGCTACGGACACGCCGCAAAACCAGTAAGTGCTTTCAGTGATTTTACAAGAAAAACAGGGGTCACGTGGGTTGGAAGTGATGTTATGATCTCTTCTTTTCTTTCTTTCAATACTGAAATAAGGACACGGCCTGTGCAGACTGAATTATTCTTCTAGGATAGAGGCCTTACAAAGCTATTAGGCAGGACAAACGATACCATTATGAGCCCACAGGTATTGTGTTAATGACCAGTTTCTTCAGCTTTGTTGGGAACACGACCATTTAACTGCACCGCTGTGGGTAAAGCAGGAAGTGAGGGAGAAACTGAGCCTCTTGATAGACATGCACTGTAGTTAGTTTGGATCATTTTATTTAATAATGTTACTTTTTTTTTTTTATAAAAACATCTCTAAAATGTGAAAAAGAATGCACTAGTCACTATTACTGCTTCAGAATTTTAAGAGACACTTTAAATTCTCCATTATCTCCTTGTTCCTGGAGTAAGGACCAGAGACACCAGATTAAAATGGTTTCCTTGGACAATGCAGTATGTTGAAGTACTTTTTTTCTTCTCTTCAAAGTCCTGCTGATAGTCGCTTATGTCTTCACCTTCTAGTAAATTACATATATTTCTACTAGATATCTACTGGTTTGTCCTTTATTGTTGGGCTTTTAGGACATCAGTCTGCTTTGGCTGCCATCTCCTTTCTCTATATAGAGGAGAGCAGGTTTGCCATCCTCTCATGCAGGTGATGTCATGCAGTGACAGGACGAGGGGCGATGGGTTTAAACTGAAGAAAAGCAGATTTAAATTGGAGATTAGGAATAAGGGTGGTGGAGCACTGGAAGAGGTTGCCCAGGGAGGTGGTTGAGCAACGAGTGGTGTTCCGCAGGGATCTGTACTAGGACCAGTACTATTTAACATCTTTGTTGGTGACATGGACAGTGGAATAGAGTGCACCCTCAGCAAGTTTGCTGATGACACCAAGCTCAGTGGCGCAGTGGACACGCTGGAGGGAAGGGATGCCATCCAGAGGGACCTGGACAGGCTGGAGAGGTGGGCTCGTGCAAATCGCATGAA
>JAOTQQ010000079.1:1368204-1388834 GCA_026546715.1 Gallinago undulata | reverse complement strand
TCAAGGCCAGGCTGGATGGGGCTTGGAGCCACCTGGTGTGGTGGGAGGTGTCCCTGCCCAGGGCAGGGGGGTTGGAATTAGATGATCTTCAAGGTCCCTTCCAACCCAAACCATTCTGTGATTCTATGCCATTGTGGAACGATGCAGGTATAAGGGAGAACACACCTGGATGATGAAGTGGGAAACAGGGATGTTTGGTAGGACTAAGCTGTTCTAGTTTAACGAATTATCTGCTTCAGCGCGTGAGCTAAACCAAAATCTTTAGAAGTCAGTCAGTGAAATTCAAAGACAACCGGAACAATTTTCTTTCAAATCAATACGTTTTCCAAGTGATAATTATTTCTCAGAGATATGCAATAGGGAAATCAGAGCTACCAAAATCACATTAATATTTTCCCTTTACAAACCGAAGAAAAAAGAATTGTTTAGAAAGAGAGAAAATGTCAATAGCCTTCAAAGACTGGAAAAAGAGAAGTTTACAAGAGCATGGTGTGAAATGCTAATATCAAAAATCAAGTAAGGAATGGTATTTGTGGATGAAGTCTTCATAAATTTCTGTCATAATGTGCAATGTTTCTGTAAGTGGCAGAACAGCTGGGGAGAGAAGAAGGAATCTGACAATAGGATGCACACGATGCAAAAGGCTTGCAAGAATTATGGGAAATGAAATATTAAATTATCTTTTACGCATTCAGAGACATTTGAGAGCATTTCCTCTACTAGGATTGTCATTTTGGTAAGCACAGAGTAATGAGATCAGATCGGGTTATTTCGCTTCTAGATGTATAAATGTCTATTGCTTCTCCCCCCCAAAAAAAGCTAAAATGACAAAAAGCATTAAAAATGAATGAATGATGGTGCAGCTTTGCGGTAGGAAATCACATTTTGAGTTCAGATGCCAACAGCATTCTTTCAAACCCGAACTGATCAACAAAACGAAGACGGCCAGGATTAATTGGCTGTAGTGGAAGTCTGGGGACTGCAGGAAGGAAAATATTGATGGGGCCGATACCAGAGGAGAGAAAAAAAAAAAACCCACCTTGAGATTCCGCAGCGTCAGTGAAAAATAAAAAGATTCATCTTAAACAGAAGAAACAACTGGAATAAAAACCCAAGAAGGGCTCAGTTTCTTAGAATAAGATTCCAGCGGCAGAAAAGCCCAACCAGAGTGAGCAGGTGAGAGGCAGATTTACAAACCCCTCTTTTGCCGCAAAAGCCATTAAAGCCACAAAATTTGGCCCGAGTCCATACCCACACATCCCTCTTCTACCCCCGTGCATTCTTTGGGGTTGCAGGAGCTCTGCTGGTGCTCAGAAGGGACCAGCTGAATACACCCTGCAGGCTTCTGTACCACTTCAACTACCCTCCTTCGTTGGGAAGCGGGGGAGTAGTTAGAGCAACGCCAGGTCCACCCCTCTGCGAGTGCCAAATCTGTGCTCCCCAATCCTCTGCAGTATTCCCAACAAGGAGGAGTCTGTAAACAATTGATATGCTGCTTTCTGCTCGCAGAACAAAACCAGGACAATTTCCAACGATGTCGATATGTTGAAGCTCTTCTCTGACTAATTAATTGATGAACAGGAAGGAGAAAGCCCCAAACTAACCAATTCTGAGTTGTAAATAACGCACCCGGTTTCAAACAAACTCAATTAGAAAGGTTTTTCCCTTTTCGGCAGCAGAGCACTCATAATTCTCGGAGAAAGTCTGAAATAAATAAGCTTAGAATTGGGCAGCTGTTCGCAAATTAGCACTGTCGCAGAACTCGCCTTTTTTTTTAATCCTTTTATTATGCAGACTGAAGATTCATTTTAACCCACCGCAGACCACTCGACCGGAGATTTAACTCATTCTGAGCCACCTGCTGCTTTGGTAGGAGTGAACCAGCGCATAAACACACTGGTTTTGGTGGGGTTTTTTTTTCAGGGTACGCAGAGAAGCGGGAGGAAGCCGTAGTATTTCTTCTGGCGGAGTTGGAAACCTGGACTGAGGGAGGAAAAAGTTAATGGTGGGTAGAAACGGAGTGCCTTCTGTCATGCGCGGAGTTTCAGCAGCTCCGGAGGAGGCAAATTAAGGCAGTTCCCAGTTTGAAGGGTCCCTGGGGGCTGACACACCACAGCAGATGCTCTCCCGAGGTGTGGGTGGTGTCTTCCCACCACGAGGTGGATTTCACTGAACCGCCTGGTTTGGGATGGATTCACATAACACCTTGCAAAAGCTAAACCGAATTAATGTCTTTTCTTAACGAGGGAGATGCTGCGAGCAATAGAAATGACATTTGGGTAATGCCTCGGGAAAACATTTGGGAAGAGTACTTACAAAGGGAAAGCTACTTTCTCCTTTTGTAGAGCATTTTATTCCTTTACAGGTAATATTTCTGTTATTGTTGCAGGTACCAAGGCCAAACCCCTCTGCGTTTGAAGGGCATAAATGCAAACGTGACGCGAGACGCCGAGTTTACACCACAATGGGTAATGACTGTTCATTTATTTGTAAGTAAAAACATTTGCAGTTTATTTTTGAGCCAAAAGGATTGTTGGCCGCTATTATACGCATGACAATGTGGTACCTCGTTTCAAACGTGGCAGCAGTTACTGACAGAAGCAAAGACTAACCCCCAGAAAACACTGCATATAGAATATCTGTTTTCCAAATAGGAATGAGGTCACCCTTGGATGTGATCTATGTGTTATTAAAATGAAAGATTTCCCTAGGCAGGGAGCCATTAAGCCTGAATTAACGCCGTAAATATCTAACAGCTACTTCAGGTGAATAATTCTGATTAAAATATTGCTGTAGTTCTCTCAAACCGCGCTGCGTTGAGTATCAGCCTGGAAATTAAAACCCAACGTTTAGCAGACGCTGACACGCACACGTGTAGGATACGGTGGAGAATTTGATGGGGGTTTTGGGGACGTGCCTTTGATGGGGAGAGGAGGTGCCACCGGTGCCTCTGGCGTGGTCCCTGCTGGGTGGCTGCAGAGCCCCCCCGGGATGCGAGGACCAGGGTTGGATTTCCTCCTCTGCCTTAAGAGAACCTCAACCCGCAGCTCCCGGGAGATCTCAGGAGGCCTCTGGCTAATGAGGCAGGGAGGAAACCTCTCACGGTCCATCCCATTAAAGCCCTATCGCTTCGTACAGAATCATTAAGTATTAATTGGGCCAGAAAGAAGGCAGGGTGACGCTGTGGCTGGTTGGGTTCTACGCCTGCCTCCGATCGATGTTTAATTTTCTCCTGTTAAACAGCCTTTAGAGCGTGGGGACATGGACCCAAGCCCGCTCGCCTGGAGGGGGATGAAATTACCCTCCGTTGCTGGCACGTCCAGGGACACCAGGGGGATGCTCGGGGACACAGAGACTGTCACCCTTACGCCAGCCAAACCGGTACCACAGCACAGCATCCTCTGTGTGAAGCAGCAGCACGTAAAAAAAAAACCAAGTTTTCTAGACCTTCATGTCACTCCACCTGCAGCAGATAGAGCTCATTTGCCACCTCCTGAGGCTGGGAATGCACCCCTTCTGACAACGCGGGGCTGTATAAATAGGGATATTTTAAAAACCTGAGCTCTGAAGTGCCCTGGAGACCTGGCTCACACCTGGGAGACCAAACATGGCAGTCAAGGCCTCCTGAAGCAGAGGCGATAATTATTTACAGGTCTTCCAGCCCCTGGATGAATGATTTCTGCGCTGCCCGGCTGGGCTGAAAGGAGACGGCAGCCATGCGTGCCCTCTGGGGCTTCTGTGAAGCCCGACTGGAAAGAGATGCTCAGGAAAAAAGTCTGCTAGACCAGGCAAAACGATACCTCCCTGGCAGCCCCAGCCCCAAACTCCACCCAAGTACGATGTGGTATTTATTTTATACCCTTTTTTTTTTTTTTTTTTCCTAAGCAGCAAGTTCATTTAGAGCATCATTGGGTTCACAGCAAAGGAAGGGTGATTTTGATTTTAAAACGAATGTTTGGTTTACTTCCATGTTGCAGATACGCAATTCCATAAGTGAAACAAAAAGGAGAAAAATAATGGAGGTAACTCCATTCAGCCGCTGCCATCCCACAGGAAGATGAACTTCCTCCTCAGATGTTCCTGGCTTTGCCAACCTCCCTTCTCCCTCCGTGAATTCTCTCTCCTGTGGCTCACGAGCTGCTTCAAGCACAACCCGCTCGCAGCTAGATCAAACTCCGGTTATCCTTTCATGTTTCATGTTCAATCCTGCCATTTCTAATGGTTTTACTCCATTTCCAGGAACTCTAATTGAGTTTGTAAAACATTTTTTTTTTTTTTTTCCTCTGAGTTGAGACCAAAACGATGGTAATCTCTCTGATCAACGCCTCCGAGGTTTCCAGGAGAACATGTGCTGAAATCCCAAAGGCAGCTTTATGGTGTGAATTCAAGACACTTTTTATTTTTAATAAGAAAGCTATAGGACTTCCAGTATTCATAAAGCTGGTAAGATTTTGAAGTACAATTTGCCCTTCATGCAAATGGAGATTGGAAGCACAGATTAAGGAGGAAAAAAAACAAACAACCCAAACAATTGATAGGATAATGCTAGTAACAGAAGTTTTAATTTTAAAAAAGGAGATTATTTGAAGGGGAAAGATAAATAGTATGACAAAGCAAACTGAGTTTTACTAAGGCGATGTCTTCATTTATCACGTAAACTTTCCTATGAACAAGCAAGAGAAATGATTAGAGCAGATGTGATCAAAATTGTTCCTGAGGTTTGGCAAGGGGGCAGATTGTTGTGTGGCACCTGGGACATTACCAAGAATAAAAAGCAAATGTAGTAAATAGGGGAATTTGATGCATTTTTAAGCCCAGATCCTGTCCCGATTAAGACAAAAACTGTCAGACTAGCTCAGCTCCGTCGTCTAAGGGGCTAGGACTGCAACGTGGTCCCCTAAGAGATGCAGTTATGTGTATTAATTTTTGAGGATTTTTACTGTGAATTTAGGACTTGGAGGCAGGCTTCTTCAGGCTCCATCTGTATTTGTCCATTAAACTCGCCTGGGACCATTCTCCGGCACTGGGATCAACTGGCACGGGATGGATGCCCTCTTCCTGCAGGGGTGACCACAATCCGATTTTAGCATCTGTGTGCAGATACAGAAACGTCCTTTAGAACTTGATTTACCAACTCCCTGGGAGAAGGAGGCTGCTCAGGTAAGCACTCAGTTAAGGACCCTTGTTGTCTTGATGTAATCACCACGACGTCGATACAGAAAATATTCCGTATCACATAAACCAGTTCACTCAACCTTCTGGATACCGATATTTATTCTAAAGTAAATCAAAAGAGCGACTTAACCCACCTTCTCTCTCCTCTGAGAGGGCAGAGGTATCACCTGAGTGACAGGGGGGAAAAAGGGCACCTTAACTTTCCTCTTCCATCCCAAATGAGTTTTCTTAGCTTAATTGACTTCATGTGGTTTTTATGCCCTTCCTGTTTTTAACAAGCAGCCAAAAGGAAACCACTTCTGGCCTAAAATTAATGGTAAGTCACGGGTAATGAAAAATCTGTACTTCAGTCACTCCCACAATGAATGAAATGGCTTCACCGAGAAGGGTATAGAAGTAATAAACTTGTAATAAATGTCAGAAAGATGTGAGCCCCTTATTGGAAAAAACTTCATGTACTGCTTTTAACAACTGAAGCTGTCAGTTATATAAATGATAATGTGCATTGAGGGAAAGTAAGCTATAAATCCTTTATTTCTGAAATGAAATTTTATCAAACATGAAGAAATAGGTTGATGACAAAATTAATTCCCTGGTCGTGCCAAATATGCATCTGGATATCAGTGGTTCGAATTCAGAGCAAAACGGATTTTCTCAGATACATCTTTTTGCATCAGGAGTGCTTTGCATCCCAAAGTGCCTGTGTCCTTCTGATCCTCCTCGCCCTCAAACTAAAAAACAACTCTGGAATATTATTTTTTACCATCGGTAACTGGTTACTGAGCAGAGCTTTGGGTGCTGATGCCAGCACACACGTGGTCGCACAGCAGGGTGGGACATCCAGAGGAACCAGGAGAAGAAAATGCTCTTCACAAACCCCAGCACGGGGTGGTTCAATGAGCAAACACTGACCCTGGGGAGTTCCAACACTGGCTTCTCCCTGGACCTGCAACGGAGCTCACCGAGACTTGAGATTCCTTCTGGGTCTGCAGCTGCAGAACGAGACCCAAAGGTTTAGACTCAGCTCCGTCTACGTTTTCTAGCTTGACTGAGCTTACTCATCTTCTTAAATTTGAAGCAGATTGATGCATCTAAATAAGAAGCCAAACCTGGAGCGGTATTTATGCTAATGCCCTTACTTCGCTCCCATTACCAGAGAAATATATTCTGCTCTTTAATTAAGAAAACAGAAGCAGAGGTAAATGACTCCACAAAGACAGGACCAGGAAGAAGCAGCCCGAGGTTCACCCTTTATGAATAAACAAGGCAAGACACGGGCAGTTACTAAGATGTGCAAGAGAAAAGGAAATTAAATCACAAAGCCCAGATGACATTTGTCTGAGAGTCCTGAAGAAACTCAAGTCTGAAATAACTGAACTGCTGCCAAATGCATGTAATTCATCATTACACACGCCTGATACATCAGATGAGTGGACTAAGTGTCATACCCTGCTTTAAAAAAGCTCCAAGATTTGTGCTCGAGACGTAAAGGGAGTACAGGGCATAAAGTATTTAAAGGCAAGGGTATTTCAACCTTCTCGTGTAGGGCAGGAGAATTTATCTCAGAGGTTATCCAATTTCTTCTCAAATAGTAAAAACCAGGCTGTGCAGTGGCAGAGAAAGTCTCCGTCAGGGGCGGCCCGGGATGAACGGATGCATTAGCTGTGATTGCTTTAATGTTATAAATGATAACTTCACGGGGCTGATGAATAGTTACATTTGGTTTACCTGCCGCGCCGCATTTGAAAAGGTAATACAGCAAAAGCAATAAAATTGAGTAAGTAGAACAGCACGGGCTGCTATTACCTAAAAAATAATAAATGAATTACACCGAAAGGCAGTATACATGCAATAACTGTCAGTCTGTTATCTATCAGCCCATTTTATTTCCATTAGGCGGTGGGAAGGAGTTCTATATTTTGTGTAATTATTGATGTAAAACTCAGATGAAAACGAATTGGCTTCTTCCTTCAGCTTTGTTTTCCTTTCTGCATAAGCTCATCCACAAGTCAAAGGATCTGTTCTAGGAAATAAATATATATATATATAAATTTTTTTTTCCAGCCTCACCTGCCAGAAAAAAAAGGTTACCTTCTGTCATGACAGATTGGTTAGAAGGTCGTGGTGGATATTCCACTAGAGCTACGAATAGATTTTTTTGGCACAACGCTAGATACATTTATGATAATGCATCACAATATTTAAAAGTGCTTGCCAAGAAAAAGCATTGGTTTTATTTAGGCGCTATTTAATTGCAGCCTGTAAAAGCTGAACGGATGTGAACTTACGCAGGTCACACCATCGACCCAGTGACAACCCGTCTGACGGCGATACCCCTTACCTGTCTGGAAAGAAAATAGCCCTACTTTCTCTGGGAGCAAAAAAGAAAAGTTCTAGTAGGAAAAAAATCCCACAAAAATACCAAAAAGCACGGGGAACGATGAGGATGAGTGGAGTGGCTTTCATTTAAGGGGACACTGGAGTGACCCGGACTTTCCTTCTGCCTGATGGAGAAGAGAGGCTGAAGCCCGTGAAATCACAGATGTCATAAAAGCTTATCTTACCAATGATTGCCCATCATTTCTCAGGATACACGAAGGGAGGACCACCCAGGTGGAACATCAAGCAGCAAGGGTACAGCTAATGCGGTCAAGTCGAGGTACTTTTATACAAAATGTATAATTAATCTTAGAACTCTATGGCTCAAGCTGTTCTTGAAACCAAAACTCAAACCAGATTAAAATAGATGTTAAGAGAAATTCATAGAAGATCTATAAATAGCTGTTGAATGCGGTGGTATGAATGCAGCCCCCACACTGGAAACTCCGTGCTGCTAATTGCTGGAAACAGACAGCTGAGGGAAGAATTATTTTATATTTTCGCTATTTTATATTTTCTGATACTGTTGTCCAAGCATCACTGCCTTTGATTCAATCAAGTGCGCCCATTCTTCTCTTACGTGCCCTTTACCATCACACATTAGGTATTATGGGTTTTTTTTCCTGAAAAATGGAATTCCGTTTGTCATGGTTACCGGCAAGTGGCCCACCCACGGAAGTTACAGACCAGATGCTTTGGTGCAAACACCACACTGTTACACAAGCCATATATTTATAATTTTTATACCTACCCCTGCATGTTCTATTCACTCTTCTATGCTTTATTCTGCGTTCTTACATTGTCACAATGCGTTATTCTAAAGAGGACACTAATACTCTATAATACCATCTAACCTAAGTTTGGAGAAAGAAGTCTTTTCTTATTTGGCCACAACGTATTAAAGGGTAAGAAAACCAGAAAATAAGAAGTCTTGGTACACACAAAGGAAATAACTGCTATTACAGAGGCATCTAGTTCTGAACAACTAGGGAAAAATTAAGTATAATATTTTTTTGACGCAGAAAGTATTTTTTCTATACTAGTTTAAAGATCTGTACGGTTGCACTGTCAGCAGCTTGCTGAAAGTAAGTCTCTTAGTAACATTTGGAGGTTTGTTATTTTCACAAATGAAGACAGCAGTTGTCTGTTACATGGACTTCAAGGAAAACCACCGAGAAGTGCAGGTTTCTGCTCTGACAGTGCACGGTTACCAGTCGGGTGACAAAAAAAGTCCTTCCATGAGAGGAAACTGCTCTGAAGTCACTTTACACCGCTCTTTCAAACAGGCAGAATCTAACACGGCGTTAGGACTGAACGAATAATGCAGTCAGTGAATTTTGGTGTTTCTTCTGTATTAGTTTTATTGTTTTGATGGTGCCGAACTCCTCTGTGAATTCCTATTTCCTTTTGCCGTGACAGCTCACGTTTTCCTCCTGGGAGCAAATATCCCACTATTTAGTGTTAAAAATGAACAGAGAAAGAACACTTTGCACTTCTACCGGCGACTTCTGCTTCTTAACATTCTTTACAGGAAGCAATTAATGGTTACAAGGCCCGTGTGGGGTTAGAGATAAGAAAGCTGCAATGCAGAGAAATTGCCTCGCTCGTCCTCGGAGAAGCTGAGACCTGTGGATTTCCAGCCTTGTGCTCCAGCCCTAGCCTGAGGTCTCTGCTTTGCTTATACTCAGTCTACCTGAGGAACCATTTAATACTTTAAAGGCTGTATATCGTGTACATCGAGCAGATTTTGTAGCCTAAAGAGATGGTAAAAAATTCTGGGCAATCTTTCAGTATGTTTTGAGAAGAAAAACAAAAAGGCCATCAAATCGTTTGTGTATATGTTAGTTTAGAACATACTGAAAAATGCTTTTATTAATTCTTTTGTAAGGGGAACAAGAAACACAAAGTGCTGAGATGCTGCTTATCTTTATACCGAAGCAGCCAGTTTACGCAGTCAGTTTTCAATATAAAAAAAAAGAAAGGTACTATTCAACTGACAACAAAATGTCCTAAGTCAGGACTTTTTTTACTTTGCTTCAATGCCACCGAGTCTGGTCACACACACAGATGGGAAGAGGGGAAAGGAGCAACTGACACCGACTCACTGCATCAAAATACAAAACTTCCTGGATCTTTTATCCACTACCCATTGAGAAAAAAGTTAAGGTCTATGCAATCCTTGCCTGGCTGGGCATGTAAACAGGGTGGACAGCTTGTTTTCCTTTTCTAAGGAGTGAGGTTTCCCTCACCAAAATAATCAAATTTCAGCCAAAAACATACAGCCACTTTTGACACAAGGCTCCTAAGATCTGTGTGTGGTGATTTGGAAAAACACCTTAACTGTACACACATGGGAGCGCTCCTCTGCTCGAACATAAAGGCTCTTTGGGAGAGGTGGCAGGAGCTTCCTCTGAATTTTACCTCAAGAATGGCAAAAAAACATCTGCTTTGGGGCACGGGTTTCAACAACTCGCTTGTTTCATTTATTGTATTTATTGCTGTATTTATTTGTTTAGTTTTAAATGGAGAAACATGGCATTTTGAGACGCAACCATCACTCACTACAGGTTCTCCTGCAGGATCTGGTAACTGGGGCTGGGACCAGAGGGTCCGAATGGCTCGCCACATCCCTGTGCTTCCTCCTGGAACCAGGAAACTGGGGAAAACTTTAATAGAAGTTGCTTAATAACCTGTCCAAAGGGTGACTGGGCCACCTCGGCCACCCCTCATGGCTGCTGATCTGAAACTGACCGACTGGGTGTGAATCAGCCTGGCTTCAGCCTCCTCCACCTGGAGGAGCATCACCCGGAAACTGACCTGGAGCCCAACGCTTTTCAGAACTCTGTAATAATTGAGGGATGGGGTATATTCTCGTGCTTTTCACCCCATTTTCTCTACGCTTCCACCCACTGCTGACTAACAAGATAATGGGGAACTCGCTGGTGAGGAGGAGGACAGGTTGGGTTGGGTCTGGAGAGTGGCCGCCCGGGTAAAGCAGGTGGCCAGGGAGGGCGTCCATTTTCTCCAGGATCCCACCCCAAAATTAGGGGTGTCCTGGTGCGGAGGGGCACCTGCATCGTCTCACAGTGGGGACCCGGTGGCATTGCTCGCTCCCCTCAGCACCCCTGTCTGCCCTCCACCATCTCCCTTCAGCACCACTGTCCTCCTTCCACCATCTCCCCTCAGCACCTTCCACCATCTCCTCTCAGCGCTCCTTTCCACCCTCCATCTCCCCTCAGTGCTCCTTTCCACCCTCCATCTCCCTTCAGCACCCCTGCCCTCCTTCCACCATCTCCCCTCAGCGCCCCTTTCTGCCCTCCACCATCTTCCCTCAGCACCTTCCACCATCTCGCTTGAACACCCCTTTCCGCCCTCCATCTCCCCTCAGCGCCCCTTTCCGCCCTCCTTCCACCATCTCCCCTCAACAAACGCGCCCACCTTCCCCCATCTCCCCTGCCTGCCTCCCACCCTCTCCCCATGCCGCCTCCCCGGCAGCCGCAGTTCGTGAGGCGAGGAGCCGCCTCCCCGCACCTCCTTCCCTCCCTCCCTCCCCGCCTGCCCGCCCGAGTCGAAGGAGGAACCGCGCCTCCGCGCCGGGGACACCCACCTCGCCGCCTCCCCGCTCCGCCGGGCCGGGCCGGGGTCCCCCCTCCCCCGCCAAGTATCGCGGGAGCCGGGGAGCCTGCCCGCGTCGCTGCAGCCATTGGGCGGCGCGGCGGAGGAGAGGCGGCCGGGCAGGCAGCGGCGCGGCGCGGAGCCGAGCCCAGCGCAGCCCCGGCCGCGCCCGGGGAGCCGCTCTCTGTCCGGCCGCGCCCGGGCGGCCATGAGGAGGAGGAAAGCGGCGGCGCCGCGCTCTGCCCCGGGCGGGCGGCGGCGCTGCTGAGGGGCTGGAAGGTAAGCGGAGGAAGGGGGGGGGGTGGGGGGGTGGCCGGAGGGGGTCCCGGCATCGCCCACCCCAGCGCCGGGAGCGGGGGGTCACCCTTTGGCCTCAGCCCCGGCTTGGCTGTCAACTTCCAGTGGCCGGGGGGCCGGGGGGGGTTGCCCCGGGGCCGGTGAATGTTGCCCCGGGCGTCGGAGGGGGCTGGCCGGGGCCGGTGAATGTTGCCCCGGGAGGTCCGAGGGGGCTGGCCGGGGTCGGGAAGGTTGCCCCGGGGCCGGTGAAGGTTGCCCCGGGGGGTCCGAGGGAGCTGGCCGGGGCTAGTGAGGGTTGCCCCGGGGGTTACCGGCGGTCCCGAATTAGCGGTGCGCTGGGCAAACGGCCTCCCGGCTGAAGCCGTCCTTATCCCGATGCCGTCCCCCTTTCCCGCTGGTGGTTCCTCGGGCGGCGGGGAGGTTTTGGAGCCGGGATGAGCCAGCCCTGGAGCAGCGTTGGCAGCGAGGCGTGAGGGGCTGCGGTTCAACCCCCGCGGCTCTTCCCCCGGCCATCCCGCGTTGTCCCCCCGTTGCGGTGTCGGGAGAAGGGATGGGAATTTGCGTGGGAGCCCAGGGCCGGTGCGTGTTCCCAGCAGAGCCGGAGCCCGCTCTGGGCTGTCGGTTTCAGCCCTGGCTTTCCCGGCTCCCTGGAAGTCCCTCGGCCGGGTTTATTCCCGGTTTTCCCTTGGGATTTACCCGCTTCTAGTCGTTTTTGCGGGAATGCCGACAGTCGAAACCCAGGGTGAAGGGAGATCTGGCACGGCTGGTTTGAAGATAGGATTGTTTGTTTGGTTGTTTTGTCTTCAAAACACCGTGAAGTTAGGATGCCGACTGTTTTCCTAACAATTAGATATAAACTTCTTCGGAGACCATAACAGAAAATAGTTTATTTTAGGGCTGTCGATAAGATATAATCTCAAATACTAAAGGAAAAAGTAGCGGCTGGAGCTGTCGTCGTTTTTTGGTTGTTGTAAAAGGCTGAATGTTTGGGTGCTCCTGGGTGTCTGGAAATAGTAAGAGGAAAGATTAATGGGAGATTAGGACCTGCTTAGAATTATGTGAAGGAAAGCAGGAGGCAAAGATTATTTTAACTGGTTCATGGCTACTGGACTTTGAGGGAAGAGATGAGGCCTTAAGAGCTTGTATTGTTTTTCAAGTAGCCTTTTTTTAAAAAACCTTTGGGTTTTTTAAAAAAAATTCCCCCCCCCCCCCCCCCGCGTTGTGCCCTTGGTTGATAGCACATCTGATTCCCACTATCTTGTGTTCTGTGTTAATTGGTAAAACCACACAAAGGTGCTAAAGCTAATGAGGACAGTTAAAAAAAAATTGGCGTAACTTGAAAAGTGGTACTTTTTTTTTTATCTTTTGATAATTCCTTACCCAAGCTTCTCACTACAGATCCTCTAGGGTTTCCTTATTGCTTGTAAAAAGCGGGTTTGGCTGGCGTTAAGCTGAGAGCGGGTGGCACGGTATAAATTTGGCTCCCCTGGGGGTTAGGTTTTGGAGGTCTAGAAGCGATTTCTTCCCTGAAGCAGCAGTCTGAGGAGCCAAGCCTGTGCTGCGGTCGTGCTGGTGTGCGAGCGAAGAGAGGAGCATGTGCTGCCAGGAGATGTCAGGAGATGCTGATGCTGGGAGAACAGGGTGGAAAGCCAGACTCCCGATCTCCTCTCTCCGTCTGCGGATGAGCTTCAAGAAAATAGGAGGGATGAGCTTTAAGAAAATAGGAGCGTAAACAACTGTTCCTTTCAGGCACCCAGGAGGACCAAAGGGGAGGAGGTAAGTCTGCAAGTCTGCACGGCTCTGGAACGATATCTCTTAACTCCTGCCTACCCAGGGAAAAAAGCTAGGATTCTTCCCGAACATGCATGAAGAGGTAACTTATCTCTTCCCACCATCCCTATTCCCCAAACCCCCCTTTCTAGGGGAGAATAAGAGCATTCCTTCTCAGCTGCAGCAAAAGCTTAGGGCTTACAGTGGGTGTTTGGGAGTCAGGTGGCGTTACCTTCGTTAGAACATCAAGTGCAGCTGGTTTGGGTTGAGGCAAAATCCAGCAGAGGACTACCCAACCCCGCTGCCAGGTGATGGGGAAATCAGGGCCGAAGAAGAAAAAGGAAAAGCAGAATCGCTTGGAAATAAGAAAATAGGAAAGCTTGTAATGCTTTTCTATGTAAGACGCGATTCTAGTGGGTTTTGTACATTAGCAGGTGAATTCAAGAGAATTCTTTTCCTGAAAATGTGGGAGAATTGAGTTCCATTTGGCTGGCCATCACTTTTATGAGCGTAGAAAAAAATGTTTTTTGTTTTTTGTTTTTTTTATGAAATCCAGTGTAGGGAGAGCTGTGCACTTCTAGCAAACCTGCTTTCTTCAAAAACTTTGAGTCAAAAAAGGATTGGGCAGTGCGTATTCTACTACTTCGGTGATGGTCAGTTTTAAGTTAAAGTGGGTAGGATCTGAGCACTTCACTGGTCGTCAGAAACAGCCTTTTTAGTATTCACAGACTTTGTTGTTTTGAAGGCTGTTGTTGTGTTGGATTGGAAGAAGTGAGGGAGCTCTCCTTTCCCAGCGTTATAAATGAGTTCCTTTGGCCTTGGCATGTAGGAAAAAGGCATCAACAGGGCCTTCTCTGCACAGAATAGGTGAAATCTCAGAATGATACTGGGTTGGAAGGGACCTCTGGAGATCACCTAGTCCAACAGGTGTTCCTTGTGAGGTCTGTCCTCCCAGCTCATGTGAGCAGGAACACTTTACTTGCCTGGTCTTTGGTTTCAAGTGTTTAGTTAATTTCTGGTCTTGGTGTGATGTTGATAATGAGTGTGGGCACGGCTGGGGTGGCTGGTCTTAGGTCTCTGTGGGTTGTGTGGCATCAGTGCTGGCAAGGTGTATGATTGTCAACGGTTCCTGGGGAAGTCCCCTGGTGGCTACAGCTGCTTGGGCTGTGGTCTTCCTCCAAGACTTGTCCCGTAGCTCTTCCCCTGGTCCTTGCTCCATCCCAGTCCTTGCCTGACTTGCTCCAGCGCTTGGCTCTTGTTTGGAGAGCCAGAAAGCTGGTCCTGGGTGGCATCTGTCAAGTTGTCAATACCGCCTCAAGTAGCTGTTACTTTTTAATTTTGCTGGTGGGTGGGAGAGCACCCACCAGCTGAAAACAGAATAAATATAGTCAGGTTGGGCTGCTAATTAGCTGTGATGAGGTCGTGCAGCAGCTTTCAAGATTTGCCTGTCACCCAGTGGGGTGGTAAAGAGAGGAGACACCAGGTCTGGGAGGTTGGGGACCAAAATCCTCTTATTTGTTCATCCCTGTTACTAGATGGGCTGTGCTTTGGGTGAAAAACAGGGAAAAAGGAGTGAGAGGAGGACTTCGCATTTCTTCTGTGAGCTTCCAATAAGCAGTAGCACCTGGCGTTGTCTTCTGATATTTGGGTATTGAGTTTATGTCCATGTTTTTTTAGGGTATTTCTTTTTAATATTTTAGTTGCCTTTATGTTTTTGGTGCTTTGTGCCAACACGTTGGTAGAAACAGCCTGGTTTAGTACAAAGTTAGTATCTGAAGGCGGGGACTTTAAAGGAGGGAGGGAACCCAGATAAATTCTTGACAAATTTGGCATCATTTGCAGGCTCAGTGGCTTAGAGTGAGGTGGCTCCGAACACCAAAAGCTTTTCTTGCCTTGGGTACTGGGGAAGTGGTGGTTTGAGGCATCGATTCTGGGAGAAACTGGCGCTAGTCACTGCCTGCCTCGGGTCTGAACAAAGCAGCGCAAAATAAAGGGTAGGCTTTTATTACAAAGAAGTTTGGTTAGATGAATTAATAAGGCTTTTCCACTTTAATTTCTGAGTCACGGAAATGCATTTTAAAATGAAGAATAGGTCTATTTTTAAATGTCAAGCAGCCTATTTCGGGGAAGAAGAGAGAGGGAGAAACTAATTCTTAAAACAAAAAACACTGGATAGCTCTAACTAGAGCTACCTGAGGGGTTTTTTCCTCTCTTTTTTTTTTTTTTTTCCTTCTTGCTAAATGTGAGTGAGCTTCCTGTATTGATCTCGGAGATTGGCAGTTCTGGCTTTATAAGGTCTTCGGATACCTGTACATGAATTAATAAACTGCTTATGGTATTAAATGATGATTCATGGGTTTTGGAGATTATAGTATATATAAAGGTTTGGTTAGATCAATCTAGTAATGAGAATTTTGTCGTCAAAATATTTTAAATGTATTTATTTTAAAATTAAGGTATGCCTTTGAAAGATAGGGTTGCAAACCCTAATGGTTTTTAGAGCAAGCTTGCCCCTTCATTTTTTTAATGCTAATTGCCCTTGTAGCAGCTCTGATAAATTGAATTTATAATGCAACGTAGCACATTTTTCCCCAAAGCCGGAGCAGTGGACTTGAGCTCGTTAGATCATATTCCATGATGCCCCGGCTGCAGTTATGTTGTAATAAAAGAGTTTTGTCAGTTCCCGCTGGCTAATTGCCATTCGGTGCGGTGCTGCCTGCCTCCGGCTCGGCTCCTGCAGCACAGATTGACAAAAATCACAACGCCAAATCTTTTTGGGGCTGGAGCTTTAATAGCGGTGTCTGTTTTTCCCCTCCTGCGGTTTCAGTGGATCACAGGAAAGTGGTGCAAGAAAACAGTCGCGTTCATTCTGTGACTTATTAGGTGGAAATTTTAGATTTGAGACGGGCTGAACCTCGCTCTGCCTTCCCTAGGTGTGGAAAAGGCATTGGTGATCGCTCTTACTTTTGCTGGGGAATTTCTTCCAGAAAACCTGTTTCTGGTTACTCTTCAGCTGAGCTTCTTGTCTTTTGCAGGAGCCTGATCCAAACGGCCCCGACGGAGCAGATGCGCGCTAGAGATCAGTTCTGAAAGGTTGAAACACTACTTTACCAGAGGGCTTTTTGGGTGCTCTTACTACCCAGTTACATTAATTCTTTAAAAACTGAGTATTCTGCTGCTATCACGAGCTCTACATTGATTAATATGTACATCACCTGAGTGCCAAATGTTACATTGTACCAAGGATTTGTCAACAGCAGTGATTTCATGTGTCTGAATTAACCCCTTCAGAAAATGATACTCTCACGTGCAGTTCTCTTGTGGCCAGTGTCACACCAGTACCCGTGGCCAGTGTCACACCAGTACCCGTGGCCAGCCGGAGGTTTCCCTTTCTTTGCCTTCAGCCTGAAGCCTTTCAGGTGTGTCCGAGAGGGACGTTTGGAAGGCTGTGAATGGAGATGCTGGCTGACATACAGAGATGTCAAACCAGATCAATTTCAGGGCTGACTGAGGTGTTAAGTCGCAGGCCTTAAAAGGATGGTCTACATGACAAATAACAGTGGAGAGTGCAGCGGTGCCTTGGTTAATAAATGAAAAGGCAGGAAATTACCACCGGAGTCATAACAGCAACGTAACTCCATCCACTTGCTCATCTTCCTAACGCAGAGGGCTGTGTACAGTAATGGATATCTACCCCAAAACGTCAACCAAGGCAGTTGTCTGCCCCCTTCCCCCCTCAATAGCATATTTTCTCCCCCCCCAATACTGTTAGTTTAAAGGAAGAGAGGAGGAGGAGGAGTTCTGTTTGTAGTTTGGTGCTGCGCAGAGGCGTTGGGGAAATAGTCTCGGTGGAGATGCCCACAGTGATATCCGGGCAAACCTGTACTGTAAAACATCTGCACGAATAACAGATTATCGGGAACAGGCGTTTTTTGATTCTGCCGTGGAGCATTGTGCCCGCAACGTGTGCTGCTGAGCTGCAGAAATCCCCGTGGTGTGATTTGGAAACGTGGCTCTCTCCCTTCTCCGCTGGGAAAGCAGGCGCAGGTATGGCTGCGGGTTCTGTTCCTCTGCCCCTGTCCTCAGCCTGGCTGAAGCTCTTCTAGCTCATAGAAAAACCTGTTTAAGCGTGTGCTGAGCAGGAGGAAGAAACAGACCTCCTTTTCTTCCTCCCAGACAGGGCTCCGGGGTGCCGGTGGGATTCCTGGCTGTTCTGTTATCCCGCTGGGAGCTGCCCGGTGCATCCCCTCCGCTGCTGCCGGTCCCACGGAGCTGTCGGGCACCTCCAGGAGCCAGGAACCACCTGGCAGCAGAAAAAAGGCAAAAGCATCTATTCCTTTCCCCAAAAGCAAGCCCCAAAGCTCTGGGCAGCTTGGGGGGGAGCTTTTGGCAGAGCCTGGTACCCAGGGGAGCAGCCCCCCCTCCCCGGTTGCTAAGCAACCGCTGCCTGATGCTGCACCGCAGCTTGCTGTAGCTGCATGCAGATGTGGCCACATCTGGCGAAGGAAGGAGGTGTAGAGTTCCTCCTCGTGCCCTGTGCCTCTTCCCATAGTACAGGGGAGATTAAGCTGCGTTTTCATCGGGGTCTTGGCTCCTGTAGGCCCTTCGTTAAGCTTTCACAGCCAACGTTAACAACAACGTTGGCTGGAAAAATGGTGCTCTCCTCTATTTTTCAATTTCATTCCATAAGAAATCGACTGTTTTGTTTTGAAACAATACTTTTGTAATAATATTTTGCAGTTTGTGTCCTTTCTTACCCCAGCACCTAGACGTCATTAGTCACTTTTGGCGTTCCTGGGGGTACAAATGGGGAGCACAAGGTGCTTAACGGGTTGCAGTCTCACAGCTTTGAGACGCCAGATTGATGTTGGAGTAGTTTGATATTAATTTGATAGATTAATTAATCACAGCTCTGGGATGTAGATGGACTCTGGGACTCTGAATTGGTAAAAGCGCTGAGTGATAAACCAGGCAATTTTCTGATTTTCTTCGGAGGAACTTTTGTAAACAGTTTATTTCTGTCTTGCTCAAGGATTAGGACACTTAATTCACACTGAGCCCTAAGAGTGGCAACAGATTAAGGGGCCGTTCGAGGATGTGCTGATGCTGATTTAGCAAAACTGGTCACTTGAAAGAGTGTGGAGGTAACATTCTATTCACTTTCTTCTGAGTATAGTTGGGTTTTTTGCATTGTGTGGTTGAAGTGCTGCTGTGTCGGACTTCTTCGTACCCCCACTTTCGTGTTGCTGCAATTTCTGTCTCTGAAGTCCCCAACAGCCCATTTGCAGTTTTAATGTGTTTAGCTGAGTATGTCACAAGATGTCAAGATTATGCTCGTGACTTACCAGACCGCTCTGTCACTTGGGTGGGTGGCTTTGGGGGGTTCGGACAGGTGAGACTGAGGGGCTGGACCCTTTTCAGCCCTAATAGGGAAGTGCTGGCTCAAAAATTGAGGCTTTTGCTGAATCAATTCACTAACGTGGGCTCTGTGTTGAAGGTGTGACTCCAGGGACATCACCAGGGGAGCAAAACCTGTGTGTGCTTTTCAAATTCTTGTCCCCAGTCTGTGCTCCCGTTCTTTCTACTGAGGGGATGCTATTTTTTTTTTTTTTTAATTTTTATTTTTTATCTTGCAAAGATATTGTGAAAGTGAATCAAAAGCTTTTGAGGCAACCGGATGGAGCGGTGATGAATGCCGGGGCTGTGAGCCCCTGAGAAAATGAAATATTGTTCATTCTGTGCATGGCTTGGCTGGTGGGAAGTAAATAGGGGCCGTGTGGGGAGTTACAAGGAGAAATGCTGAACAATTGCTTCGTTTTACCAAATCCTCTCTGCTTTGTGCACCCGGTGACAGGGCGCTCTGCAGAGGGGTTTGGTTTTTTTCGTACGTGAGAAAGGCAAATCAAGGTTTTGCAGCTACTGCCTTCTAATTCTGCCAGGTTTCCCAGCTTGGATTTGCAACCTCCACAACATCCTCTTACCACAGCGTTTTATTGTGGCAGTTTTAGGAAAGGCTGGCAATGCAGAGGATTTCTAAATTTGCATACTGTTTTCTATTATAAACCCTGGTTTTATTCCTTTATAACACTGACAAACTGCAGGTTTTTGGGGGCAGGAATTTCCCTCGCTTTGTTGCCACTAGATACTGTTTTAATAGTAGCTTTATTCTTAGAAGAGGTAGCTCAAAAGCCCGGCATATTTACCTTCCTCTTCTCTATTTTAGTGAAAACCCCTATTCTTTGAGAAGCTCTGTCTCTTTTGAGGTCTGGAAGAGGGGCATTAGGTTATAAGAAATGCTGGAGACGGTGCAAAAGTGACAGTCAGGGAAGGGGAAGGAAGGGAGAGGGGAGATGCTTCCATCTTGAAACAGAAATAGGTTAAAAAAAAACCCACCAAAACTCTAAATGATAAACTTTCATTGTATTAAAAAAAATTATCTTTCTGTCTGAAACTGCATTTTTTCAAATTCAACTCAAGCGCTTGATTGAAGGAAAATGGATCAATTAGCCTACCTTGGTGATGCGTGTGCATCCATTTGGAATTGGATACGCATGGATTTTTGCTAATGACATTCTTTCAAATGAACCTTAATTGAAATATAAACTAATCTGAGGATTGTGGCGAGGTTGGGTGGAGCCTGGGAGCTCTTGGGCACATGTGGGAGCAGTTTAAACTGGGCAGTGCCTGATGGAACCTGGTTCTGGTTTCTACCTGGCTTCAGGTGTGCCTGGAGGAAGGGCTGAGGTGGTCAGTCCTGTCTGCCGTGGGGAGGGTGGCTTGCACCAGAAGACCATGCAGAAGACAAGTGGTCCCTTTTCAACCACTTCATCTTAATTCCTCATCCCACGTGAACCAATGTGGTGTTCCCAGCAGGTCCCACCGAGGTCTGAGCCATCTCCTGGGTGGGACTGAGCTTCTGCCGTACGTCTTTGAACCCCAAATCTTTGAACCTCCCAACCCAAATGGGGAGCTCTTGTAGCATGAATTTCAATCTTGTGTTCCAAGAAAAAAAATATAAATTGAATCTTCCTTCGCTGCTTGATTCTTATGGACAGGTCAGATTTCCTGCAGGCATTTCTCTCTGTTCATTTGCAGAGTACCTGGGTGGGACCACACGGACTGTGAAGTTACTGTATCTGCTGGTGGTTTTTCTCTGGGCAGTGAAATTTAATTTCTTCCTTAAAAAAAAAAAAATAAATTTATAGGACAAGAAGAGTAGAATGCTTGTTTCATTGCCAATAGTAATTCTCACATGTGTACCGAAACAACCCAGGACTAGATTAAAGGTTAGAGCTTGAGGTCAAGGGCATTTGGAGTCCACAGGAAGGACATGGAGCTGTTGGAGCAGGGCCAGAGGAGGCCATGGAGATGCTGGGAGGGCTGGAGCCCCTCTG